>CM076582.1:267081135-267225278 GCA_034641835.2 Pinus albicaulis | reverse complement strand
TATCCATCCATATTGAACTGAGTCAGACACCATGTAAATTGTGATACACCGAACACAGCATTCGGGGAGATTTCCTACCTGTACTTCTTGGTTCACCAGGAGGTATTCTGCTCACAATTTCTTGGTAAACCCTTTTATTTTGTTTATTTGTTTTTGGTTAAAATAAATTAGTAATCATGGAATAAAAAAATCCTTTCCCCTGTCTTTTGCATAGATTAGCATTAAAACCACATTTACCACCAGAAGTTACTTCTGGTAGGCGAAGGCGATCACACTCTGCCGAATCAAATACAATTCGTACCTCTGGTGAAACATCATCTTCCCATAAACCGGAGTTAGTTCAATTTTTTTCTACACATCACAGTTCATCTATTGTTGTCGAAACGAAGCCTTCACAGCTACCCATGGTCACGATCCATCCAATCAGTGAGACCATACCTCTTGGACCCGACGTTGTTCAACCAGAAATTGATCCAGATCCTGTCTCTTCTTTGCCAGAACATCTGAATCCTGAAGTTGTACAATCGGAATTCGTTCCTACCTTGGTCATCCCATAAATTTATGTAGCCATTGAGTCTAGCATATCATAAAGTCAACCACCTAAAATATACTTTGGACCTGATGGTGAAATACTTCCACTTGGTTTAATTGTGATTGAAGAAATCCCACAAGACGAGACACCTTTAACTCCAACCCATTTTGGGGAGGAACTTTACCTGTATAAGTATTTTCCTCAATCATTACCATCTTCTTTTGTTGATCATGTTCCTATTAAATCTCTCGTAGATAAAAAAAGGGTATACATTTGGTCAAGTAACCATGCCTGAACCAACACCTTCGGTTGGGCCATCTTTTCCAATTATGTCAGCACCTACCCTTTCTACCCTGTTGATGTTTACAACTTCACTAGTCATATTTTCATGGTGGCCCTATGGTCCCATTAGGTTACAAATCATTATCTGAAATTTTCTCCAGTGCATCTTTAAACCCATGGAATTTACCAATGTCATCATCCGGTATTTTAACTGGAAATCCTATAGTGAGTACTGAACAACTTGATTCTTTATATGCATCATTAGGGAAATACCAAGCCGGTCCTTCTGGGTCTATTCCTTCAAGTAACATATCAACTGGATTCCCAACATTTGGAGAGCAATAATTTATGTCTTATTATCCTCCTCATGCTAGGGGGAAACCTTTGGTCACCCAATATGACAGTACTCCATCACTTTTTGGTCAACCTAATGTCGCAATGAATGTTTGTCAATGGCAGCCCACTCTGCCTATCCAACCACAAACGATTGTACACTCATATCAACCAGTTCAACGTGTTACACCCACATCATTTCCACTTGTTAATACATCTTTACCCCTATTACAGAATCAAAATGTTGTACAACAACCTTATCAAGTGGGTCCTTCAACTCAATACCCTCAAATATTGGGTCCACGGGCTCCAAATTATTCGGTTAATTTACAACAACCTGTATCCAGAATCATTTATTCACAAGATGGTTTACCATTTTATGGGATGTCACAGCCATAACCTGGTTATACCTATCAACCGAATCCAATTTATCCTAATTTGGGTTATAAAATTGGTGGACAAAACCCTTAGCAGCCTCAGGTGCAAATGCCTCAAACTTCTTTTCAACAAGTATCATATCCAGGTTTTGGTTAACAGAATCCTCAAGTGTTTTCTTATCAAAACAACCCCTATCTGAGTTACCAATAGTAGATTCCTTATGTTGGTGCTCAAAGGCTTGTTTCTCAAGAAATTCCATCTTACCCTAGCTATGCTCAACCTGACCTTAATAGACATTTTCCCTTTGTTGCAACTTTAGAGTTACCAGATTTAAATGGGCTAACTAATGATCCAATTATATGCTCCTTGGTGGTTGATGATACCTCATATCCCTAAGTTTAGTGGAAACCCTGGAGAAGATGCGTCAACTCATGTCATGACTTATCATTTATAGTGTTCATCAAACTCCCTAAATGATGATTATGTTCGACTACGTCTTTTCCAACGTATGCTCACAAGTCTGACTGCAAAATGGTACATTGAATTACCTAGAGCTTATTTTGATAATTTCACTACCCTAGCTACTGTGTTTTTGACTCATTTCTAGTTACCCATACGATATGAAACTGGAACAGAACTCTTGACCAATTTCAAATCGACTAATGCTACTCACATTTCTGATCATATTCATGAGTGGCATCGTCGTCGTAGAATGGTTAAGACATTTGTTCCAGATAAACTCCTTGCTAAATGGTTCATTAAGTCCCTGTTACCATCTATAAATGAGGATGTAGCTAAGGGTGGTGTCATCATAGAAGATCAAGTTATCATTGAGCCCAATATTTAGACTTGATTTACACTCAGTCTGGCACGCTCTATGAAAAAATTCCTAATGCTCCGAGATCTAATTTTACTGTTCCTCCTCAATTAAAGGAATCTCATGAAAAATATGGCTTGATTGGTACTACAAGCACACATCATACTACTACATATGATCCTGCACCTTCTTCCGAAATTAATTTTGTGTCGTTTGACAAGGGAAAAAGTGACAAGCAACCTGGAAGTAAGAAAAAAGGGAAATCTAAGAAAAAGAAAACTTCTAACCTGCGGGAAAAATCATCTGATCAATCCTCTGGACCTAGGAAACCTCGTTATCCATACATAATCTATAATGAGGAACACTTTGTTATGGATTTTCCTCACAACGCTGAAGTCTCAAAAATCATCAAGACTTCCCATGCGTCAGCTGTGTTGACACACCCATTTCCAAATCGAGACACAAATATGGTTGCTACAGACCCAACTTCTAGTTCCCAACTACTTATGTTATCCATCACAAAACCTTCAACAGATATTTTGGTGTCAACGTGTAATAAATATTATGGTAGTCAGGCCATTGACCAACCTACTACCTCAACTACGAATCCGTCTATGGAATTAGTACCACCTACTGCTATTCCTGAATTGAAAATCAAGCCACCAAAGGGAGTAATTCACAAATCGAGATATAATCCTTGAGCAAGAGCTGCACATAATTATAATATATTTGAATATTTGGCTCAATCCCCTTCAGCTATGTCTGCTCTCGAGGTATTACAAAATTTTCCCTCCCAAAACTAGGCTTTATTGTTGGCTATTGGTGGAATTGATCTGACTGATTCTAATTTTGTAGTCTTTAATCATACAGGCTATGTGGTGAAATTAACATTAGAATTGGAATTCTCCATACAATTAAATGTTCTCAATCACCTTATTCATTGCACTATTATTAATGAGGGAGCATCTACATGCATTATGTCTCTAAATTGTTGGAAGTCACTTGGCTCACCACGCTTATCACAATAATCAACAATATTGAAGGCTTTGGATGGACATACATATAAACCTTGTGGTATTATTAATAACCTGCATGTTTAACTAGGGGGGGAAACAGTGAATGTTGATGTTGAGTTTGTTGATGGACCCCTTGACTATAATATTCTACTTGGATGTCCATGGGTATATGCAATGACTGCAATTGTTTCTACATATTTTAGAATGATTTCCTTTCCATATAAAGTTACTATCATAGTCATTAATCAGCTATCCTTCTTTTCCTCCACTTCGTAGGTAACTGGAAGCATTCCATTCATTCATGAACCCCAACTAGCACTTCAGAACATTGGTGTAGGACTCTTAAAGGATTCCACTCTCATGGGAACCTTTGCACTACTACCACCTGCGATGTCAACAGAAATTGCAAGTATAGAGACCTACTACATGATCTCTTCCACTCCATCTGGCTTAAGGGAGAGTACGATCGATTATGAAATTTTTACATTGAATGAGTTTTTGCCGCCTAACCCTATTGAGATGGCATAGCAATCAATCTATCTGGCTCGGGTGGCGATTCTGAAATCAGCGTCCCTGAGTGTTTGGGTTGATCGTTCCTTAGATTTTGGTACTCCCTCTAATCCTTTTTCTTCAGCGTTATAATAGATGAGAATATTTTGGAAGCCATGATGTCAGAAGGAGAACCATGGGAAGATTATCATCATCGTTCCCATCTTCCTGATTATGAAGAAAACTATCTTAGTGAACTATATCACCCATCAATCAAAAATTTATTTTGGAATTCTTTACCTATTAATGCAATCGATTCTGAGAGAAATCTGTCAAATATTGAAGAAACCATTTCTATCGATATTTCGACCAAACCTGGCATTGTAGAAAATATTCATGTTGGTGTATCTTGTTCTCCATCAGAACTTGAAACGTATCTCTCTCTATTTCATGAATTTTGTGATGTATTTGCTTGGTCTTATGAGTAAATTTCAGGCATAGATACTAATATTGTTGAACATACTATTAATATGTATCCTAATTTCAAACTAGTGCATCAACAGGCTTCGTCTTGTTCATCCGAAGAAATTCATTGCCATCAAAGCATAATTTGAAAAAAAATTGTGTGCTAGTTTCATATACCCTGTTCCGCTGACTGAGTGGGTTTCTAACATCGTTCTTGTCATGAAAAAGTAAGGCTCTATTAGAGTGTGCGTCGATTATTGGGATGTCAATCGTGCTTGTCTAAAAGACAACTATCCTACTCCCTTTATCGACTAGATTATTGACGATTGCGTTCGATGTGAAATATTTTCATTTATGGATGGATTTTATGGCTATAATCAAATCAATATCTGCCTAGAGGATCAACATAAGACAACATTCATCTATTCCTGAGGCACATTCGCTTATAGGAAACTTCCATTTTGTTTAAAGAACGTTGGGGAAAATTTTTAGAGAGAAATGGACTATGCTTTCAATGACATCAAGCACATTGTTCAACCTTATCTAGATGATTTACCAGCGCATTCACGAAATCGGACTGATCACCTGATGCACTTGAGAGCCATATTTTTACACTTTCGACACTACAAAATATGCCTCAATCCACATAAATGTGTGTTTTGTGTTGGCTCTAGTCATTTGCTTGGATTCATAGTCTCAAAAGAAGGAATTCGAATTGACCCATTGAAGGTTCAGGCCATTCTCGATTTTCCTGCACCATAAAATTTACTTCAGATACAGAAACTTCAAGGAAAGGCTAACTTCCTAAGAAGGTTCATTCCAAACTATGCCGAAATGGCTAAAGGATTTACTTGACTATTGAAAAAGGGGGTTCCCTTCGCCTGGGATCAAGTTCTGCAAGATTCTTTTGATGTTGTCAAGGATAATCTTGTCTGAGTGTCATTAATGTACCCCCTAATTATCAAAATTATTATTTCCTATATATCGCCACGGCTGAAACGACCATTTCTATGGTTTTGGTCCAAGAAGAAGACGGAATTGAACATCTGATCTATTATTTGAGTCGTAATATCAATGATACGGAAGTTAAGTATTCGTACATATAAAAGCTTGCCTTGGAAGCTGTTCAAGCTGTCCAAATATTTCACCATTATATCCTACTCCGAAAGACTACTATCATTTCAGATTGCAACCCCATGACTTATATCTTATCACGTCAATTGCTGGGGGGGAAATATTCAAAATGGATTGTCATTTTGCAGGAATTTGATTTTGAATTCATCAAATCCAATTCAAAGAAGTCTTTAGTTTTGGCTGAGCTTCTCTGTGACCTTCCCTACTGCAACTAAGTCGAAACCATCAATTCCCGACGAGTCTCTATTTTTGATCGGATCATCTGATCCTTGGTATGGATATTTCATCATTTATCTCCAAAGTCAAACTTTTCGATCTGATACCTCTCGCTCTGAACAAATATGTACTTGATACCAAGCCAAACATTATCTGATCTTCGACGATACACTTTATCATCGTGGTTTCGATACCATTTTAAGGAGGTGCCTCACTCATGAAGAGGCCGAAAAGGTTTTAAATAATTTTCATGTTCGGGCTTGTAGTGGAAATTTATCTGGATATGCTACTGTGCAGAAGATACTCCATGCCAGTTACTTTTGGCCTACAATTTTTTGAGACTGCATCCTCACGGTCAAAATTTGTCATGTGTGCCAGATCTTTGATCATAAAATCCACAAACCGCCAATGCCAATGCATCATGTTGTCTCTGTGGGACCATTTTTGAAATGGGGTATTGACTTCATGACCTGTAACCCTTGTTCGTTTTAGGGGCATGGTTATATTATTGTCGCAGTCGACTACTTTACCAAATGGGTCGAAGCGATGCCTACATTCAACATAGGATAGACAACTGTATTGTTTTTCTTTAATCATGTTATTGCACAGTTTGGAGTCCCACAGGCTATAGTTACAGATCATGGGAAGCATTTTCGCAACCATATGATGACTGAATTAACATCCAAATTAGGATTGTCACATGATAATTCTACTCCTTATTATCCAAAATCAAATGGAAAAGTTGAGGCTATCAGCAAGATTCTTAAACGTATGCTTCAAATAATGATAGGAGTTCGTAAAAGAAATTGGCATTTGATCATGTACTCCGCCTTGTGGGAATAACGAACCTCGGTGAGAAACGCAACTCGATTTACTCCTTTTCAATTGGTGTATGGTTTGGAATCTATCTTACCAATCCAATGTGAAATACCATCGTTAAAACTCACAATCGACTTGTTACCTAACACCCCAGAAGAAGAAGTGTGTTTCCTTAACCTCATCCATCTTGATGAAACGCGTCATGAAGCCCAATTGGTCAACGAAGCGCATAAGAGATGTATAAAGGAGAAATACGAAAAAAAATTCCAGCCTCGCATTTTATCAGAGAGTGACTTGGTCCTTCTTTACGATCAAGAAGCTGATGTAATAGGTACAGGAAAATTTGAGCCATTATGGCATGGACCCTATATTGTCAAAATATTTCCTGCTAAGGGTGCCTAGGAGTTGGTTGATTACAATGGAATTCCATTGGCACAACCTAGAAATGGGTTGTATTTGAAACGTTACTATGCTTAATTATGAGCGTAGTAATATTTTGTATTATATTGTATATATATGTTGTTGATTTGCATTCACTATCTTAATTTGTTTTTAGAGTTTTCTTGACGTTAATAATATGCTTTAAATTTCATCGCAGATGTCTGAATCTTCGGAACCCTTTGTTGGATATGCTAATGGTGCTAGTCATAGTACGTAGAATCTATCCTCTGCACCATGGGCCATTTTCACTCCGAATGGCGAGTTAGTGAGTTTTCAAGGAATTTGTATTGGTAGATTGAAAAACAATGTCGTTGAATATAGCGCGTTGATCAAACTTCTCTCTGATGCCATTTCATTTGGTATTAACCATATCATCATAAGGTTAGACTCACAATTTGTGGTATTACAACTTACTAGTGTTTATACTATTAGAAATCCAACACTGCATAGATTGTTCCTAAGAGTTCGACTTTTGGAAAGACACTTTGATTTTATTTAATATCAACATATTTCTAGAAATTTGAGCACATTGACTAATTCTTTAGCTAATCAAGTTTTAGATTGACATTTGCAACATATGTAAATAAAACATTCACATCATTTAATAGGATTGCACAATAAACATAGGAAAAGGTTGAAATAATATAGATATATAGTTATAGGTTTTTACAAAAATATGTGCCCAAGACACATCAGTCATCTAACCTCAAAATGTCAAAATTAAACTAGTGGTGCTTGTGGTAACATGCTATATATATGGCTATCCTACGTAGTAACCGCATCCAACGGTTAGGAACCCAAATAGTGTGTCGCTGCAATCACATGGGTAACTCTTCGATCCGGAAATCTGGAATCTCGAAGGTTAAACCCTCTATGTGCTGCCAAATCTCAGCCAAAGTCTTAGCCATATCAAGATCCTGAAGGACTGCTCTCCCGACAACCCTCTGTGTTGGCACATCTACTTCACGCTATGGTTCCTCTGCTGGTTGAACACGACCAACATCTACATTACATCAAACATTTAGTTGAGTCTTCAGAAAACATAAAAAATATACAAACATTGTATAAACCTTAGGAAAATAAAAAACATGGTCAAAACATTCTTACCCATTGCACCCCATTGAGCGCCTTCTGGTAATGCTAAATCTGGATCTCCTTGGAAATCAATGCCTGCGTATGCATACTCATCGATGGCGACAATCTGTCGTTGGAACCAGGCGAATAATGTAGTCGAGAACACAATAGTCGATTCGCCTGCGTGCCTACTCATGAGTTCTACCCATCTTTGCATCTGCGGATCTCTAGGATTAGACACATCCAGTGTCACATATTGTGGCTACATCAATAGAATTCATTCTAAGGTGAAGGATATGAGGATCAAACCATAACTGAATTTCTTCCTTCCTCCCTTTGCTTTTTTCAATTGTTCCTTTATCTGAGAAAGAACAACTTCAGACCAGTTGAATAATGTTGGCTCCATACACTCTAGCACATACTACATATATGATCTATTCGCTACATGTAGTGTAACGGTGCCGACAAGTTTTGCGATCGTGAAAATGATAGTTCTCAAAGGAAAATATCTAACATCCTAGATGTTTATCTTTCCATATTTTCTTGGCTCTACCCCTGGATAAAAATGTTGCAAAACATAATATCTCACTGTCTCTCCTCCAAAAATAGACCCTAAGACCAAAATGGGCAAGACTCTCCTCGACAAACCTATAAGAAAGTATACATCCTCGACTATTATGGGAACCACTTGGTTCTTAATATGAAATGCCTCGATAGCTAGATCCCATGCTTGAACTAAGAACTCCAAAAGTTCTATTTGTTGCCTCATCCCTGAAAACTTGAAGTACTTAAGTAGTCCACAATCTCTTAGGGCTCTTACTGTACCCAGATCATTTAGGGCAATCATATCCTACTCTTAATATTCTCTTTCCCTCCATGTAATTGTCATTGTAATATGATGGAAACCTCAAATACATCCATAAGAACCATTAGATTCCATTCAATGAAAAAAATTGGGCAAATTTTGAGCATAATGAAAAAAAAAAGAATCTAGATTGTGCCCAACGCAGTCCCCAACAAGAGACAATGCATTGTGTATGCAAGTAGCCTTCAATTTACTTGCTATGCAACGCAGGTTTCGACATCCAGGGGTGCATTGCCCTATTTTTGGGCATAATTTACTATAGGGACCCCAAAGCCCTAAAAAATTGCAGAAATTGGAAATGAAATGATTACTGAAGGAAATAGGAGGTTCATATCACTAATCTGGATCAAACGGCAATGAAATCTGTCCATAGAAACGATCGCAATCAGTAGCTGAAGTTCAGGGGAAAATTCAGGTTCAGAGCTCCAAAATGAAAATGGTAACTATGGAATGGTAAAAATGAATAGTAAAATACTTTTTAATAGTCATTTAATTATTTTCAAATCGAATTTATTGCTATGACTATGGTTTTATTATGTTTTTTATCATGAAATAGGTATTTTTAATCCATTTGATGTTGTTCTGAACAGGTCTTACAAATGATGAACATATTAGTTGTGCAGATTTATTTCAAGGATAATTTGACCACAAAGCATACTTTTTCTCCTTATTTTTAGAGCTTTGTTAAAAATGAAAAAGGATTCTAAGCGCACTTTTATCTGCTTTTCGAGCTTCAATAACAGTGAAATAGGAACCCCTGGAGTCTTCTTTCAGCTCTTTTCAGACTCCGATAATGTGAAAATATTGTCGAGCACTTGTCTTTTCGAGCTCGTAAAAGTAAATGAATTGATATCTACTCAGTATAAGTTTAACCCTTTGCCACACTGAGATAGATTATTTATGAAAAAGGAATACCTTGGTCAAACATGACTAAAGAGCTTCTCTCAGATATTATTTTACACTTTTTTGGATCTGAGCGACAACTTTGCGAAAAAGTACCTATGGAGATTTCTTTCATCATCTTTTTCAAACTCTCTAAATATGAAAAAGGATTGGGCTATCACTGTCGTTAAGCTCATTAAAACATAAAATAGCAACGGTCTTGTCAACCATGGCAAGAATCGAGTTTCATTCATCACTAGACTCGTTAAATTATTAAACAGCTATAATTTATTCGCTCGAAAGTTTGAATTATAGATCAAGCAAATGTTACCCTCCTCAAGCTTGTTAAAAAATAAAGAGGTATTGTTCGACAAATGACCAGGGAAAATTTGAAAAAGTGAATAGAAATTTTACAGTAGTAGGTCGCTCTTGAACATGACACTTCACTTCATCACCGTGACAGTTTGGGTTGGGTAATCTTCTTGACGGTTCATTCATAACTATGGTTCATCATACCTTCACTTCAGTTTTGGGTCAATGCTGCCAACTCATCTCAATGTCGTCGATATGTTCAAGAGAAGTCATCCAGTGAATACTCATCATTCTACAATACTCATAAACCTTCATTCTCATAACCGTCATCCCTAAAAATTTCTATACAAGTCATTACTTTGTCTCTGAAATCAGTATCTCCCATTTCGCAATAAGGTGGCTTCCTGTCAACGACAAATAATTATCTAGGAAGTTCACTTAGAAACATTATATTCCAGTACCATGAGGCTTGTTACAGCATCGACAAGATCCTCGCTTCCGGACTTTTGACGGAAATATTTTTGTTTGGCATTCGACATCAAATCATCTATTCACGCCTTACGAAATGTATGGCAGTACCTTGAGGGCCATTGACTTTAATGGTGGCTCTCTCCTGTTTGTTAACAACTCACATCATTGGCTGGTAATCAAACAATGTATTTCCATGTTTGACTATAAATCATATATTCGCATGGCTAGACTTGTACCCGAATGAAAGAGTGAACAAGATAAGAAGACCCTGGATCTAGTTTCAGCCATCCGAGATATGATTTCAGGATTTTTGTACACATCATCTGTACGATGACCTTACATATAGATCGTCATCTGAACATGGGCCTATATCTGTGGGCATGTCTATATTAGGCAACATTCCAATGTAGACGACTTTTTGAATTATGTACATGTTATTAGATTGTTTATGTGTTGAAAATGGGAATGCCTACCCTTAGAAATTATGATCAAGAGGATATATCATGATGTAATGTATTGTAATATTGAGGCAGGTGGCCACTCTGCTTCATCTCCAGCCCATCACAATGTAAAGCATCTCAGCCAGAATATTGTTATTATTATTTTGACTTCATGCTTTAGGGGGGAAATTGTTATAGGTCAATTTGGGCATCATTCCCAATGACCTGGTTAACTAGACATCATCTCCAAGACCAACGAATAGGGTCTATCATCCCCTATCATTTCATTTTCTACATGCCCTAAGACAAAGAACAAGATAAACCATTCATGACTTTCATCTCCAAAGGTTTGCAAGGTTTGAAGTTTATAACATATCATATGAGAACTCATCAACGCTGCCTCTAAAGGGACTAAGTGCATTGCATATGCAGGTAGCCCCATTCAAGGCTGCTCTGCAAAGCACTTCCCGACACTCATACGTGCGTTGGTCACATTAGGAGCGAAATTCTCATTGTTCCCGAATCTCCACTTAGCCAGTGCCTTCTAGAAGAGTTCACATGTGTCAAACTTTGAATCCATATATCCATTTGATATCTACAATATTGGGAACATGTCTTTCCTATTATTGGAAAGTCATTGATTTTAAAACTACCTTCAGCTCCTCTATAAATTGAGCATAGATCTTAGTGTTTGATAAGGAAGAATTTGAGTAGAGAAATGCTAGTGGAATTTCAATTGAGGAGTTGATTTGTGTAACATGCTGCTGGAGAGATATGCATTGTGATGAGGCTGGGATGCTTCTAGAGATGGTCACTTCAAATCAATCACTGGGTTGTAACCTCCCCTTCTATCCATTAATAAATATTTTTGCTTACTTTCCCACATATGTATATGTGGAATATCATGTTTTCCATATTATGAATTCTTATCTGATGTATATGGTTTATGATTCATTGATTTAGCTAAATAACTTGAATAGACATCTATATTATTGCTATCTCTTGTTGTTTATTTTTCATTCTTGCAGGAAATATTTTTCACAACCGGCTAGAATTTGAAGCTACAGCAAAAGCGACAGAAGGAGATTTTGGAAGAACTTGGACTACAAGTAAGCTTCTTATTTCATTCTCTGTGTGTTCGTAGTTAGGAAAAGTAGTCGTAAATTCTTTAATATGTTGTTCTAGATAAGCACCTATCTAGGGAAGAACGATTTATCCGTAATTATTTTGCATAACATGGTCTCATACATGTATTTGACATCCTCCATTGCTCAATTCAGCGAACATTCGATGGTTCACACCTGTAATTCAAATCAATAAGGTTCCTTCCTGTCGATGACAAATCATTATCCAAGAAGTTCACTTAGAAACATTATATTCCAATACCATGAGGCTTGTTAGAGCATCGACAAGATCCTTACTTCTGGACTTTTGACCGAAATATTTTTGTTTGGCGTTCGACATCAAATCATCTATTCACGCCTTACGAAATGTACTGCAGTACCTTGAGGGCCATTTACATTAATGGTGGTTCTCTCACGTTTGTTAACAACTCACATCATTGGCTGGTGTTAGCCACCTATAAAATTTGCTATATCAAAAGGTGGCTAAATCATTTTGGAGCCCTCAAGAAACAAGTTTTATTGCTAAAAGTGTTATCTCTTGAAGACTCATGAAGACATCATGCCCTTTGTTTAATCTTCACTATTGTTTCCCTCTCGAAATGATGAAAATATGTTATTTAGTTAAGAAAAAACTGCTGCAAAAATCCCCATTTTTCCTCATTTTAACCTTCTTCTCACTTCAAATTAACTTTCATTTTTACCCCTTTATTCCCCATGGAATTCCTCTATTTTTCATTGTTTCTAGTTTCCCCTTCATAAAATCCCCTTTACAAAGTTTCAAAATCACTTTTGAACTTTGCCGAAAACCCCAAATCCATCAAAAATCCTTGAAAAAATCATAAAAATACACATTTTTGTATTAAGGCTTAAGCCCCTTTGGGCTAAGACCTAAACCACTTCCCCACATATGCTCTGGCGCTAGAACCAAGCACTAATCCCTTTTGGCGCTTATCGCATCGGAGAAATCGACCCGCGCAAGTCTATTTCTTTCATTAAGGCCTCTGATGCGATTAGTCCTTTGTTTATAAGCCCCGAACCTTTTTTCCTCTTCATATAACCCTTGGGCCCGCAATTGGGCACTTAACACATTGAAAAAAACCATTCCCGGTTGCTTTTTTCCTTGGTAAAACATAAAAACCCCATTTTCCTATGTTTTACACTAAATGCGCCGATACAATGTTTTTTACAAAGAAAACCATTGATCTTAGGAACCGATCAACGATGAATAAGATATCGCATCGGAGATTTGTTAATGGGTAGATTGAAAAGCCCGACCCTTCCTCTCAATTCCGATTGGCACCTTGCATATAAAGCCCCAGTACCGTTCACTTGTTCATATATCCAAAGGCCCCCGCAGACGGGCGCCAAACCTCATATAAATATCCTCCCTGACACCATTAAACCTTTGTTTTTAATTAAATTCTGCCTTTTGATATTTTAATTTTCTCCCACTCATTCATTGGTCGGAGCCCTTCTCCACCATTGATCTTGGGCAAATCTGATGGCCAGCACTGTATCGCATCAGAGATTTCCATTGGCGCATTATAATATTTTATCGCTCCCCCTCTGATTGGCCACTCCTCCGACTCATTCTCTGCCGTCGATCTGATCTGCAGATCAACGGTCCAAAGCCAATCACATCGGCACCATTCAATTTTGTTCCCCCATCAATCGCAAAGCCCCAATTTCATCCGGGCTGTCCACGTGTCCAGATTGGATGGTCCAGATCTTTCCCCCCAACTTTGGTTAAATTCATGCACCCTGCTTCATAATGTTTTTGGCCATATCTCAGGCATTTATCTCTGCAGATCAATGGCTCTTATTAAACCTTTCTCCACCTTGTATATTATTTCGTTAACCTCTAAGATCAATATGAGCCGTCCATTTCAGTCATCCAACGACTCATATTAACCCCGACAGACCAGACCCCTATGGGTCCTGCCTCTCTCCAGATCTGATCTCCGCCATCGATCCCCTGATTGGACAGTCCATAATAAAACCACCCTACCTTTTATCCATCGCACATTTGGTCGATATCGCGTGTTGGTCACTCTAATTTTCTAAACAATTCAAGTACTACATAAATTTTCAACCCAGGGAAGTCTGTTTATTTCAAAGGCAATCACACACTATATATGCTTCAACTTCAAAAGCAGAGAAATGTTGTAGTACTAATCACACTAATCACACTGATCACACCTTGCTTTAACAAAACTGAAGTCTACTTGAGTTACAGCAAAGACAATCCTTCTATTGCAGGCTTTCATTAAAAGAATCCTAGATTACATTAAAAAGATAATGAAAGGGAATCAATCTGCAGAAAGGAAGATTAATCAAATTGTAACAGAGAACAGGACCTTAATCCCCAAGTAGGAATATTCAGCACCTACTTTCTGATTACCAAACTTTCACACACTTATTCCATAAACGATATTGCTAAATAAAATAACTCACAACTTCTTAAGAATGAATTGTATGAAATCAATGCAGTAAGTTATTGAAAACAGAGCTTTAACAATGAACACAGAATTTCAAGACTGCATAAATAACTTTAGCAAATAGGGTTTAACCAAGGTATGAATAAAATAAATAGTTAAAAAACTACAGGAACAAATGGGTGAATCCTGTGAAGAAGGCGGGCACTTTCCTTCTCACAAGATTCCCCAGAAGAAGGAATTAAAGTGAAGTGCTCAAAACAAACTTTTATTCATCTATCAAAAGAAACATATTAAAAAAGAGTCATGCTCCTTCTCTGTTTAGAAAAATGAACCTCCTATAGTCTCTAACTATCCCTCTAATGCTGATGTCTCCTATTTTTAAAGAGGAGACATCTATTACAATTTATTTACATCATAGAAATTCTATTTTTAACCCAATCTGATCTTTTTTTCTAAAACAGGGTCTTTCTGTTCTTCCATAGCAAAATGTTGTTACAATGGTTATGATGGTACTGGCTTCAGGATGGCCTGTTTAACAGCTTCCTTTACTTATCTTTTCTCGTTGCCGTCATACTTGAAATGCTGCTTCAAAATTGCAAATCACGAGTTGTTTTACCAACGGGATTTGTGTACCATGTTGACTGTTTCAGCAACACAATCTTCAAATAGATTATCTGCAGTCTTTAAACTATCTCAGCAACTATATATCTTCGATTAATGATTAAATATAAAAGTAATGTAGAATTATATGAAAAACAAATTAAACATATATTAAAGAGAAGAACATTATATACCTTTGGGAAAAATGGATGAAAGTGATAATGTAAGCTTTAAATATAGACTAAAAAGAGTAGAGTGGTGTTGAGCCTCAAAATTGTTCTTCCTTTAATCTTACTTTACCTCATTTTCCTTTTTCCATTGATATCCTAGACCCAATTGATCAATGAATTTAGTTAAAATTACTTTTAGAATGATTTACATGACTGACTTGCTAAGTTTTGTGATTTTTGCCATTGTAATGCATTTTTACCGGAACTAGCTGCAGAATGCAGACATTCCGTAGCTAACCGGTGATTCTGTAGCTGTCTTCACGTTTTGGTATGTTCCAGGTGGCCTCTCAAGAAAAACCGCATATGGTCATATTCCACGTCATGTCTACATTGTTCGTTGCCCACCATGAAGGAAGAAACGAATTCTGGATATGGTTTTGGTACGTGGGAACACATTTAGGAAGGCAGACTTCTATTAGGACTGTCTCAGTCCAGATGTCCTTTTCCTTAGCTTCCTTTTTTCGTTGCCACTTCAAGAACGTTGCCACTTCAAGAATCCTAATGTGATTTCGATAAGGAAAGACAATGATCCTAAAATTGTTGCAAGTCTTGTTATGTACATTTGTTATATAAACACTTGGGAAACCGAGAGCTAGGCTAGATTTTGTTCTAGATTTTGCTTAGATCCTGTGCTACATTTCTGAAGACGCAGAGTGCTCTGTTCAAGTTATTTCACTTTTAATGAAGCAGACGGTGTTGTTTTGAAAGCGTTGATTTGATTTGGAGTTAGATTCCGTCAGGTGGTAGAGGGCCCCTGCCTCTTGCACGGATTTATTTGCGTAATTTAGATAAGTTTAAGAAACAAACACCTAGGTACATACAGTACACTTCACTTCAGCAGTTTACCAACCCTGGTTGACAATTAAATGAGCTCAATTTAGGAGACTAGATTGAGACCAAACAAGTGGTAACAAAATATGTGGTCAAAATGGTACATTATGAGGTCCTAACATCCCCCCCAACTGAAAGGGTTGCATGTCCTCAGGCAACTTTAGTATGAGTCGGAGTCTGGATAATGGCTTTTAGCATGCAAATTACTTAGGGAATAGTTATGGAAGGTGGTATCTGTTAAAGCTCTGAATCCCTGAACATTTTTCAATCTCTTCCATGCTACTGCTTCATCCCTATTAGCCAACCTGTAAGGAGCATGATATTGTTCTGCTGGCATCCATAAAATAGGAAAGTGAAAATGGTACCCTTTCCAATTTTCAACACATTGCTGAACACATCTGATGTATTTAGGTACTCTAGACAATGCAGTTTCAAGGTTAGTAGGGCTAAAAGTATTATACTCTTGTCTCTCCTTAGAGGATTTTTGCCACAACATGTTGTTTTCTCTTAGAGCAGTAGTTTATTTGGCCTTGATGAATTGGTCACAATCTTGGAGTACTAAGGCCTGCAATTGCTGTATATGTTCAATCATTCCTGGCTTCTGCAAAAACTGATGATATTTTTCCACAAAAATGGTAGGGTTCTGAGGTTCTCGCCTTATCCAGAGAAGGAAGTTGTCCTCATTGTGCCTAGTTGCAAGAAAAGCGGTTTGCCATGTAATTTGATTAGCAAGAAAGGAAGCAAATGCCCTGATCTAAATATCACCAACAAGAGGGTTGAGATTGATCTATTTGTTTTCAGGCATAGCTTCATTATGAAGATACAACTCACATAATAGGTGTTGATCATTGGTGGAAGCCTCTGCAAATTTTTTGACAAACTGTTCAGCTGTCAGCACCTCATGAGGTCTTCCTTCTTTGACTGCTTTCAACTGGAAATAAACAAGACGTTCTAAAAGAAACAAAGAATATTTCAGAGAAGGTTTCCTGGTGGCTAATAGTTTTTGTACTAGTTGAAACATTAGGAGAAGTTTGCCTTTTAATTATTTATTCTCTTTCTTGTAAACTCTAAATTGCTAAAGTGTCTGCTCCTAGTTCTCACAATTGGAATAGATATGATTATTCCAAACCAATTTATGCTACTATAAAGTTTTATCTTGGGCAATAGCATACTATTTCCTCCACTTGTTCATTATTTCCATCTCTTTCCATGGTTCAGTTTGTGTTCCAGCATTGTAAGTGGCAGGCTAAGGCATAGTCTGAGTAGCAGAATCAGTTACTGTAGGGCAGGATACTTGTACCTTGATTTCTTTTTCCAAAAATTTTGAAGGCCCTATTGGTTCTTGTGTAATAGTAGGGCATTCTTCTTTGACTGCAGACGATGTGGATGCTCCAGGCATTGGAACTTGAAATATTTTATAACATTCCTATTGATAGATGTTTCCACATTAATGGCACATATATTATTTATATGAATCATTCTCTGTATGTTTATCTGCCATAGATGATGTATGGTCCAAGGTATAAAAATTTAACTCCTTGTCAAAGGCTTCCCTTGCCATTACCAATTCTTTCTAGTAAGCTTTTAATTCTGACTTTAAAAATTCATTTTCCTATAAAATGGAGGCCATGGTGACTGGGCCCTATGTATCATTTTCTTTGTCTAAAGTTGATTGATGTTTTCTAGTTGTAGCTGGTTCTTGTGTTACAGCTAGAGCTGGTTCCTTTTTAGTATCCTTTTTGATATCTAACTTTTGCACGTCAGCAGCTGGTTCTTGTGTTTCAGCTGCTGAGTGAGTAGCTGGTTCTTGTGGAGTAGCTACTGACTGAGTAGATGGTTCTTGTGGAGTAGCTGCTAGTTCTATAGAAAATGATGTCATATTACCCTGGGCATCTGGTTCTTGTGTTTCAGTGCCACAGGATGAGACGGGTAATGATTCCTGGGTTTGGAAGGGTGGTGATAAATGGAGTTTTAACAAAATGGCTGCGAGATCAAGGGTAATGGGAATGGTTTCTGATTCAATAGAGTTCTTCATTCGTCTCCTAGGTAAGAATGCAGAAAAAGCAGTAGTTTTCTTTTTCTTTTTATGAGAGGATTTTTCCCTAGGAGAAGGGCTATCGGGGGAGGTGGCTGCTTTAGATACAGCCCTTGTTTGTCTTTTTGATACAGAGGCGGTTGTAATTCGCCTTTTTCTTTTACAAATAGGGGAATATGGTGGTGTTTCATCCTGAGATTCATCACTAGGGATGTGGACGGTAGGATGGGATGACTCTGCTAAGTGAGATGGGTTTGAGGACATATTAACTGGATTAACTGGTTCTGAGGATGGAATCGATGGGGGGTTAGAGATATTCTCCAATTGCTGCTCGTAGGAACTTTCATTGATTTCTTGGGGGTTTTTAGCAGCTTCTTGGGGAATTTTAGCAGCTTGCTCAGGAGGTAAAGGTAAATTGTTTAAAGGAGGGTTTTGTTGGGCAAAACCCCTCTGAATCAATAGCTGACAAAGGCGATGATGGGTGAGGGAAAGGAGTGGAAATTTTACCCGTCTACAATAATATGACATATTTCTAATACATCCAAGAAAATAGTAAGGAATGTTTACTAATCTACCATGCCGTAAGTGACTGATTAGGACAAATTCGTGCTGATAGACTACCTGATAGCGCCCTTCGCAAGTTAAATAATGTTTGACAAATTTAGCTACCTTTGGCCATGGAGGAGGCAATGAGTGCAGTCCTACGCCACGGCCTTTAAGCTCGACGTGTTCTCTTGGGAGAATGAATTCCTATTGTGCGTTTAAAATGATGTGCTTCCGACTAAACCACCGAGCACCTATGACTATCAAACCTGAGACTTGCACTATATTGTCCTCTAAAACTAGAATTCGAACTCCCTAGACAGTAGAACGGTCCTCCTGAAGATTTTTTTCAAATTCCAGGACCTTATGTGGGTCGAAATCTTGAAGTCTTTCAAAATATGCCACCCATCCTTCCTGTTGGAAAATATGATAGGCATCTGGAAACAATTCAAGCAGAGCTATTGAGCCGGGCTCATGTCTAATGGCCAGTCCTCCCATAGTTACTAGCTTGGGTAAAATGCAGAGGCAAAGAGTAGAATTACCAGACTTCGAACAGAGTAAACGTTGCAACTGATAGCATGGAGTGTCGGTGAAGTGGCGAAGTAATGGGTATGAAGAGTGACGGTATTTTGCATGCTGTGAAATGATGGCATGCAATTTTGAAATTCCCCCCCATCTATGGTGAAATGATGTTTTTGAGTGTGCAGAGATTATAGTCATGATGAGAAAAATATTCTCTTTAAACTATTTTTTAATTGTATTACATAAAATTCACATACCTTATATTTACCTTTGCTTGTAATTCGAAATAAATAGTGCTTGTTTATAATAGCTCAATAATGATGGAAGAACTTCAGAACTCTTTGAAACATAAGAGGGATCATATTAGAGTCTGCTTGATCATAAGAAAGAGGTAGTGAATGGACAGTATTCACACAAGGAGTATGAAGAGTGATAGTGGAGAACTAAAAGAGTTGCATAATCATGTTTTTAAATAAAGAAATGGTGTTTCAGCAACGAAAAAATGAATGACATACTGCTGAAAGTGGTGTTTCAGCAATGGAAAAATAGGGAAAATGTTGCTAAGAAGTGATGATTTAGTAGTGGAAAAATAGGGGAAATATTTGCTGAGAAATGGTATTTCAGCAGTGAGGAATAGGAAAAATATTTACTGGAGAATGGTGTTTCAGCAATGGGTAAGATGGGAAAAATAGGAAAATGATATGAAAATGAAAAAGGAATGAGGGAATGAGTGATGAAATGTTACTAGGAGATGAGGAAATGATTTTAAATGAGGGAAGCAAAGCTTCTCAAATTGAAGCTTTGATCTTCTTGTGGTGAAATTGTCCTTCCTTGTTAAGTCCTTCCTTAATCAAGAATCTGCAAAATAATCTATTGTAACATGCCAACCCTTGACAGGGATTATTAGTTTGAGAAATCTAATCTAATACTAAAAATACGGTGCAGAAAAAAATTAAATGCAATGAGGAGCAGAAGACTCCCCTAGAAAAAGATAATGTGCATCTGCCATGCAAGTGGCCTTAAAATCTTCTTTAGAAATAGGGAGCTGGTGCAAACAAAGCCGATGACCATTTACTAGTAGTGGTGTTTTAGAGTCATCAATTGTTAAAAGCCTTACTATTCCATTTGGAAAAACAACATCTACTTCATAAGGTCCCAGCCATCTTGTACGTAGCTTCCCTTGAAATTTTTCAAACCGAGAATCATACAATAAGGCCCAATTACCTTTTTGGAACTGCTTGTGCTTGATGATTTTATCATGCCACTTTGTTCTTTGTTGTTGGATCATATTTGTCTGATGAATGGCATATATTCTCTTTTCATCCAGTTCAAGAAGCTGTTGCAACCTAGCTGTCTGCACATCAATCAAATCAAGGTTAACAGCTAAAGTAGTCCTTAAAGTTTTAATTTCAAATTCCACAGGAAAAACAACACTTTTACCATAAATCAATTCATAGGGGGGAAATCCTGTAGCATTTCTCCAGGTAGTTCTGTAAGCCCATAGTGCTTCAGGGAGCTTTTGAGACCAATCCTTCCAGTTATCCTTCATTGTTTTGGTTAGAATGGCTTCTATTACTTTATTTGTACTTTCCACCTGCCCATTGGCTTGGGGGTGGTATGGTGTAGTCATTCTATGATGAATATGATATTTCTGAAGGGTGGCTTTAAAACCATGAGAATTGAAAGGAGGTCCCCCATCTGTAACTAGCTCTCTAGGGATTCCAAATCTAAAAAATATTTCTTCAAATAGGAAAGCTAGGACAACTTCTTCATTAGCTCTAAGAAGTTCTTTGGCCTCCACCCATTTATTAATATAATCTGTACAGACTAATATATAGACTCTTTGGTTGGATGGAGGATTAATGGGTCCTATAAAATCTAAGGCCCATCTTTCAAATGGTTCAAGTATTACCTGGGGGTTCAATGGCATTTCATCTCTATGATTAGGTTGACCCATTCTCTGATGCTATCACAAGCCCACACATATTTCTTTTCATCCTTAAACAGTGAGGGCCAATAATAACCCATCCTCAGAATTTTATGTGTCGTTCTTTTATTAGCAAAATGCCCTCTGCAAGGGCCATCATGACAAGCTTTTAGTATATCATACACCTCATCCTCTCTAATGCATCTCCGGATTTCATGATCAAATCCTGTGTAGAAAAGACACCCGCTTATCCAGCTATACCGAGCACTTTGTTGAATGATTTTTCTCTTCTCTCTATGTGATAGGTGTGATGGTAACTTTCCTGCAACCAAATAATTGGCAATGTCTGCATACCAAGGTGAGTGAGAAGATACTACAAATAAATACTCATCAGGAAAGGAATCATCTACTAGAATATTATTATCAGTTTTTAACCATGAAAGGAAATCAGCAACAACATTTTCTTTACCTAGTCAATCTACAATTGTAATATCAAACTCTTGCAGTAATAATAACCATCTGGTAACTCGAGTATTTGTGACAGACTTATTCATTAAATACTTGATAGCCGAGTGATTAGTATGGACAAAAGTAGAGTAAAAAGTAATGTAATTTCGAAATTTATTAATGGCATTGTTGATATTGCAACAAGATGATGAGCTTAGTGGAAAGAAGTCGCCTTCACTAAGTGGGCCCGCAGGCTATTTTTGGCACAAAGTCTATTTTTAGACATATGGATCATGTTCTATGAGTTGCAGGAAGTTATTTTTGGATGGTTGGTCAAGTCGGAAAAAATAGATGGACTTCTATTTTTAGACATATTGGGCGGAATCTATTTTTATACTTCTAGTCTAAAAATATATATGTCGAATATTATTAGATCTTAATAATATTTGGACTATAAACATCATCTTATTCTCTTGGAGCACTTCAGTTAAGTGCACATATGTGGAAAATGAGCTAACAGAAGGAATTACGCTATTCCTGAGGGTTAAGTGGAGCTATTGCATGGATACTTCAGTTAGAACTCATGTGACAGAGTTTGGTGGAGTTGATTCAGGAGTTAATGGAGTTGTGTTCAGTTTAGCTAATATAAACATAGTTGAGCTAGTTGTATTGTGTATAACTGATTAATACACTAGTGAAGAGTGGTGTAAATTGATTATTAATTAATTCACTAACTATAAACTCATTAATCAACTAAAGAATACATCAGTTAACTTCAGTGCATGGACAGTTTCAGTGGAGACCAGTGCAGAGATAGGTGAAAGAGCAGGTTAACTATCAGTTGTGACTATACTATTGCATATTTGCAACAACTAGTGATTGGAGAAGCCAATGAGGATTGCGCAGTACAAGCCAGGTGGTTCAAACTTATTTATGAGCCATCCTACAGCATTGATTACGCAATAGAGGTAGGCTATCAGGTGGCAGATATTGGAGCATGTGTTTTGCTAGATCTAGCTTGATTAGTGTGTAGCAATTGGAGATTGTACTGAGAGCTTGTGAGGAGCTTTGTATGATGATTGTTACATGATCTCTATGACATATAATATATAGATATTTGGGGTTTTCAGCTTTAAGCTTTCCCATGAAATACTGTGTTCATATGTGTGATTGTTTGTGGTTTTAATGTGCGCATGCAATTGATTTTATTTTCGCATGTAATGATCAATGGTAGAAGAGATTATGTATTGTGCATGAAGCTAAAATAGTGTCTGATTAGGAGAATCTCGGTGAATAATATATCAATTATTCAAATTTCTACATGGTATCAGAGCGATATTGATTATTGGAGCAATTGAAAAACATTGAAGCGGTTGAGTTTTGTGCTGGTGGAATTCGAATTTGCAATAGTGTTTTCTTGGTGTCGAAGTTGAGATGTCTTTCAACGGATTGTGATTGGAGTATTCCCTTGAGGGAAGCTCGAATTATATTGCATGGAAGGACAGGATGGAGGCAGTCCTGGATGACAATGGGTTGAAGGAGTTCATAGATGCAGAAATTCCAAAACCTACTTCTAGTGATGCTGTCGTACTTGACGCATGGCAAAAGAAGACAGCAAAGTGTCGAAGGATTCTATTGGAAGGTGTGAATTATCACATAGTGTCAAACCTTCATGGTAAGGCTTCTCCATTCTTGATGTGGAAATATTTGACATATTTATTTCAAAGCAAGAGCGACCAGAGGAAGTTGGCGCTCAAGGATAAACTCAGGAACATAAAAATGGAGAAAGGCGACAATAGGCCCAAGTACCTCACAAAGTTCATCCAATGCAGGGATGAACTGGGAAGTGTAGGGGTTACTGTTGATGACAAGGACTTGGTGAGATTGGCTCTCCTTAGGCTTCCGAAGAGTTGGCATTCCTATCAGGACTCTGTCAATGGTCGGGAGAAATTGCCAGGATGGGAGCGAATTTGGTCGGATCTTGTGCAAGAGGAGATAAGGTGAAGTATCAGGGACAGATCTTCATCAAAGAACTCAGATGAAGAAAATTTCTCTTTGGCTGCCAAAGCAAAGAAGGGGAATATCAAGAAGCATGCTTCTCAATCCGGTGCGAAAGGCAAGAAGCAGGACATGTCCAAGGTGAATTGCTTTCACTGTCACCAACACGGACATTACGCCACTAATTGTCCACAGAAGAAGAAAAATAAGAAGGTTGCTGGATTTGCAGCTAGAGAGTCCTTAGCCTCATAGTTTCAGCTAGATTTTTCATTGATCGCATGCTTGGTCTCAAGTGTGATGGGTTTAGTGTGGTTTCTTGACAGTGGTGCATCTTTTGACATGACAGGTGTTAGGTCTCTGTAATAAGCAAGATTGGAAAAAGTCCGATCACAGAGTTAACATCATTTCAACCAACTTTGGGATTCTAGGATCTAGCCCTCCTGAATCCGGAGAGGGATCTCTCCAATATGTACAAAGATGGATTTGTCTTTGAAGTTTAGGGTAATTATATTAGGCTAGTTATGAAGACCAAGGGTTTTGTTTGCTTTGGTTGGAAAAAGATAAATGAAGGTGAAGGAAGTCTAAATGAAGGGTGAAGATGAATGAAAGCGAAAATTGATTCAGCTAAGAAATATAGGTAAGAAACAGCTTCAATCCATTGGGCTATGGAGTCATAGTAGGGTTTTAATTGAAACAACAAGGTTCAAGAGTGGTCTATGGGGCAAGTCATCTATGTATAAGGATCTCTTTAAAGTTTGATTTATGGAATGGAATGATACATTAAGAAGGGGAAATAAACAGATGCAGAACAAAGAGCAGTCCAGGATCTGGTAAGTACTTTCAAACTAGCCAGCCTTTGACCAGGCACTTAAGAAATACATGAAAGCAAACTAGGATCTGGTAAATACTTTCAAACTATCCAGCCTTGGATACACTTTCAATAGAAAACATATAAAACACAAAGGGAAGCTTGAAGGCAAATTTTGGAGTAGAAACTAGTGGACCGGGCTCACCACAAGTCCTCTCCTAGCTCTTCCTTACTTGGCTACTTTCAAGACAATCACAAAGATAACACAAAATGGCCTAAGATCTGATAAGTACTTTGAAACTAGTCAGCTTTTAACACATTCTAGGGAAACAATCAGACAGTTATGCATACAAGTCTGGGACCAGGGCTAACCATATCTTCCTTCCAGTTCATCCTCACACACATATGCAAAAAGTAACATTCAAGACTGACATTCAGCTAAGACAATAAGACGAGGGAACGCCAGCATTCCTATGTCTAAACTGAATTAAATCATTCCTAAATAACACAGATTGGAAGAAAACATTCAAGTAAAGATTTCTCAGCCAGAGAAGGTTACTGATATACAGTAGGCCCTAACCCTGTTTAAACTGTTCTTTACAGTGGAAAATGAAAAAAAATGAAAGCAGAAACAAAATAACAAGTTACAAATGAGAATAACATCACCGTCAACATAGACCAGGATCCCATAAATCAGCTTGTATTGATGTTCCAAACTAGTTACAATATTTAAGTCCAATGGTTCTTTACAGCTTCAGGCTTCTCAGCTCAACTTAGGTATTTTCTCTTACAAACAGAGCTTACAGCAGCTTCAGAAAACTATTTACATGCTACAGATATGCAGTGACCAACCGTTTCTCATCTTCTATAGAAGTATTTATAGAAGAATGAGGAGGTGAGATCTGATAAAAGATCTGCTAAAGTAATTAATACAGATTCAAGACTTCTTGGCCCTTTGAGGGGCTCGATGAAGAATTTTACAGGTGGTTCTCTGTATTAACTATTTTACATTAACTATCAGGTCTGCTGGAAAGAATTTGTTGACCTTTGAGGTTTGGCGTGAGGTTGAAATAACTCTACAGATATTTCTCGCATTAAGTTCCTTACAGAAGTAACTTCTCGGCTGTGTTGAGGAAAAACATCTTCCTTTGCAATAACTTCAGCCCTAGTTTGAAAGGTTTGAGGCAACAGGTGGCGTTTAGTCGCTGGGAGGAATCAATTCGCCTCCTTTTTGTGGTGGTGGAGGGTTTGTTGTCACTAAAACACTTTAGGTATTCTGCAGACTGTGTTTTAGATTGGGGGATTAGGCTTTTGATAACAGTCTTAGCCATAATCCCCATAAAACTGTCTTCAATTCTCTATGCTGGCACATTTCTGGTCTTCTACAGCTGATACTCTTTGACTATGCCGGATTCTTGGTGCTTCACTGTTACACAGGGCTGTGCAGGGTTATATGGCATCAATGCCTCATGAAACACTGATGAAAACGTGAATTTGCACCCTGTGGTTGATTTCCTTTGACAAATCAAAAGAGGCAGGGTCGTCACCCTCATCTTTCGAATTTCCTTCTGAATATAGTGGAAAACGTTAAACCCTGCAAAATACAAACGAAGGTTATGAAATCCTACGTTTATAGGTTAAACTACATTGGAGGTTGTGCAGAGGAAGCAGGGTCGTTGGATCATGGAACGGGGGTGCAGATCGACGGCGGAGATGCAACGGCGGGATGTAATGGGAAAAACCTTTGTAAGCCACAAAATATATCATTTTCGACTTTACAAAGGAAAAAATCTTTTTTATATGAAAGGCGGGGGTATCATATGGTGGGCCCGGCGGGATTGATCGCAAATCGCAAAAGGTGGAAAATGCGATGGCGGATTTATGCGATGAAGAGAAAATTCGATATTGCGATTTGCGATGAGTGCTGGGGAAAAATGCGATTGGAGCGGTCGCAATCGCAAATATTTGCGATGGATAAAACTGTTTAAACAACGAAACATGCGATTTGCGATATGTGATGGATCGCATCGCAGAAACTTGCGATGAGCTTTTTAGAGGAAAACTGAAA
The DNA here is from genome assembly GCA_034641835.2 of Pinus albicaulis. Classification (NCBI taxonomy): domain Eukaryota; kingdom Viridiplantae; phylum Streptophyta; class Pinopsida; order Pinales; family Pinaceae; genus Pinus; species Pinus albicaulis. The sequence continues at coordinate 267,198,741 of CM076582.1, read as the reverse complement.
ATTGCAATCTGCGATTTGCGATGGATCGCAGTGCAAATATCTGCGATGCATCATTTTAAAAAATAACAATTTGGAAATTCTACGATCTGCGCTTTGCGATAAGCACTAAAGGGTTAAAACTTGGTTCCAAGGTGCAGGCGTATGGAAGAAAAGGGGCTAAGGGCTTAAGCTCGAGGGGCTTAAGTTCTATACATAAAAACATGTATTTTCATGGTTTTTGAAGGGTTTCTTGAAGGAAATGAAGGTTTCGGTAAGGTTAAAAAGTGGGTTTTTAACCTTATAAAAGTGATTTTAATGAAATGGAAAGGGAGAAACATGAAATTTTGGGTTTTTCATGGGAAAAGGAGAATAGAAAATGAGGTTAGTCAGGAAGAAAAGGAAGGGGACCAAGGGGTTCTGCAGCAGTATTTAACTTGGGATTTTTGAAGGATTTCAGAGGTTTTTAGGATGTAAACAGCAATAAGGGATCCGGACAGAGGCATGAGGCCTTAGAGAGACTTCAAGAGCCAACATTTTTTAGTGATAAAATTGTTCCTTGGAGGCTCCAAAAAGATTTAGCCACCTTTTGGTATAACAAAATATTATAGGTGGCTAACAGTGGCTCCACTTGGGGATGGTGCCTTCTTGAAGGCATCAAAAATTCAGACTTGATTTCTCTGGGGCGCTGACTTGTGCCTGATCCATTAGGCTGCCCTTCCTTTGCTAGATGATCTTGTTTGAAAACATATTTAGCAGCCATGAAAACAATGGTCCTTCATCAATACAATCTTTCTACCTACCCAATCCTGCTGATCTAGCATTTTTTCTTCATCAGAGTGCACTTGGATTGGCAAACTCTATTCACAAAATTTTATTATTTTGAAAGTAGGAAATCTAATCTATTTCTACTCCTTATTTTTCCCTGAACTCAGATTAAACATTTGAGCTCAGATATTTCTCTACCTAATCTACTGTCTGTTGGGATTAAACTGTCAAACAAACTTTCATTCTCTAAATTCTACAACAGAAATTTAAAAACAGTCAAGTCAAGATTGAGCTGTTTGACTTGATGTGATCTATGGCATAAGAACAAGCTGCACATAGATTATTATTTGCAGAAAATTAAAATAAAAAATGGAAGGCTTAAGATCTGAAAGTTTCTCATCATGGCCTTCTCTTTTTTTCACAGCTCTATTTTTGCTTTTGTTTGAGCTGTCTCTTCCTTGATATCTGATTCAGATTTTGGGTAAATTAGAACCAGTTTTTCTCTTTTATGACTCAGAAAATAAAACAGTTTTGAGTCATCTCTCTTTGGAAACTTTGGTTCAGATTTTGAGTTTGTTTGAACCTTCATTTCTATCCTAATCTATCTACTGATAAGCCAAGATTGAATAGTTTGGAAAATCGAATTCACTACCCTATCAGCAGAAAATTTAAAGCTAATTAGTCAATATTAGGCAGTTTGACTAACTAGAAGTGTGTTTTGAGGAGTGGCATTTGAGCTTGCACACTTTCAGATTTATTTCTCTTTTTGGCATGGGGTTGTGCCTTTCTTGTTTTCATTTCTGCCCTCTTTTCATTCTTTCTTTGTTTTTGTATTTTTGGATTATTGACTTTTCTTCAAAGCAGAAAACAACAACTAACTACATGCTCTGAACTAAGCTTTATTGACATTCCTATCTAACCTATTCTAAACATGGAGTATTTACATTCATCATATGATACAAAAATGCCAATGCAGCCAACTGAGTAATGTCAAGAAGAAGAAGAAACTGTGGCTGCTTGTCAGAGGTATCCATAATATATTTTGAAGATTAATTTTCAAAACCGAGGCTATCACAGAAGGTGACAGCTTTTCATGTCTCCGGCTTTTGCAAAGGATCAATGCTTGATAATTTGAGCCAGTCGGGATTTCCACACACTCTTCCATAGGATCAACAAAGAAAAGATGAATATTCTCTTCCTTTTGGTCCTCCACAATTGGTAGATCATCTACTTCCAAGACATCAGCTTTGAGGACTATCTCTTCAGTATGTAGCTTGGAAGTATCATCATTCTTAACCTGCAAAATAGAAAACAGTGAAATATCTTCTTTCTTTGAATCTAAGCTTGCTTCTGATATAAATTCAGGCTCTTTAAATGACAGACTAATATCAGTGAAGGGAGAAGTTTCTTCTCGAGAAGATGATATATCCACAGCAGGATAGTATTCTATTTGTTTTTCTCCTTCATCTTCATCATCTTCTGAACTGGAGGACTCATCATATTTGACAGTGTTGTCCTCTTGTGGCCCTTGTATGCTCGTATTCAGTGGACTAAATTCTGTGAAGAGGTTATTATATTATTGAGCAGGGGAGTACTTCAAGGTTTCCTCTTTTTCAAGAGGAAGATCCTTTTGCTCAAAAATTTCTTTATTGCTCTTCTCTTCACCTTCTGAGTTGAAAAGTTGTTGATTCCCAATTATGTGAAAGCGATTTGTGATAGATTGAAATGGGTGATTTCTGCTTTCAAGTTGATGATGGTGAAACTCATAACACCAATCGAACGCAGGTTGCCCTGCGTGATTAATTTTTTCTTGAAACTCATCATCATCATCAAACTGATCGAAATTTGGAAAATCATCGGAATAAACAATTTCATCAGTTGAACATATTGGGTTATCAGCAGGTCTCTCTTCATTATGATTTACAAAAGAATTTTCTAAATCTGTACAACAAAGTTCTCTATGTGAATGGGCAAGAGTGTTTGTTTTGCAAAAAGTTTCAGAGACTGACTGTTTATAAATAGTCTGTTCTATTTCCTTCTCTGTCAAAGGGGAAGATGTTTCCATGTCCCTTTGAACAGAAGTACAGCAATTCTCTGTCTCTTGCGAAGACTGATTTTGAGGCTGGATGTCTTCTTGAGCCTCAGCTATAAGGGATGATGAATCAATATTTGAGTTTTCAGGGATATCTTCAGGAACGTCCATTATTTCTTGGATCATCTCTTCCTCAACTGATTCATCTATATTCTTAAAATTTTTCAATAGGAGATTAAACTCATGAATGGCTGTTAAAAGATATTCAGGATGCATCTCTTCCAAAGCTTCCTCATTATCTATAATGTGTTGGGTGATGTTTTGTGATGGATCATAATATATTTCACCCCATGATAATGACGTAGCGTTTTATTCATAGTTCTCATAGAACACATATTCAAGTTCTCTTAAAGAAAACAAACTACTAGATCTTAAGCATTCATACCAATCCCTAGCTTTTCCTTCTAATGTTAACATGAACATTTTCATTAGGAAGTCTTCATGCCATTCAAATTTAAACCTCCATACATGTATGTGAAACTTGATAAGATGTAATAAAGGGTTATCAAACTTTTCACCTTGAAAAATAGGCAGGTTGTCATCCCAATTCACCTGGGGCATCTTATGTGGAAACCCAGGGATATGATCTCTACTCATTGGGGCATATCTTCGTTGTATTCTTGGAATCATGTTTGTAAATCCAGAAAGAGGTTACTGTGTCTGGTCAATTAGTTTAGGGTCTTCTACCAGTGGATTCATTTGGTCTTCTGGGAGTTTCAAAGTGTGGAGTCACCAGGTGGAAAAATTTTAGCCCTAAAGGAGGTAAAATGTTTTATGGTTCCACCACCATGTTTATTGCATACCAATCTGAAATATTTTTGGGTTTTTCTGAGTTTTTGTGATTGTATGGAAAACTAAAGAGTCTATAAAAGTTGGCCAAGCAACTATGAACTCAAAAATAGTCCCCAGCTGAGTCGCCAGAAATGTTAGGTGACTCCAGTTGGTTAATAAAGCAAATTCTCTATGAACCAAATCTCTGATGTCGTATGATTATCTTTAAATGAAAATGATTCGAGGTTCTTCCCCGGTGGAGTCGCCAGAAATGTTAGGTCTCTGTAATAAGCAAGATTGGCAAAAGTCCGATCACAGAGTTAACATCATTTCAACCAACTTTGGGATTCTAGGATCTAGCCCTCCTGAATCCGGAGAGGGATCTCTCCAATATGTACAAAGATGGATTTGTCTTTGAAGTTTAGGGTAATGATATTAGGCTAGTTATGAAGACCAAGGGTTTTGTTTGCTTTGGTTGGAAAAAGATAAATGAAGGTGAAGGAAGTCTAAATGAAGGGTGAAGATGAATGAAAGCGAAAATTGATTCAGATAAGAAAGATAGGTAAGAAACAACGTCAATCCATTGGGCTATGGAGTCATAGTAGGGTTTTAATTGAAACAACAAGGTTCAAGAGTGGTCTATGGGGCAAGTCATCTATGTCTAAGGATCTCTTTAAAGTTTGATTTATGGAATGGAATGATACATTAAGAAGGGGAAATAAACTGATGCAGAACAAAGAGCAGTCCAGGATATGGTAAGTACTTTCAAACTAGCCAGCCTTTGACCAGGCACTTAAGAAAGACATGAAAGCAAACTAGGATCTGGTAAGTACTTTCAAACTATCCAGCCTTTGATACACTTTCAATAGAAAACATATAAAACACAAAGGGAAGCTTGAAGGCAACTTTTGGAGTAGAAACTAGTGGGTCGGGCTCACCACAAGTCCTCTCCTAGCTCTTCCTTACTTGGCTACTTTCAAGACAATCACAAAGATAACACAGAATGGCCTAAGATCTGATAAGTACTTTGAAACTAGTCAGCTTTTAACACATTCTAGGGAAACAATCAGACAGTTATGCAGACAAGTCTGGGACCAGGGCTAACCATATCTTCCTTCCAGTTCATCCTCACACAACATATGCAGAAAGTAACATTCAAGACTGACATTCAGCTAAGACAATAAGACGAGGGAACACCATCATTCCTATGTCTAAACTGAATTAAATCATTCCTAAATAACACAGATTGGAAGAAAACATTCAAGTAAAGATTTCTCAGCCAGAGAAGGTTACTGATATACAGTAGGCCCTAACCCTGTTTAAACTGTTCTTTACAGTGGAAAATGAAACAAAATGAAAACAGAAACAAAATAACAAGTTACAAATGAGAATAACATCACCGCCAACATAGACCAGGATCCCATAAATCATCTTGTATTGATGTTCCAAACCAGTTACAATCTTTAAGTCCAATGTTTCTTTACAGCTTCAGGCTTCTCAGCTCAACTTAGGTATTTTCTCTTACAAACAAAGCTTACAGCAGCTTCAGAAAACTATTTACATGCTACAGATATGCAGTGACCAAAAGTTTCTCACCTTCTACAGAAGTATTTATAGAAGAATGAGGAGGTGAGATCTGATAAAAGAGCTGCTAAAGTAATTAATACAGATTCAAGACTTCTTGGCCCTTTGAGGGGCTCGATGAAGAAGTTTACAGGTGGTTCTCTGTATTAACTATTTTACATTAACTATCAGGTCTGCTGGAAAGAATTTGTTGACCTTTGAGGTTTGGCGTGAGGTTGAAATAACTCTACAGATATTTCTCGCATTAAGTCCCTTGCAGAAGTAACTTCTCGGCTGCGTTGAGGAAAAACATCTTCCTTTACAATAACTTCGGCCCTGGTTTGAAAGGTTTAAGGCAACAGGTGGCATTTAGTCACTGGGAGGAATCAATTCGCCTCCTTTTTTGTGGCGGTGGAGGGTTTGTTGTCACTAAAACACTTTAGGTATTCTGCAGACTGTGTTTTAGATTGGGGGATTAGGCTTTTGATAACAGTCTTAGCCGTAATCCCCATAAAATTGTCTTCAATTCTCTGTGCTAGCACATTTTTGGTCTTCTACAGCTGATACTCTTTGACTGTGTCGGATTCTTGGTGCTTTGCTTTTACACAGCGCTGCGCAGGGTTATATGGCATCAATGCCTCATGAAATACTGATGAAAACGTGAATTTGCACCCTGTGGCCAATTTCCTTTGACAAATCAAAAGAGGGAGGGTCGTCACCCTCATCTTTCGAATTTCCTTCTGAATATAGTGGAAAACATTAAACCTTGCAAAAACAAACGAAAGTTATGAAATCCTGCGTTTATAGGTTAAACTGCATTGGAGGTTGTGCGGAGGAAGCAGGGTCGTTGGATCATGGAGCGGGGTTGCAGATCGATGGCGGAGATGCAGCGGCGGGATGTAATTGGAAAAAACTTTGTAAACCACAAAATATATCATTTTCAACTTTACAAAAGGAAAAAAGCGTTTTTATATGAAAGGCGGGGGTATTATATGGTGGGCCCGGCGGGATCGATCGCAAATCGCAAAAGGTGGAAAATGCGATGGCAGATTTATGCGACGGAGAGAAAATGCGATATTGCAATTTGCGATGAGCGCTGGGGAAAAATGCGATTGGAGCGGTCGCATCGCAAATATTTGCGATGGATCAGATTTCATCGCAAATATTTACGATGGATCAAATTGTTTAAACAACGAAACATGCGATCTGCGATCTGTGATGGATCGCAGCGCAAATATTTGCGATGCTCTTTGGAGGAAAACTGAAAATTGTGATCTGCGATCTGCGATGGATCGCAGCGCAAATATTTGCGATGCATCAGTTTTAAAAAATAACAATTTGGAAATTCTGCGATCTGCGCTTTGCGATAAGCGCCAAAGGGTTAAAACTTAGTTCCAGGGTGCGGGCGTATGGAAGAAAAGGGGCTAAGGGCTTAAGCTCAAGGGGCTTAATTTCTGTACATAAAAACATGTATTTTCATGGTTTTTGAAGGGTTTCTTGAAGGAAATTAAAGTTTCGGTAAGGTTAAAAAGTGGGTTTTTAACCTTATAAAAAGGATTTTAATGAAATGGAAAGGGAGAAACATGAAACTATGGGTTTTTCATTGGAAATGGAGAATAGAAAATGAGGTTAGTGAGGAAGAAAAGGAAGGGGACCAAGGGGTTCTGCAACAGTATTTAACTTGGGATTTTTGAAGGATTTCAGAGGCTTTTAGGATGTAAACAACAATAAGGGATCTGGACAGAGGCATGAGGCCTTAGAGAGACTTCAAGAGCCAACAATTTTTAGTGATAAAATTGTTCCTTGGAGGCTCCAAAAATATTTAGCCACCTTTTGGTATAACAAAATATTATAGGTGGCTAACAATAGGAGATCGAGATTTGTTTACTGATCTGGATGAGAAAGATCTTGGAGTGCACATCGAGATGAGCGATGATGGTAGATACAGTGTGATCGGTATCGGTACCATTTCCTTTGAGAGGGAGTCTGGTAAACCCTTCGTATTGAAGGAAGTGATGCATGTTCCAAGATTGAAGAATAATATGATCTCTGTAGCGATGTTAGAAGACAAGGGATATGATGTTGTCTTTACCAAGGGAAAGGCTTTCCTGCACAGTAAAGAAACTAGTGAGACCCAGAGGATAGGGGTTCGAGTTAAGAACCTTTATCAATTGCAGGTAGATGGTTGTGCAGCAATGGAAGGCAAGGCAGAAGGAGTGGTGAGCCGGGATGATGGCGAGCTATGGCACCGGAGATTGGGCCACCTTCACCATGGAGCTTTGAAGATACTATAGCAGATTTCTGCTGGGCTTCCTAAGGGTAATCTTGCGCAGTAAGATCACTGCAAGGGATGTACCTTGGGAAAATTTGTGAAAGCCACCTTTCACGAGAAGGATAGTCGTGGCACGATGATCCTTGAGAGAATTCACACAGACGTGTGTGGACCTTTCTCAGTAGCTTCGACAACAAAGCACAGGTACTATGTGATATTTGTTGATGATTTTTCTTGTAAGTGTTCGATATTCTTCATGCAAAAGAAGAGCGAGACATACTCAAAGTTATGTGAGTTCAAGGCACTGGTTGAGAAAGAATCGGGGAAGTAGGTGAAGGCTCTTAGGAGCGACAATGGTGGTGAATTCATATCTGGCGAATTCAAGGACTTTTGCAGCGCAGAAGGAATTCGAAGAGAGCTCATAGCACCTCATAACCCACAGCAGAACGGGGTTGCTGAGCGGAAGAACAGAACGATCGTGGGTGCTGCACGGGCGATGTTGCATGATCGGGGCCTACCCATTCACTTGTGGGCGGAGGCATGCAATACTACAGTATATGTGCAGAACCGTTGTCCTCACAGAATACTTGGCATGAGTACACCCGAGGAGGCGTTTTCTGGTAAGAAGCCTGATATTTCCCATTTGAGGATTTTTGGTTCACCTGTTTACATTCATGTGACGAAGGATGTCAGGAAGAAGCTGGAGCCGACTGCAGAGGTTGGGATATTTGTGGGGTACACTGATACGCCCCACAACTATCGTGTGTATTTTCCAGACAGTCGCAAGACTGTTGTGCGACAGGATATCAAATTTCATGAGGAGAAAGCCATGAAGTGTTCGCTTGAGAGGGAGCCACACTTGCATGCAGATGAGGAGCTATTAGTTCCTAAGGATGAGTCTCTAGATGTGGATCAGCCACAAGAGTAGGTTCATGGAGTGGAAGAGACCACTCATGCAACGCCAACCATCAGAGGGTAGAAGCACACTACAGAAGCTGAGCGACTGGCTCAAGATGCAGAGATGGTTGTAGGAGCACCTACATCACAGCGCAGATAGAGACAATCACCTGACCAGTATACTAGATACATGGCTCTTATGAGCAAGTGTATCGTGACAGAGCCATCCTCTTTCGAGGAAGTTGTGGAGGATCCCGCATGGGTAGATGCCATGGTGGAAGAGTATGATTCGATTGTCAGAAACAGTGCATGGGAGATTGTCCCAAGGCCGGAAGGGAAATCAGTGGTGGGTTCAAGATGGATCTACAAAGTGAAGCAAGCAGCAGACATGAGTGTGGAGAAGTAAAAGGTAAGATTTGTTGCCCAAGGCTTCTCATAGATTGAGGGGATCGATTATGAGGAAACCTTTACACCTGTCGCAAGGTATTCTTCCATACGGACGATTCTTGCTCTCTCAGTGCAGATGGGGTGGCACATTCATCAAATGGATGTGAAGACTGTGTTCCTCAACGGGGTGATTGAGGATGAGGTGTACATAGAGCAGCCTGAATGTTTCAAGATATTCAGCAGCGATTCGCATGTGTGCATGCTCAAGAGAGCGTGGTATGGGTTGAAACAAGCACCTCATGCTTGGTACACATGGATAGACAGTTATTTCACCGGACTTGGATTCTCCAAGAGTGAGGCGAATCCAAACCTACACTAGATTGTGGTGGAGGGTAAGTTGCTGATCATTGTACTTTATGTAGATGATTTGATTTTGACAGGTGATGAACTATTGATACACTCGTGCAAGGCTTATCTTGTAAATGAGTTTCAGATGAAGGACTTGGGCCTTCTTCATTATTTCCTGGGATTGGAAATTTGGCAGCGCAGTGATGAACTGTTTATTTCTCAAGGCAAGTATGCCCGAGAGATACTAGAGAAGTTCAACATGCATGGCTGCAATCCTGTTGATACTCCTCTTCCTGGTGGATGGAGGAAGGAGGATGCTACTTCGGCGGAGGTAGTGGATGCCACTGTTTATCGACAGTTGGTGGGGTCGCTTATGTATTTGGTCAATACATGACCCGAAATATGCTATGTTGTTAACCAGCTTTCACAAGCTATGGTTAAGCCTACAAAGCTCTTCTGGAAGGCAGGAAAGCATGTATTGAGATATCTCAGAGGCACATCAGGATATGGATTATGGTACAGACAGTCGGATGAGGTGAAGCTATGTGGCTTCATGGATGGAGATTGGGCAGGGAGCCCAACAGACAGAAAGAGCACATCTGGAGGGATTTTCAGTATCGGGTTGATAGCAGTTTCTTGGTACAGCAGGAAGCAGAGATCCGTGGCACTTAGTTCAGTAGAGGCCGAGTATATGGCAGCGATTTTGGCTGCATGCGAGGCTATATGGATGAGGAAGATCCTAGTCGGGTTGTTTGATTCACACTTAGAGCCTACTGTGATTTATTGTGATAATTAGAGTAGCATCAAACTCTCGGTTAATCCAGTATTTCATGATAGATCTAAACACATTGACATCTGGTATCATCATATCAGAGATTGTGTGCAGCAGAAGATCATGTTACTTTCATACATTCCCACGGAGGATCAAGATGTTGATATCTTGACGAAGGCGCTCACCAGGAGCAAATTTGAATACCACAGAGGCAAGATACGGGTGGCAGATAATCCTTATCTTGTTGAGAGGGAGTGTTGAGATTGCAACAAGATGATGAGCTTAGTGGAAAGAAGTCGCCTTCACTAAGTGAGCCCGCAGGCTATTTTTGGCGCAAAGTCTATTTTTAGACTATGTCTATTTTTAGACATATGGATCATGTTCTATGAGTTGCAGGATGCTATTTGTGGATGGTTGGTCAAGTCAAAAAAAATAGATGGACTTCTATTTTTAGACATATTGGGCGGAATCTATTTTTAGATTGCCAGTCTAAAAATAGATATGTCGAATATTATTAGCTCTTAATAATATTTGGACTCTAAACATTATCTTATTCTCTTGGAGCACTTCAGTTAAGTGCACGGATGTGGCACAGGAGCTGACAGAAGGAATTACGCTATTCCTGAGGGTTAAGTGGAGCTATTGCATGGATACTTCAGTTAGAACTCATGTGACAGAGTTTGGTGGAGTTGATTGAGGAGTTAATGGAGTTGTGTTCAGTTTAACTAATCTAAACATAATTGAGCTAATTGTATTTAGTCTAACTAATTAATACACTAGTGAAGAGTGGTGTAAATTAATTATTAATTAATTCACTAATTATAAACTCATTAATCAACTAAATAATACATCAGTTAACTTCAGTGCATGGACAGTTTCAGTGGAGACCAATGCAGAGATAGGTGAAAGAGCAAGTTAACTATTAGTTGTGACTATACTAATGCATATTTGCAACAACCAGTGATTGTAGAAGCCAATGAGGATTACGCAGTACAAGCTAGATGGTTTGAACTTATTTATGAGCCATCCTACAGCATTGATTACGCAATAGAGGCAGGCTATCAGGTGGCAGAGATTGGAGCATGTGTTTTGCTAGATCTAGCTTGATTAGTGTGTAGCAATTGGATATTGTACTGAGAACTTGTGAGGAGCTTTGTATGATGATTGTTACATGATCTCTATGACATATATTATATATATAGTTGGGGTTTTTATCTTTAAGCTTTCCCATGAAATATTTTGTTCATATGTGTGATTATTTATGGTTTTAATGTGCGCATGCAATTGATTTTATTTCCGCATGTAATGATCAAAGGTAGAAGAGATTTTGTATTTTGCATGAAGCTAAAATAGTGTGTGATCAGGAGAATCTCGGTGAATAATATATCAATTATTCAAATTTATACAGGCATAAATTACTGCTAAAAATTCCTTTTTGGTAACTGTATAATTAAGCTCAGCAGGGGTCATATTCTTACTGATAAAGTAGATGTCATAAGGAAGATGGTTTTCCTCCTGTCCCAAGACAGCTCCAATTGTAGTATTTGAAGCATCAGAATATATATGGAAGGGAAGTGCCCAATCAGGTCCTCTCAAGATAGGACCTATAGATAACTGATGCTTGAGTTCTACAAAGGCTTCCTGGCAAAGATTAGTCCACTTAAATTCAGCATTTTTCATAAGTAACACAAATAAAGGAGAAGATATCTTGGAAATTATTTTAGTAAATCTCCTGTAATATCCAGCATTTCTTAGAAAAATTCTCACATCAGTTTGTGTTTTAGGAACAGGAATATTCTGAATGACTTGTATTTTGGATGGATCTACCTGAATTCCTTGAGATGAGATAAAATTTCCAAGCACTACTCCTTCACTCATCATCATATGACATTTTTCAGTACTTAAGGAGAGGTGAGCTTGTATACAACGTTTGAGTACCTTCTCAATATTCTTTAATGCATCTTCGAAAGACACACCATAAGGGGTAAAGTCATCCATAAATATTTCCATGGATTCATTCAGCATATCAAAAAAGATTCCTATAACAGCCCTTTGAAAAGTTGTTGGTGCGTTACATAGTCCAAATGGAAGAACTCTATAGGAAAAAGTTCCCCAAGGGCTAGTAAAAGTGGTCTTATCTTGGTCTTGGGGTTCAAGAGTGATTTGATTATACCCACTAAATCCATCTAAAAATAAGAAGAATTTCTTCCCTGACAAACTATCCAACACCTGATCAATGAATGGTAAAGGAAAGTGATCCTTTTGAGTGGCTTTATTTAAGGCTCTATAATCTACACACACTCTCCATTTCCCGTTTTTCTTAGGAACTATTACCAATGGGGAAACCCATTCACTGTCAGATATAGGGTATATGAATCCTGCGTTAATAAATTTATAAAGTTCCTCTTTAACAATTTCTCTTAAATTAGGGTTCATTCGTCTTTGGGGTTGACAAACTCGTCGACGACCTTCCTTAATATAGATCCGGTGGGTACATAGGTCAGGAGAGATCCCCTTCATATCTGTATATTCCCATGTGAATGCTTCCTTATTTTCAAGTAGTAACTTCATTAACTGTTGTGTTTCAACAACTGTCAGATCAGGATTTATATTCAGTGTTTTTCCATGTTCGATTTCTATTGTTATGCTTCTAGAAGAGATGGTGGTTGATGTTTGAGGTAGATCTTCGGATTTAAGCTTTTCCTGGGTATCTATTTCCAAAAGTGCAGCCAGTTGATTGTGTGTTTCAGCAGTCACAGAGGAGGGTTCACAAATGAAATTATTAATTACTTCATCCTCAGTGTTATCTTTAAGACTTAAAGCTTGTCCGATAGTCAAAATAGGTTGAATAGCATTATCATCATAATCCAACCACACAGAATTCTCGTTATTAATCATGGGTGTAGCATGAGGGTAGAGTGTAAGCTGTTTAGTTTCATATCCATTGGAAATTTTCATTGAACCAGATCTGCAGCTGATAAAGGCATCGGATGTGGCTAGCCAAGGCCTTCCCAGAATTAGAGGATGTCCTCCCAACTTTGTTTTAGTTTGTAACACCACAAATTCAGCTGGGTAATTCCAGGACTCAACCGAGATAACTAAGTCTTCAAAAACTCCTTCTGGTTTGATTGTAGAACGGTCAGCTAACTCTAGAATGGTTGGTGTATCTCTGATTGTGTTCTTTAGCTGTAACAATTGTGAAGTTTCGAGAGTCATAATGTTTATAGTAGCACCTAAATCTACCAGAACTTGAGGGATTATTTTTTTACCAATTTGGACTGTCACAGTAGGATGGTCGGGATCACCATATTTAACTGGAGGAGTTTTACCGGACATTAATGCAGATAGATCACCCATAACATGAACTGTAAGGGGATATTTAGCTTTCCTACCAGGTTTCTTAACACAATTATCTCTCATGGTTCTGGCATAAATTGGTATATCTCTTAGTGCCTGTAAAAGTGTAATTTTAACATACAGATTCTACAATTCCCCTAAAAGATTAAAAGCAGGTGGCTCAGACGTTTTAGTTAAAACTAAACGCTGAGGGAATGGTGGTTCTGTTGTTTCAGCACCCTTATTAAGGGGTGGTTGTACCTCTTTGTGTGAATCATGTTTCTCAGTTTCTTCTTTATCAAAATCAAAAGAGGTCACATCATCAATGATGGGTTCAATTTTTTTCCCAGATCTTAAATGAATGTCATTACATTGTCCAGGGAAAGTAGGAAATGTAGGCTTGTTCTAAATATCAATGACTTGCACAACTTTATTATTGGGGTTAGGATTTGGTTGTACAGGTAGCTGGGGTCTCATTTGATTATTTGATGGAGCACCTGATGGTAGAGGAAGTGGTTGTTGAAATTGAGGAAATTGATTTGGGAATGGGAGTTGTTGGCCCCTCCAATTTGAATTCCATTGATTAAAATAAGACGGTTTTTGTGGAGGCCAAGGAGTCCACATTTCAGGATCTACAAAGGGAGGGTTTGTTTGTTGCATGGGTGGGTGATTCATTTGATTAAAGGGTGGGTATTGCATTTGATTGAATGGAGGGTAATTTTTCTAACTAAAAGGAGGATAATTGTTCCAACAATTAGAAGACGTAAATGTCATATTAGGGTTCATACCTTGTCCTCATGGTTTCCATTGTCTCCTATGTGTTATTAGATAGACTGCTTCAGCCTCTTCTTCCTTTGGTTGCAATGCTGGCTTTATTCCTGGTAGAGAAGGGAATTGTTGTGTTTCATAATATTTCTCACAAAGGGTGCAAATTGGTATCTTGTCTAATGGGCATTCCCTTAGTGGGTGTTTATCTCTGCATTTGGGGCAAAATACAACCAAAACTGCTTCTGCTTCGGCCTGTTTCTTTTTAACCTGCAAGGTGTCAATCTGTGAAGCAAAAGAACTTAACATTTCAGTTTTAAATTCTTCAAGTAAATTATCTATTTCATCTCTTGTTGCTCCTCCACTGGCTGATTTCTGAACTCTTGAATATGTGGTATCTCTACTGTTTTACCTGTTCCTTGCAGCTCCTCTTGAACATCTTTTACATAGGTTAAAAATTTCATCATATGATTCCTTAGATATATCCCCTTTACCAAGCATTTTTAGCATATCTAAACAATCATCCCTCACCCCTTTTAGTAATATTGTTTTAAGAATATCCTTACTTACACCGGGATGATCGAATCTCTGCAGATTGTACTGTAGTCTTTCCACAAAGTCCTCCAAATTCTCATCCTCCTTTTGTACCATCTTCAACAGATCCTCCCTCTTTTCTCTTGTCCGGCAGTACTCTTGATACTTAAGCAGAAATGTATGTTTCATCTGTTCCCATGTTGTGATTACAGGGCCTCCGAGACTTATGAACCACCTTAATGCATTTCCTTTTAGTGTTGTTGGAAACAACTTCAAATTCTAAGAATTAGTAACATAATCATAACTTCTTCATAATATATCAAATTCAAAAAGAAATTCATCAAGATCTTTAGAGGATAAACCATGGAAGTTGGGTAAGGCTGACAGTGGGATATTCTTCATGGGATTTTAACCTCTAGGGAGATCACTAATAGGAAACCCCAAGGTAGAGAGATAATTTTCATCTTTTCCCTCTCCTTCAGGATCTACTTGTCCTCCACCAAATAATCCTTCATTGTTTCCTTCCATTGTTTGATCTCCTACTGCACTTGCTCGATCCCAAAGTTTTCTACTGGCTCCTCAATGTTTTCCACTAGTTTTTCAACGTTTCCTACTGATTCCTCAGTGTTCTTTGCTGGTTCTTCAATGCTTTCTTCTGGTTCTTCAATACTTTCTACTGGTTCTTCAACATTTACTTCCGGTTCCTCAATGTTTTTAGGACTCACAACTTCTTCTGTTTCATAATTCGATTGAGGGCAGCGTTGAGGCTTTGGCCTTTGAGAGCTTAATCTCTGAGAAGATTCAGCTTTTGATACAATATCGTCAATAAAATTATTTCCTCCTCCCCTTCCTTTGCCTTTTCCACCTGTAGGGTTATTTTTCTTATGGGTTCCACGACCTCTCATACAATCTACACATTTGGAAGAAAAACATCAATGATTTTGAAATCTATAATTGCCTTCCTCGGCAATGGCACCAAAATGTTGGTCACTTTAATTGTTTAAACAATTCAAGTGCTACATAAATTGTCAACCCAGGGAAGTCTGTTTATTTCAAAGGCAATCACACACTGTATATGCTTCAACTTCAGAAGAAGAGAAATGTTTTAGTACTAATCACACTAATCACACTGATGACACCTTGCTTTAATAAAACTGAAGTCTACTTGATTTATAGCAAAGAAAATCCTTCTATTGCAGGCTTTCATTAAAATAATCTTGGATTACATTAAAAAGATAATGAAAGGGAATCAATCTGCAAAAAGGAAGATTAATTAAACTGTAACAGAGTACAGGACCCTATTCCCCAACTAGGAATATTCAGCACCTACTTTCTGATTACCAAAATTTCACACACTCATTCCATAAACGAAATTGCTAAATAAAATAACTCACAACTTCTCAAGAATGAATTGTATGAAATCAATGCAGCAAGTTAATGATAACAGAGCTTTAACAATGAACACGGAATTTCAAGACTGCATAAATAAATTTAGCAAATAGGGTTTAACCAAGGTATGAATAAAATAAAAATTTAAGAAACTATAGGAACAAATGGGTGAATCTTGTGAAGAAGGCAGGCCCTTTCCTTCTCACAATATTCCCCAAAAGAAGGAATTAAAGTGAAGTGCTCAAAACAAACTTTTATTCATCTGTCAAAATCAACATATTACAAAAGAGTCATGCTTCTTCTCTGTTCAGGAAAATTAACCTCCCGTAGTCTCTAACTATCCCTATAATGCTGATGTCTCCTCTTTGTAAAGAGGAGACATCTATTACAATTGATTTACATCATAGAAATTCTATTTTTAACCCAATCTGATCTTCTGTTCTAAAACAGGGTCTTTCTGTTCTTCCATACCAAAATTTTGTTACGATGGTTACGATGGTACTAGCTTCAAGATGGCTCATGTAATAGCTTCCTTTACTTATCTTTTCTCATTGTCGTCATACTTGAAATGCTGCTTCAAAATCGCAAATCACGAGTTGTTTCAACAACGAGATTTTCGTACCATCTTGATTGTTTCAGCAATGCAATCTTCAAATAGATTATCTGTGGTATTTAAACTGTCTCAGCAACTATATATCTTCAATTAATGATTAAATATAAAATTAATGTAGAATTATATGCAAAACAAATTAAACATATAGTAAAGAGAAGAATATTATATACCTTTGGGAAAAATGGATGAAAGTGATAATGTAAGCTTTAAATATAGACTAAAAAGAGTAGAGTGGTAGCAAAATATGTGGTCAAAATGGTACATTATGAGGTCCTAACATCACGCTCACTCCCCACCATCCGATCTGACGACCCAGATCTAATGGTAGGTGCATAGTTTCACGTAGCTTTAAGCACGGGTGTTAATTCCCCAAAAATCACGCGAAATGGGTGGTATCCAAATTCCACATGTCACCTTCTAACACATATCACGTTCAAAAAGGTGAAACCGCCAACCCGCCTTTTCATCGCGCAATACTGTCATTTTTCTATCCCAAAACCACTTCCCTCATTTATATTATGTTTCATCGCGCGCGACCTCCACCGTTGATCTCTGCAGATCAACGGTCCCAATTTGATTTTGCGATATTCTATCACCCTCTGCCATACCCCAAGGACCTTCAACGAGCAATCACAGCCATTGATCTCTAGGACCAAACTAATCCGACGGCCCAGATCCTTTTCGGAAACCCCAATTTCCTCTTAACCTTTATCACTACTGATTAAGGTTTTAACCTATTTTCTTCGCATTTTCGCCCAATTTAATTTAAAGTGATTCTTTCGCTTTATATTGTCATTACATCTCCCGACCGTTGATCTCTGTAAGATCAACGACCCTAACTTAAATCTCTGCACCGGTCTTCCAAATACTCTCCTTTTGACCTCAGCGAACAAATCTCCACTGTTGGATGCCCTCATCCAATGGACATGCTCCTACCCGAAACCTCCAAAGCATTTTTTACCCAATAATGCAGGATTATTTAATTATTTCTTGGTTTTATGCAGGTTTTCGAAGTTTTCAATTATTTTGAAAGAAAGGTGAAGGCCGGGGATGACGATCCCTTGGACCTTTATTAATAAAAGAATATCCATCTGAAGGGTTCCATATCACGTTCCATCAGTGCAGCATGAGCACTGTTGCCTTGAGAACCCTTTGTGGCACCTTCACATCAAAAAGACACAGAGAATTGAAATAAACAAAGAGTATCAGTGTTGAAGACTAAAACAAGCCAGAAATGTAGAATTAAAAGGAAGAATCACAGTTCTGGTGGATTACGTCTAAGATCAAAAATCAAAAGCCTAATCCACTAAATTAAACACAGTTTAAAGGAAAATCAAAAATATCTATTAGACAGAAGTTGCCTCCACTGCCACATCAGAGGTTAATTGATTCCTCTCAGCTACCTAATGCCACCTGTAGCCTCAAAGCATTCAATAGACGGCCGAGTGATGACTAGAATAGAGCATATCTGCCTCAACGCAGCCAAATAGTTAATTCAGCCAAATGAACTTAATGCAAAAAAAATATCGGCAGAGTTATTACAACATGACACAGAGCCTTAAAGTAAACAAAAGCTCCCACCGAGCTTAATTTTTAATGTAAAACATTTAATATAGAGGACATATCTGTAAACTTCTTCATCAAGCCCCTCAAAGGCTGAAAAGTGTTAAATCTGTATTAATTGAACCTTGAAGATCTTTTATCAAATCCCACCTCCTCATTTCTTCTATAAATACTTTTGTAGAAGATGAGAAAATGTTGGTTGTAGAACTTTGAAACATACTTGTGCTCGAAATTTCTACCTATAAATAGTGTTCAAAGGCTCTTGAAGCTCTGTTTGTGATAGAATACTTAGGCTTAGAAGTGAAGATGATTTTTGAACTGAAACATTGGACCTAAAGACTATAACTGGTTTGACATTGATAACAAGTTGTTTCTTGGGATCCTGGTCTATATCACTAGTGAAGTGCTCCTTTATGTGTAATTGTTTTCCTTTTGTGTATGCCATTTTGTCATTTATTTCTCTGATAAAGAACAACAAGCACAGAGTTAGGATTTACTGTTTACAGTACCCTTCTCTGACTGATAAGATTTATCTCAATGTTTTCCTCCGATTTGTTTATTTAAGAATGATTTAATACAATATAAGAAGTTAGGAATATTGTCGTTCCCTCGTCCTACTGTTTTCTTTAAACATTGTTCTTGGATGTTATTTTCATCATTTGCTTATTAAAGATAGACTAGAAAAGTGACGATGTGCCCTGTTTTCTAGCTTCTTTCTCCAAAGGTAGATTCTAAAAGTTTCCCTAAATGTTTGCTGAAATCAGACTAGGTTTAAAAGTACCTTATCTGATCTTAAGTTGCACTTTGTTTTTCTTATGTGTTTTTCATACTTTCTGAAGGTAATCATGTGGATTACTGGATTGTTTGTCAATTGAGTTGCTTTAATATGAATTTTCCCAAGAAATTTATGGTGAGCTCTTTTCTTGTTTGGTTTTAAAACAGTTACTTAAGAGGCTTTTCTTGTTTGGACTAGCTATAAATCCTTGTTGAAATTATTATCGGTTTCCACCCCTCCAACACTTTTATTGTTTCCATTCCATCATTTTGTCTCAAATGATATTATGATATAGATGACTTTCCCCTTGGATCACTCTTGAATTTTTTGCTCAATTAAAGCCCTGTTATGACTCCATAGCCCAATGGACTAAAAACCATCGTTATATCTATCTTTTAAGCCAAATTTTGTTATGATTTCTTGCAACTTCACACCTTTGAAACTCTTTCCATTTAGGAATTTCCACTCAAATAATAATCATGCTCAACCATCCAAAACAAACAAAAACCCTCGGGCTTCATAACTAGCCTAATATCATTACCCAAAAGCTTTAAAGATAAATCCATATTTGCACTTATTGGAGAGATACCTCTCCGAATTCAGGAGGGCTAGATCCTAGAATCCCAAAGTGGTTGAAATAGTGTTCTCTCTGCAGTGTGACTTTTCCAATCTTGCAAATTACAGGGAGCTAACATTTCTGGCAACTCCGCTGGGGAAGGTCTGAGTTAAAATTATTTCCTATACTTTCATAATACCTCAATAAAGCACTTCATTCAATGACATTTGTTCTATTTTCTAGTTGAGCCACCAGCAACTAACATTTCTAGCGACTCCACTCGGGAACTGAGTCGAATTTTCATCTTAGGTTCCCTTAAAACTTCATACAAACCTTGTGAGTAAAAGAAACCCTTTCAAGTACTACCAAGTAGATGGTAATCATGGTAAAACTTGTTTTAATCAGTGACAAACTAGACAAACCCTAGGATTCTCATAAAACTTTATCAAACCTTGAAGGATCAGCTAGCTTAGCCATAAGAGTAGAATGTAGTTGTCTCATAATCGTAGCTAATTTTTGAAACAGATTTAGGACACTCTTAGAACCCATAGGAAAGAAAAATAACTCAGAAAACCCAAAAATATTTCAGATTGGTATTTAATAAACATGGTGGTGGACCATAAAACCTTTTACCTCCAAAAGAGCTCAAAAATTCCACTTGGTGACTCCACAATCCTAAACAGACCTTAAGACTCCACTGGGAAGAACCCTTATCTTTATAAATTCATTTAAACTCAGTTAGAGGACTGTAGGATTAAAATTCGTGTAAAACATATTAGTTAACCTCTTAAAGACTATCATATTTGGTTGAACTTTTCTTGTTTATTTGGGTCTGAAAAACACAACATAGTGGCTCCTAGAAAGATTCATACTAGAGCCTATCCTGACCCAGACCCACCTGAGATAGTTGATAACCCCAAAAGTATCCTTAGGAAGTCTCCCAAGATTAAATCTTCAACTGTTTTCAGATCACCCTTGAGAGCTAATTCAGTTCCTGAAAATCTTGCAGCTCTACAACAATCACAAGTTGACTTAAGAAATCCATTTAGAACTAGGCCACTTGATGATTTAGATCAGCTAGATTCAGAGTCTTCACTTTCATCTCCTGAAACAAGCGAACATCCTGGTAGTAGAGAAACAACACCACCTAATTTACATTTCCTTCACAATTTAGGTGTCTCTCATCCAAGATCAGCTCAACAATCTATTCTTGTTCCATCCCCATTTGTTCATCCTACATCCACTATTCAAACCACTCCACTCCAACCCACTTTCCCTCTTGTTAATCCACCTCTTGTAAATCCACCTCCACCTCATATCATGGCAGCATGGTATGCTCCCTTAGTCCTTCATGTACCCTTAGTCAACCTTCCATAGGACTATCAGTCCAAAATACCATTATATGATGCTAGTAATGCTACTACTGCATCACAACATGTGGATAAAATGAATGACTAATTTGACAGAAATGAAATTGATGATGAATCTATCAAGCTTAGATTATTTTCTCAGAGTTTAGGGGGAGAAAGTAATTAAATGGTTTAAAGGCTTAACCCCCCACAGTATCAATGATCTCCAAGTCTTCCATCAGACATTCTTAAACAAATGGGAAGTGAAGAAGAATCCTCTCCAAATACTTTCTGATTACAACAACCTCCATAGAAACACTGGGGAAAGTGTACAAGCTTACTGCACTAGATTTAACAGTGTGTATAATGCACTTCCCCCGGATCTAAAATCTCCACAAGGCTCAGCTCTAAACAAGTTTCCTGAAGGGTTTGACCCTGAGATGGATTATTAGCTGAGAGAAAGAGATCCTTTAACCCTTGAAGATGTGAAAAAAGGAGCTCTTGTTGTGGAAGTTAACTTGATGGAGAAAAGAGCAAGAATGAAGAATGATAAGAGAGTGTCCTTCAGAGAGGAATCCACGCCTTCTACTTCCAGCTCAAAGATGGAAAGAATGATGGAAGAGATGATGAATAAAATGAGCATCCTTGAGAGAGCACAAGCAAGTCAAAACCAAACTGCTCCTCAAAACAGAAACCAGAACCAAAATCATAATTTTAGAAGAAATCAACCCTAAAATAGGCCAAGGGAAAATGATCAACAGATCACTCCTCCCTTTCATCAAATTACGTAAGTGAGGTTGAAGAAACAGATGAACCAATAGAGAAAGATGATATCAACATGCTGGGAGTAGATAATGATGACTTTGAGGTTCATTATGACAGAAAACAAGGTCTTTACACACCCTATGATGACAAAAGAGATGAGGATGAAAGCTATTATCAAGACATGGAGAATGTCATCATAGAGTCACAAAAGGAATATTACCTTAGAAGTAAAACCAATCAAGAAACCCCCAAAACCAAATCCTCTGAAAAATATTCACAAAACAGCACTATAAACAAACCTAAAATTGCAAAACAAAAGGACAAAGCAGTAGCTGGAAATTCTGATAAAGGTAAAGAGAAAGGCACTCAAAACAGTACAAAACAGAGTGCAGACCTTAGTAGTGTTAGCACCTCAGCTAATACTCCTGTTAAAACAATTCAAATGTAAATAGAGCAAATCAGCGAATAGATTTTGCTGACAGAGTGGCAGTTAATAAAGCTGAGACAAGAACTTCAAAGAATCAGATCCCTTTCAGTTTGGAGTAGGAAATTTCAAGAATTCAGATCTCTGTCCCTCTTACTGAGTTAGCTGCCCAGAATGTATATAGATCTCAAAATTTGAAGGCTTTTAACTTAGAAGAGAAAAATGACACAGTCAATCTTAATGATGACCAACCAGAACTCATTTTTGGTCCTAATATTGAAGGTAGATATCAAGAGGGACCTGTTCCTCCTTTTTATGCAAGTTTAAATGTTGATGACAAGATTTTGCACAACACTATGCATGATTCAGGGGCCTCTCATGATTTAATGCCCAAAGCTGTAATGGAGAGCCTGGGTCTAGAAATCACCAGACCTTATAAATACCTTTACTCCTTTGACTCAAGCAGAGTGAAATGTTTAGGATTAATAAAATAACTCTGCGTTAACTTAGCACAGATTCCAACCAAATGCTTAGTCATGGATATTGTTGTGGTTGATGTGCCCCCAAATTATGGTATGTTATTATCTAGGTCTTGGGGGGCTAAGTTACAAGGGACTATGCAGATGGACATGACATATGCGACCATCTCTGTTTTCAATCAGACCAAAATACTTTACAGGGAGTCACATATGCAGTACATGGTTACTAGCCAAGACAGACCACAAAACTCTCCTCTGTATTCTGTAAATATAGGCCTCGATTCTTTTATCCTGTTTAACGATGAATCATTCAGTGAACGAGTCACTTTAACTGAATTAATGACCAATAGAGAGGAAGAGATAAACACCATAGAACTGTCAAAATAGTTTGTTGAACCTTTAAATCACAACAAACTAAAAATAGGTCTTTAGCTACAGGTCGTGCACCCTTTGATTTTAAACCTTGACAGTCAAGAAAACAACCCTCAATGCAGTGAAAAACCTGAGGAGTTAAAACAAATTCAACAGAGTGTTGATACTCAAGAACAATCCAAAATCACTTTAGTTGAAGAGGATGATAGTCAAACTGATAAACCCGAGAGTAGTCTTCTATGGAGTATGAACTTTGACGGGTCTTGCACTAGGAGCAATGCGGGTGCAGGTGTCTGGATACGCAACACTAAGAACAGACACACAGAGAGCATTTTCCTGTAGATTAAACTTCCAGTGTTCAAATAACATAGTGGAATATGAATCCCTGCTTTTAGGCTTACATCTGTTGAAAAAGTTAGGAGCCAAAAGAATTAAAGTGCATGGAGATTCAGAATTAATCATTAGGTAGGTCAACGGCGAATACAATGCTAATCACCCTAGACTTAGGGCCTATCGGAACGATGTCATGGATTTTTTGAAAAATTTCGAGTCACAATTCATTTTTGTTCCAAGAAGAAAGAATAACATGGCCCACAGCTTAGCTTTTGCTGCTAGAACATGCTTAATTCCATACGAAACCAAAGAATGCACAACTCAGATTAAATTCAAACCAGCCATTCCTGATAATGAAAAATATTGGCAAGTGTTTGATGGAGACAAACAAATAGAATAATTCATGCAATTCAGAAATGAATTTGAACTACACAGATCGGATTCAGATTATGAAACAGACTGCAATAGTGAAGAAAATTTTCTTGGTGAAGAAGAACTGTCTCCTAAGGTTGCCAATATAAATCTACTGTCTAGCAAACTTAAAAACAAAACCGAGATGAGTGTAGAGTTAGAAACATAGGACTTAGAAACCCTGCACTCTAAAGATCAGAGTTTGTCAAAGGGGTTGGCCCCTTTAGAAGAGTTGTTTGATTTCAACGATGTGGCCAAGAAGCCAAAACTAGAGCCTATAGATACTAAAGTTGAGGAGTGAAATATAGGCAGTGAACTAAAACCAATGATGATCAAACTGTCTAAGACTTTACCAGCTCACATTAAACTCAAATACATAGAGCTGTTTAAAGAGTTTTCTGATGTTTTTGCGTGGAGTTACAAAGATCTGAAATCCTATGACACTGAAATAATTCAGCACAAAATCCCTCTCAAAGAAAACCAAAATACATTCAAAAAAAAACTGCGCAGAATAAACCCTGTTCAGTTACCTTTGGTTGAGAAGGAGATCAAGAAAATGTACGAAGCTCATATTATTATCCCTATTAGATATTCTGAGTGGGTGTCTAATTTGGTGTCAGTTAGGAAGAAAACAGAAGAGATTGGGCTTTGTATAGGCTTTAGAGACTTGAACAAAGCTTCACTCAAGGAAAAATACCCTTTACCTAAGATGGACCATATTTTACAAAGGGAAGTTGGTTCAAAAAGAATTTCTTTGCTGGATGGCTTCTCAGGGTATAATCAGATTTTAGTTCACCCTGATGATCAATTAAAGACAGCTTTTACTACACCATTGGGCACTTTCATGTGTGTGAAAATGCCCTTTGGTATAATGAATGTTGGTGCAACATTCCAAAGAGCCATGGACATAGCATTCTCAGAAGAATTAGGCTACTTCATCCTTATTTACCTTGATGATGTTACTGTTATTTCAAACATAGATGAAGAGCACTTAACACATTTGAGAAAAATTTTTGAGAGATGTAGAAAGTTTGGGATATCTTTAAACCCAAATAAAACACTATTCGGTCTCCAAGAAGGTAAACTCCTTGGGCACATTATTTCAGAAGAAGGTATTAAGATAGACCCAAAGAGGATTGAGGCCATTTTGCAAAACTCTCATCCTTGAAACATCAAGGAACTCCAATCTTTCATTGGAAATATTAATTTCTTGAAAAGGTTCATACCCAACTTGGTTGAGCTCCTTAGAAACATGAAAAACATGCTAAAAAGGGATCAAGGGGTAAAATGGACCTTGGAAGCAAAGAAGTCCTTTGAACTGGTGAAACAAGCATTAACCAAAATACCAGTCTTGATCAGTCCTGATTTTTCAAAAGATTTTTATATTTTTTTCATTTGCATTAGAACATACAATAGCTGTTGTCCTTTTACAGAAAAATCCACAAGGACAAGAGCAGTCTATTGCATTCATTAGCAGGGCTTTGAGGGATGCCCCTTTGAAGTAAAACATTATGGAAAAGCAAGCCTTTGCTTTGGTTAAGGCTTTAAAATACTTCAGAGTATACATCTTGCACTCACATATCATTGCCTTTGTCCCAAATTCAGTTGTGAAAGACATTCAAACACAGGACCCAGATGGTAAGAGATGTAAGTGGATAGTAGTTATTCTTGAATATGATTTAGAGATAAAGCCCACTAAACTCATCAAAGGCAAAGGTCTAGCTAGATTAATGGCTGAATCAAATTTTGAAGTTCTTGATATTAATATGATAAATTCT
Source organism: Pinus albicaulis (assembly GCA_034641835.2). Taxonomy (NCBI): domain Eukaryota; kingdom Viridiplantae; phylum Streptophyta; class Pinopsida; order Pinales; family Pinaceae; genus Pinus; species Pinus albicaulis. Next base: position 267,173,453 of record CM076582.1, on the reverse strand, counting down.
TTGGATGATCAAGAGGAAATATCAACTCCCATTGTTGAAGATCATTTTATGAATTCCTCTTGGTATGATGATATTCTTTATGTTTTTCTTAATTGAAACAAACCTCCCGGTTTGAAAAAAACAAAGGCAAGGTTCTTGAAGTTAAAAGCTATAAACTATTGCATTATAGATAAATGTCTTTATTGGAAAAATGCAAGTGGTATATTTCTTAAATGTTTGCCTAAGTATGATGCAGAGAAGGTTAAGCACGAGTTCCATGAAGGATAATGTGGAGGCCACTTATATAGGAAGACAACAACCAACAAAATCCTAAGGGTTGGTTACTATTAGCCCGCTCTTTTTCTTGATGTGCAGAAGATGATCATTGCCTATCATAAATGCAAACTTTTTGAATGCAAAAGGAAGCTGCTACCCTTACCTCTGCATCCAATCACTGTTGAAGCCCCTTTTCAGCAGTGGGGACTTGACTTCATAGGAGAAATCCATCCACCATCCTCTGCCCAGCATAAATGGATTCTCACTGCCGCAGACTACTTCACCAAATGGATAGAAGCCATCCCTTATAGGCAAGCCAATGATTATGTCATTATAAAATTCATGGAGACTAACATTCTCTCTATATTTTGATATCCTACCAAGATCATCATTGATAATGTAGCAGCATTTGGATCCAAGAAGATGGTTGAATTCTGTCACAAATATCATATAACATTGGGTCATTCCACGGCCTATTACCCTCAAGGTAATGGACTTGCAGAATCCTCAAACAAAATTTTGGTGAACATAATCAAGAATTTGTTGGAAGACAACGAGAAGTCTTCTAACACAAAGCTTGTTCATGCACTTTGGGCTGACAGATTGAAATTGAATAAATCTATTGGTATGTCACCCTACCAGCTTGTGTATGGTACAGATGCAATTTTTCCTACCAGCCTTGGTGTACCATTTATGAATTTTATTCAAGAGGTTCAGTCTGAAGATAATAACACGATCAAAAGAATAAATAAGACTATTCATCTTCAACAAACCAGAGAGGATGTTTATAACAAAGCATTGCAAAAGCAGGACAGCATTAAAAATCTTTTTGACAGAAGAAAAAAGGCCAACAATCTCAATGTTGGGGAAAAAGTTTTAAAGTGGGACTCAAGGAGAGAAGACAAGGGCAAGCATGGGAAATTTGACAACTTATGGCTTGGCCCTTATCCCATTCATTCTGCTACTGGTAATAATGCCTTTTTCTTGCAGGAGTTGAATGGAGTTGAATTGTTTGGGGGTCATGTCAATGGCAGGATGCTCAAACATTACGTATCTTGAACCATGTCATGTTCTGAAAGCCTTTTTATCTTTTTTCTCATTATAAATATTTCACACATCATTGCATTCAAAGTTAGAAAAAACAAAAATAAAAAAACAATAGAAGAAAGAAAAGAGGGCAGATTGTAAAAACAATAAAGGTACAGCCCCATACCAAAAAAGAGAAACAAATCTGAAAGTGTGCAAGCTTAAATGCCACTCCTAAAAAAACACTTCTAATTAGTCATATATCCTAATCATGACTAATTAGTTTTAAATTGTTGCTGATAGGTTATTGAATTCGATTTTCCAAAAAGTTTAATCTTGGCTTATCAGTTAGGTAGATTAGGCTAGAAATTAAAGGTTCAAACAAGCTCACAATCTGAACCTTAGTTTTCAAAAGGAGAATGACTCATATCTAGGTCAAAACAAAGGTAAAACTGGTTCTAATCAGCTCAAAATCTGAACCAGATAATAACGAAAGAACGGCTTAAACAGAAGTAAAAACAAAGCTGAAAAAAGATGAAGTGTTTAGAACTTTCAGATCTTAAGCCTTCCATTTTGATTTAAATTTCTATAAAATAATATCTATGTGCAGCTTGTTTTTTATGCCATAGATTAGCAACGAGTTAGACTATTCAATCTTGACTTGTATGCTTTTAAATTTCTGTTTTAGAAGTTAGTGAATAAAAATCTGTTAGACTATTTAATCCTAACAGATTATTAGCTAGGTAGAGAAGCATTATGAACTCAACTGCTTAATCTGAGTTCATGGAGAAATAAGGAGTAGAATTAGATTATTTTTATGCTTTCAAAAGAATAAAATTTTGTAAGAGAGTTTTCCAATCCAAGTGCACTCTAAATAAGAAAAAATGTTAGATCAGTAGGATTGGGTAGGTAGAAAGCTTGTGTTGATGAAGATCCATTGTTTTTTCATGGCTGCTAATAAATTTTCAGAGCAAAAGAAGATCATCAAAATGAAGAAAATTCAGCCTAATGGATAAGGCACTGGTCAGCCTCCAAAGAATGCAAGTCTGAAGTTCTTGATGCCTTCAAGAAGGCACCATCCCCAAGTGGAGCCACTATTAGCCACCTATAAAATTTATTATATCAAAAGGTGGCTAAATCATTTTGGAGCCTTCAAGAAACAAGTTTTATTGCTAAAAGTGTTATCTCTTGAAGACTCATGAAGACATCATGCCCTTTGTTTAATCTTCATTGCTGTTTCCCTCTCGAAATGATGAAAATATGTTATTTTCATAAGAAAAAATTGCTGCAAAAATCCCCATTTTTCCTCATTTTAACCTTCTTCTCACTTCAAATTAACTTTAATTTTTACCCCTTTATTCCCCATGGAATTCCTCTATTTTTCATTGTTTCCGGTTTCCCCTTCATAAAATCCCCTTTACAAAGTTTAAAACTCATTTTTGAACTTTGCCGAAACCCCCAAATCCATCAAAAATCCTTGAAAAAATCATAAAAATTACACATTTTTGTATTAAGGCTTAAGCCCCTTTGGGCTAAGACCTAAACCACTTCCCCACATATGCTCTGGAGCTAGAACCAAGCACTAATCCCTTTCGATGCTTATCGCATCGGAGAAATCAGCCTGCGCAAGTCTATTTCTTTCGTTAAAGCCTCCGATGCGATTAACCCTTTGTTTATAAGCCCCGAGCCTTTTTGCCGCTTCATATAACCTTTGGGCCCGCAATTGGGCACTTAACACATTGCAAAAAACCATTCCCGATTGTTTTTTTCCTTGGTAAAATATAAATACCCCATTTTCCTATGTTTTACACTAAACACGCCGATACAAGGTTTTTTACAAAGAAAACCGTTGATCTTAGGAACCGATCAATGGTGAATAAGATCTCGCATCGGAGATTTGTTAATGGGTAGATTGAAAAGGCCGACCCTTCCTCCCGATTCCGATTAGCACCTTGCATATAAAGCCCTGGTCCCGTTCACTTGTTCATATATCCAAAGGCCCCCGCAGACGGGCACCAAACCTCATATAAATATCCTCCCCGACACCATTAAACCTTTGTTTTTAATTATATTCCTCCTTTTGATATTATAATGTGGTCCCGCTCGTTCATTGGTCAGAGCCCTTCTCCGTTGTTGATCTTGGGCCAATCCGATGGCCAGCACTGTATCGCATCGGAGATTTCCATTGGCGCATTATAATATTTTATCGCTCCCCCTCCGATTGGCCACTCCTCTGATTCATTCTCCGCTGTCGATCTGATCTGCAGATCGACGGTCCAAATCCAATCGCATCGTCACCATTCAATTTTTTTCCCCCACTGATAGCAAAGCCCCAATCGCATCTGGGCCATCCACGTGTCCAGATTGGACGATCCAGATATTTCCCCCTGAGTTTGGTTAAATTCATGTGCCCTGCTTCATAAATTTTTTGGACAAATCTCAGCTGTTGATCTCTGCAGATCAATGGCTCTTATTAAACCTTTCTCCACCTTGTATATTATTTTTTTAACCTCTAAGATCAATCTGAGCTGTCCATTTCAGTCATCCAACGGCTCATATTAACCCCGATAGACCCGACCCCTGTGGGTCCTGCCTCCCTCCAGATCTGATCTCCGTCGTCGATCCCCTGATCAGACGGTCCATAATAAAATTGCCCTACCTTTTATCTGTCGCGCATCTAGTTGATATCGCGCTCACTCCCCACCATCTGATCTGACAACCCAGATCTAACAGCAGGTGCGCAGTTTCGTGTAACTTTAAGCATGGGCGTTAATTCCCCAAAAATCATGCAAAATGGGCGGTATCCAAATTCCACGTGTCACCTTCTAATGCATATCACATTCAAAAAGGTGAAACTTCCGACCCGCCTTTTCATCGCGTGATACTGCTGGTTTTCTATCCCGAAACCACTTCCCTCATTTATATTATGTTTCATCGGCGCGACCTCCGTCGTTGATCTCTGCAGATCTGTTGGGGTTCCCATGTTTTGGCCAGATTGGCAAGACCAAAAGATGAGACAACATCAGAACCACTTTCAGACCTCAAGATCTAGCCCTCCTGGGTCCAGAGAGGGATCTCTCTATGTCAAGAAAAGTTTTTGTGTATTTGAGGCTTAAAGTCAAGATATTAGGCTAGTTATAGGCTCAAGGTTTGTTTGTTTGATTTTTGGTTGGTTGTTGGGAATCAGGAAAGAAGGGTTCGGTATAAGGCAAAGCTGGGCAAAGAGGATTTTAGGTAGAGGAGAGATAATTCAGAGAACATTTAAGACCATTGGGCAATGGAGTCAGGAAATGGTTTACTTGCTAATCAATATACAGCCTTTCAGTTGGGCTAGTCATCTAAAGCATTGGATCTTAAAGATGATAGTGTGGCATGGAAAGACAAGAGAGAAGGTGAAAGCAAGGAAACCTCCAAGGTGACCTTTCAGAAATTATATCCAGGGACATGACATACCATTGAATAGCCTGTGATCCAAAACCTGAAAGGTAAACTCTTCAGATAAGAAACATTAAAGATTCAGGACACAAAGTTGAAAACCTGAGATCATAGAGAGAATTTGAACTCTCAATGCTTCGGCATCCAGCTTAAGGGAACTTATAAAGGTTTAATTAATTGAAAAGGATCCTAGTGAGATAGAGACAGATTTCTAGACCTCCCAGTGTTTCCAATTCATTCAATTAAATCCTAACAAGAACATCTAAAGACAGATTTCATTAATTCATACATCAGCTAGCAATATATCAGACCACTACACTGGTTAAATTAGCTTGAAATCAATCCTCAGATAACACATACAACAGAAAACATTGAAGGCAAGGAGAGCAGAAACATAGGGTACATAACAAGGGTAAATCCTATGCCAGATTTCTGATGCAAGCTAGTAGAAATGAAATGAAATGAACTACAAGGTAAAACAAATACAGAGATAGAAAAACATCACCGCTGATTTAAATCAAGATCCAAAGAAATGTGCTTGTCATATTAAAGAGCAACACCAGTCAAGTACAACATTACCAATAGCTTGGTATTTAGTCTGAAAACATCTTCCTCCGCCTATCTTACAACTTTACACAGAGGCTATGTCTCAAGAGAAACAACTTGCAATTCTCAGATATCCGATCAACAACAACCACAACAATCAGTTCCTTTGTGAATTTTATAGTTGAATGAGAGACAGCGGGGGTAGATGAAAACTAAATGCAGCATTAAAACTCAGAAGAGGAAGAGGAAGAGGGCCGAAGGCCATTTTTTTTAAAATTCTGGGCATTTATCTCTGGTACTCTTAGGATTGAAGAGTGGTCTTCGTCACGCTGCAATTTACTCCAGGTATGTCTTTAATGTACTTGCTGTAGCACTCTGTAGAAATTTGGTGAACTGAACCAAATTGATTAATGATTTCAGGCCCGCCATACTATATAAATAATACACTGGAAACGTAGGACTGTTGTCAGGAGGGAAACTTCATTTGGACACAATGTAGACTGAAACAGTAATGAGTACTGAGTCCTTTCTCAGGAGGAAAAATTCTGCTGATGTGTACACCCTGATGATATGATTTTTTGTGCATTTTATTTTCTTAGTGATCCACGAGGTCTTCGATTTGGTACCCTGCCTTTAAATACATGGATTAGGGCTTAAAATATTCAATTACAGTCCTTAAACGCTCCGTTTTCGCACTAATACTCTTTGTCGCTCCATGATTGCCTCTATCTACGAAAACTACGCTTTAATGGCTCTGGAAAGGTTTCACAGAGTTTAACCCTGTTCTTTTAATACAAGTCATGTAATAACACTTTCCCAGGCCTTTCTTCATGATTTTGATCTCTGCACACAGTCTTCCCTGCGTTCTCAGCCACTATAACAGTGACTGTGAACTATGGCAGTTTTCCTCCGCCTGTAACCTTGCAAAACACGTAAACATATTAAGAAAACCACGCATGGGAATGGTGGATGCATCAGGGACAATGGAATGGTATTGTAGCCTGGTGAAATGGTGGAATAGTGCAGGGTGATGGCAGAAAATGCAGCGTAACAGTGGAAGATGGCCATGGTGGAATTTGGCGGACTGCAGCGAAAATTTAAATGCAAACCTTCGAAAATTGACCTTTGAATGAAATATAAGGAGGACAGAGGAAAAAATGACAAAAACACGTGGAATGGTGATGTGGGGGGACCCGGTCGATGGTGGGGCATGCGGTTAATTTCCTTGGGCTAACTTTCGCGCAGCTTCGTGGTGCGATGACCGTTGGATGGGCAGCTCTAGATCGGACGACGTACTTGCATATCGCGCCGAGTCAAACGCCGAACTGTAACACGTGATGGGGGGCAGTTTTCAAACAATGCTCGATGCCACATGTCTTGCAGTGAGTGGAATCACTCCGAAACAAAAAATACCGCCCACCCTCCGAAAGTGGTGCGATGGAAGCCGGCGGTTTTCTGCACGGTGTTTTGGCGCGAGGACCACTGGGGCGGGTGAACACAGACCGTTGATCGACGGGTTAAATGGATGGTTGTGATGCGATCAGAGGGGTGAACAGAGTGGAACAAAGAGTACGGTGCAATTAGCGTCAGACCGTCAGATCTATACAGATCGACGACTCAGATCGTAGCGGGACATTGCAACAATATTTCAATCACATCGAAAGTTTTTTAAGGACCAAAAGGAAACCGCTCCCGACCGATCTTCCGATGCGATAAGTGCTCAAAGGTCTAGCTCCTGTTCTTGGCGCCTGGGCATATGGGTAAGTGGTATGAGGGGGGCTGGCCGAAAGGGGCTTAACCCACATATGTCAAATGGATGATTTTAAGCCAAAAAGAGGGCTTTTCAAGGCTTGAAATGGGTTTCGATAGAAGGAATAAAGAGTTTTTAAGGCCGAATAAAGGTATTATAAGGCTTAAAGGGAAGTTAGGGTTATTTTAAGGGGTAAGTGGGGAAATTTAGAAGGGAAAAAAGGAGGTGAAAACAGAGGTTTGATGGAGATGAAAAGAGGGGAATGGAGGCCTTTTGGGCATTCTTCTTTACAATAGAGAGGCTTCTCTCATGGAAATAGCAGTGAGGATTTATCAAAGGGAAAAGGCACAGGAGGCTTCAAGGATGATGTGTTTTCAGAGGAAATGCATTCCTTGAAGGCTCAAAAGACAATTTAGCCCCCCTTTTTCTTGTCAAAAAATTCATAGGGGTCAAAAAATTCATAGGGGGCTAACAGTGGCTCCACCTGGAGATGGCTTCTTCTTGAAGGAGTCAAGAATTCAGAAATGATCTTTGGTGTAGGCCAGAATCCTAGTACTTGACCCATCCATTTTCTTTCCTGGATCAGCTGCCACAAATCATGAAGACATTACATCAGCAATAACTTTCTCCCAAACAACTACCTACCCTGACTATAGTCCTACCATTTTCTCTTCCAGGGTGCATTTGAACTAGCAGACCCTTTACATCATTTTTATTTTTTACAAACAAGAAAATAAACCTATTCTATTTCTACCCTTATTACTCCATGAGACCAGATTAAACTATTGGTCTCATATGTTTCTCTACCTAATCTAATATCTGTTGGGATTAGACTGTCCAACAAATTTCTTCTCTACATTCTAAGACAGAAATTGAAAAACAGCCAAGCCAGGATTAAACTTTCTGACTTGCTGTGGACCATGGCATAAAGACAAAACTGCTCATGGACTGGAAAATTTGCAGAAATTAAAAACAACTGAATAAATGCTCACAGACTAAGCTTTATTTAGCTTTTCCTACCTACCCTACTCTAACTGGAAATATCTGATGCTCTAGGTGATACAATAATGCCAATGCAGCCAGTCCAGCAGTAAAAAAAAAGGATAGAAACACTGACTACTCATCAAATACAACCATAGGGTGCTCTGCATGCGGTTTTTCAAAACTGAGGTCACCATCAATGGTGACCACTCTTGATGAATTCGGCCCCTGCGAAGGATCAACGCTGAAGAATTCGAGCCGACCCGAACCTCCATATACTCTACCACAGGATTGAAGAACATATGATGTACACTTTCTTCTCTCAGGACTCCCAAGATTGGTAGGTTGTCTTCATCTTGGGCAGCTTTGACTACTGCATCTTCCACTGCGTCCTCAATGTGGTTCGTGAAAACCCGATCATCTTCTTCTTGTACATCGAAAAGCAGTGGAATTTCTTCTTTCTTAGGGGGTGGGAGACTTTCCAAAAAGGCTCTCGGGTCTCTGAACTGATATGATTTTTCTTGTGAGTTGAAAAGTTCGATCTCAGCTTCATACCTTTCAACCACCAATTCTAAGAAGATTTTCTTGAGCACGGGTTTGAATTTTGAGCTGAGAAGAATATCCCCTGGAAGGTCCTCTACCTCTAGCTCTGCTAAGTCACTTGACATTACAGCACGACACTCTGCTATGAAACTAGGGTGCATTTCTGCAAACTTCTCAGATTCTTCCATTAGTGAAGTGACTTGGTCTTTAGCATGGTTGATGTTGTAATGTGACATTGTCTCCCAGTGGAGTCTTGTAAACACACAGATAATCAGCGGCCTACTGATCACCGGTGGAGTCTTTTAATCATTTAGGAACTGTGGAGTCACCAGGTGGATGATCTAAGATTTTACTGTCCACCACAGTGGTTTACCAAATCAAGGCTGATTGGTTTCCCCAGCAGAGTCGCCATTATGTTGGGGTTCCCATGTTTTGGCCAGATTGGCAAGACCAAAAGATGAGACAACATCAGAACCACTTTCTGACCTTAGGATCTAGCCCTCCTAGGTCCAGAGAGGGATCTCTCTATTTCAAGAACAGGTTTTTTGTCTTTGAGGCTTAAAGTCAAGATATTAGGCTAGTTATAGGCTCAGGGTTTGTTTGTTTGATTTTTGGTTGGTTGTTGGGAATCAGGAAAGAAGGGTTCGGTATAAGGCAAGGTTGGGCAAAGAGGATTTTAGGCAGAGGAGAGATAATTCAGAGAACATTCAAGACCATTGGGCAATGGAATCAGGAAAGGGTTTACTTTCTAATCAATATATAGGCTTTCAGTTGGGCTACTCATCTAAAGCATTGGATCTTAAAGATGATAATGTGGCATGGAAAGACAAGAGAGAAGGTGAAAGCAAGGAAACCTCCAAGGTGACCTTTCAGAAATCATATCCAGGGACAGGACATGCCATTGAACAACCTATGATCCAAAACCTAAAAGGTAAACTCTTCAGACAAGAAACATTAAAGATTCAGGACACAAAGTTGAAAACCTGAGATCAGAGAGAGACTTTGAACTCTCAATGCTTTAGCATCCAGCTTAAGGGAACTTATAAAGGTTTAATTCATTGAAAAGGATCCTAGTGAGATAGAGACAGAGTTCTAGACCTCCCAGTGTTCCCAATTCATTCAATTAAATCCTAACAAGAACATCTAAAGACAGATTTCATTAATTCATACATCAGCTAGCAATATATCAGACCACTACACTGGTTAAATTAGCTTGAAATCAATCCTCAGATAACACATACAACATAAAACATTGAAGGCAAGGAGAGCAGAAACATATGGTACCTAACAAGGGTAAATCCTATGCCAGATTTCTGATGCGAGCCAGTAGAAATGAAATGAAATGAGCTACAAGGTAAAACAAATACAGAGATAGAAAAACATCACCGCTGCTTTAAATCAGGATCCAAAGAAATGTGCTTGTCATATTAAAGAGAAACACCATTCAAGTACAGCATTACCAACAACTTGGTATTCAGTCTGAAAACATCTTCCTCAGCCTATCTTACAACTTTACACAGAGGCTATGTCTCAAGAGAAACAGCTTGCAATTCTTAGATATCCGATCAACAACAACCACAACAATCAGTTCCTTTGTGAATTTTATAGCTGAATGAGAGACAGCAGGGGTAGATGAAAACTAAATGCAACATTAAAACTCAGAAGAGGAAGAGGGCCGAAGGCCATTTTATTTTAAATTCTGGGCATTTATCTCTAGTACTCTTAGGATGGAAGAGTGGTCTTCGTCAGGCTGCAATTTACTCCAGGTATGTCTTTGATGTACTTGTTGTAGCACTCTGTAGAACTCTGGTGAACTGAACCAAAATGATTAATGATTTCAGGTCCGCCATACTGTATAACTAATACATTGGAAATGTAGGACTGCTGTCAGGAGGGAAACTTCATTTAGACACAATGTAGACTGAAACAGTAATGAGTATTTTGTCCTTTCTCAGGAGGAAAAATTATGTTGATGTGTACACCTTGATGATATGATTTTATGTGCATTGGATTTTCTGAGTGATCCACGGGGTCTTCTATTTGGTACCCTGCCTTTAAATACATGGATTAAGGCTTAAAATATTCAATTACAGTTCTTAAACGCTATGTTTTCGCACTGATACTCTTTGCCGCTCCATGATTTCCTTTGTCTGCGAAAACTGCGCTTTAATGGCTCTGGAAATGTTTCACAGATTTTAACCCTGTTATTTTAATACAAGTCACTTCATAACACTTTCCCAAGCCTTTCTTCGTGATTTCAATCTCTGCACATGGTCTTCCCTGCATTCTCGGCCACTGTAACAGTGGCTGTGAACTATGGCGGTTTTTCGCCGCCTATAACCCTGCAAAACACATAAACATATTAAGAAAACCATGCATGGGAATGGTGGATGCATCGGGGACAATGGAATGGTAGTGCAGCCTGGTGAAATGGTGGAACAGTGTAGGGTGATGGTGGAAAATGCAGCGTAATAGTGGAAGATGGCCATGGTGAAAGTTGGCGGACTACGGCGAAAATTTAAATGCAAACCTTCAAAAATTGACCTTTGAATGAAATATAAGGAGGACGGAGGAAAACGTGACAAAAACACATGGAATGGTGACGTGGCAAGACCCGATTGATGGTGGGGCATGCGGTAAATTTCCTTGGGCTAACTCCCGCGCAGCTTCGTGGCGCGATGACCGTTGGATGGGCAACTCTAGATCAGACGGCGTACGTGCATATCGCGCAGATTCAAACGCCAAACTTTAACGCACGATGGGGGGCGGTTTTCAAACAGTGCTCAGTGCCACGTGTCCTGCGGTGAGTAGAATCCTCTGAAACGAAAAATACCGCCCACCCACTGAAAGCAATGCGATGGAAGCCGGCGGTTTTTTGCACGGTGTTTTGGCACGGGGACCACCGGGGCAGGTGAACACAGACCGTTGATTGACAAGTTAAATGGATGGTTGTGATGTTATCAGAGGGGCAAACGGAGTGGAACGAAGAGTGCAGTGCAATTAGCGTCGGACCGTCGGATCTATACAGATCGACAACTCAGATCGCAATGGGACATTGCAACAATATTTCAATCGCATCGGAAGTTTTTTAAGGACCAAAAGGAAACCGCTCCCGACTGATCTTCTGATGCGATAAGTGCTCAAAGGCCTAGCTCCTGGTCTTGGCCCCCGGGCATATGGGGAAGTGGTATGAGGGGGGCTGGCCGAAAGGGGCTTAACCCGCATATGTCAAATGGATGATTTTAAGCCAAAAAGAGGGCTTTTCAAGGCTTGAAAGGGGTTTCGATAGAAGGAATAATGAGTGTTTAAGGCCGAATAAAGGTATTATAAGGCTTAAAGGGAAGTTAGGGTGATTTTAAGGGGTAAGTGGGGAAATTTAGAAGGGAAAAAAGGAGGTGAAAACAAAGGTTTGATGGAGATGAAAAGAGGGGAATGGAGGCCTTTTGGGCATTCTTCTTTACAAAAGAGAGGCTTCTCTCATGGAAATAGTAGTGAGGATTTATCAAAGGGAAAAGACACAGGAGGCTTCAAGGATGATGTGTTTTCAGAGGAAATGCATTCCTTGAAGGCTCAAAAGACAATTTAGCCCCCCTTTTGCTTGTCAAAAAATTCATAGGGGGCTAACAAGATCAAAATATCAACGGTCCCAATTGGATTTCGCATTATTCTATTGCCCTCTTCCATACACCAAGGACCTTCAACGAGCAATCACATCCATTGATCTCTGGGACCAAACCGATCCGACGGCCCAGATCCTTTTCGGAAACCCCAATTTCCTCTTAACCTTTATCACTGCCGATTAAGGTTTTAACCTATTTTCTTCGCATTTCTGCCCATTTTAATGTAAAGTGATTCTTGCACTTTATATTATCATTACGGCTCCCGACTGTTGATCTCTGCAAGATTAATGACCCTAACTTAAAACTCTACACCATTCTTCCAACTGCTCTCCTTTTGACCCCCACGAACAAATCTCCACCATTGGATGCCCTCATCCAATGGCCATGCTCCTATCCGAAACCTCCAAAGTAGTTTTTACCCAATAACGTAGGATATATTAATTATTTCTTGGTTTTATGTAGGTTTTCGAAGTTTTCAATTATTTTGAAAGAAAGGTGAAGGCCAGGGATGATGATCCCTTGGACCTTTATTAATAAAAGAATATCTATCTGAAGGGTTCCATATCACATTCCATCAGTGCATCATGAGCATTGTTTCCATGAGAACCCTTTGCGGCACCTACACATCAACAAGACACAGAGAATTGAAATAAACAAAGAGTATTGTTGAAGATTAAAACAAGCCAGAAATGAAGAATTACAGGAAGAATCACAGTTCTGGTGGATTACGGCTAAGATCGAAGATCAAAAGCCTAATCCACTAAATTAAACACAGTTTAAAGGAAAATAAAAAATATCTATTAGACAGAAGTTGCCTCCACTGCCACATCAGAGGCTAATTGATTCCTCTCAGCTACCTAATGCCACCTGTAGCCTAAAAGCATTCAACAGACGGCCGAGTGATGACCAGAACAGAGCATATCTGCCTCAACACAGCCGAATAGTTAATTCATCCAAAGGAACTTAATGCAAAAAAAATATCAGCAGAGTTATTACAACATGACATAGAGCCTTAAAGTCAACAAAAGCTCCCACCGAGCTTAATTATTAATGTAAAACATTTAATATAGAGGACATATCTGTAAACTTCTCCATCAAGCCCCTCAAAGGTTGAGAAGTGTTAAATCTATATTAATTTAACCTTGAAGATCTTTCATCAGATCCCACCTCCTCATTTCTTCTATAAATACTTTTGTAGAAGATGAGAAAATGTTGGTTGCAGAACTTTGAAATATACTTGTGCTCAAAATTTCTACCTGTAAATAGTGTTCAAAGGCTCTTGAAGGTCTGTTTGTGATAGAATACTTAGGCTTAGAAGTGAAGATGATTGCTGAACTGAAACATTGGACATGAAGACTGTAACTGGTTTAACATCGATAACAAGTTGTTTCTTGGGATCCTGGTCTATATCACTGGTGAAGTGCTCATTTATGTGATTGTTTTCCTTTTGTGTATGCCATTTTGTCCATTATTTATCTGATAAAGAACAACAAGCATAGAGTTAGGATTTACTGTTTACAGTATCCTTCTCTCACTGATAAGCTTTATCTCAATGTTTTCCTCCGATTTTTTTATTTAAGAATGATTTAATACAGTATAAGCAGTTAGGGATGCTGGCGTTCCCTCGTCCTACTATTTGCTTTAAACATTGTTCTTGGATGTTATTTTCATCATTTTCTTATTAAAGATAGACTAGAAAAGTGAAGGTGTGCCCTGTTTTCTAGCTTTTTTCTCCAAAGGTAGATTCTGAAAGTTTCCCTAAGTGTTTGCTGAAAGTAGACTAGGTTTAAAAGTACCTTATCTGATCTTAAGTTGCACTTTGTTTTTCTTATGTGTTTTTCATACTTTCTGAAGGTAATCATGTGGATTACTAGATTGTTTTTCAATTTATTTTCTTTAATATGAACTTGCCCAAGAAATTTATGGTGAGCCCTATTCTTGGTTGGTTTTAAAACAGTTACTTAGGAGGCTTTTCTTGTTTGTACTGAATATAAATCCTTGTTGAAATTATTATCAGTTTCCACCCCTCCAACACTTTTATTGTTTCCATTCCATAATTTTATCTCAAATGATCTTGTGATATAGATGACTTTCCCCTTGGATCACTCTTGAAGTTGTTGCTCAATTAAAGCCCTGTTATGACTCCATAGCCCAATGGACTAAAAACCAGCGTTATATCTATATTTTTAGCCAAAGCTTGTTATGATTACTTGCAACTTCACACCTTTGAAACTCTTTCCATTTAGGACTTTCCACTCAAATAATAATCATGCTCAACCATCCAAAACAAACAAAAACCCTCGGACTTCATAACTAGCCTAATATCATTACCCAAAAGCTTTAAAGATAAATCCATCTTTGCACTTATTGGAGAGATCCCTATCCGGATTCAGGAGGGCTAGATCCTAGAATCCCAAAGTGGTTGAAATTGTGTTCTCTCTGAAATTTGACTTTGCCAATCTTGCAAATTACAGGGAGCTAACAGCTGGTAATCAAACGATGTATTTCCATGTTCAACTACAAATCATATATTCGCATGGCTAGACTTGTACCCGAATGAACAAGTGCACGAGATAAGAAGACCCCGGATCTAGTTTTATCCATTCGGGCTGCGATTTCAGGATTTTTGTACACATCATATGTACAGTGACCTTACATATAGATCGTCATCGGAACATGGGTCTATGTCTATATTAGGCAACATTCCAATGTAGACGACTTTCTGAATTATGTACATGTTATTAGATTGTTTATGTGCTGAAAATGGGAATGCCTACCCTCATCAATTATGATCAAGAGGATATATCATGATGTAATGTATTGTAATATTGATGAAGGTGGCCACTCTAATTCATCTCCAGCCCATCACAGTGTAAAGCATCTCAGCCAAAATATTGTTATTAATATTTTGACTTCGTGCTTTAGGGGGGAAATTGTTATAGGTCAATTTGGGCATCATTCCCAATGACCTGGTTAACTGGACATCATCTCTAGGACCAATGAATAGGGTCTATCATCCCATATCATTTCAGTTGCTACATGCCGTAAAACAAAGAACAAGACAAATCATTCATGACTTTCATCTCCAAAGGTTTCCAAGGTTTGAAGTTTATAACATATCATATGAGAGATCATCAATGCTACCTCTAAAAGGACTAAGTGCATTGCATATGCAATTATCCCCATTCAAGGCTACTATGCAAAGCACTTCTTGACACTCATAGGTGTGTTGGTCACATTGGGAGCGAATTCTCATTGTTCCCGAATCTCCACTTGGCCAGTGCCTTCTAGAAGAGTTCACGTGTGTCAAACTTCGAATCCATGTGTCCATTTGACATCTACAAGATTAGGAACATGTCTTGCCTATTATTGTAAAGTCATTGATTTAAAAACTACCTTCATCTCCTCTATAAATTGAGCACAGATCTTAGTGTTTGATAAGGAAGAATTTGAGTAGAGAAATGCTAGTGGAATTTCAATTGAGGAGTTGATTTGTGTAACATGCTACTAGAGATATCTGCATTGTGATGAGGCTGGGATGCTTCTAGAGATGGTCACTTAAAATCAATCATTGGGTTTTAACCTCCCCTTCTACCCATTAATAAAGGTTGCTTCTTACTTTCCCACATATGTATCTTTATAAGATCATGTTTTCCATATTATGAATTCTTATCTGATGTATATGGTTTATGATTCATTGATTTAGCTAAATAACTTGAATAGACATCTATATTATTTCTATGTCTTGTTGTTTAGTGTTCATTCTTGCAGGAAATATTTTTCACAATCGGCTAGAATTTGAAGCTACAGCAAAAGCGATAGAAGGAGATTTTGGAAGCGCTTGGACTCCAGGTAAGCTTCTTATTTCTTTCTGTGTGTTTTTTCATAGTTAGGAAAATTAGTTGCAAATTATTTAATCTGTTGTTCTAGATAAGCACCTATTTAGGGAAGAATGATTTATTCATAATTCATAATTCCACATAACATGGTCTCATACATGTCTTTGACATCCTCCATTGCTCAATTCAGCGAACATTCGATGGTTCACACCTACAATTCAAATCAATAAGGTGGCTTCCTGTCAATGACAAATCAATATCCAGGAAGTTCACTTTGAAACATTATATTCCAATACCATGAGGCTTGTTACAACATTGACAAGATCCTCACTTCCGGACTTTTGAATGAAATATTTTTGTTTTTCGTTAGACATAAAATCATCTATTCATGCCTTACGAAATGTACTCCAGTACCTTGAGGGCCATTGACATTAATGGTGGTTCTCTCGCATTTGTTAACAGCTCACATCATTAGCTGGTAATCAAACGATGTATTTCCATGTTCGAATACAAATCATATATTCGCATGGCTAGACTTGTACCTGAATGAACAAGTGAACGAGATAAGAAGAACCTGGATCTAGTTTCAGCCATCTGGGCTGTGATTTTAGGATTGTTGTACACATCATCTATACGGTGACCTTACATACAGATCTTCATTCGAACATGGGCCTATATCTGTGGGCATGTCAGTATTGGGAAACATTCCAATGTAGATGACTTTCTGAATTATGTACGTGTAATTAGATTGTTTATGTGCTGAAAATGGGAATGCCTACCCTCAGCAATTATGATCAAGAGGATATATCATGATGTAATGTATTTTAATATTAATGTAGGTGGCCACTCCACTTCATCTCCAGCCCATCACAGTGTAAAGCATCTCAGCCAAAATATTGTTATTATTATTCTGAATTCATGCTTTAGGGGGGAAATTGTTATAGTTCAATTTTGGCATCATTCCCAATGACCTGGTTAACTGGACATCATCTCCAGGACCAATGATTAGGGTCTATCATCCCCTATCATTTTAGTTGCTACATGCCCTAAGACAAAGAACAAGACAAATCATTCGTGACTTTCATCTGCAAAGGTTTCCAAGGTTTGAAGTTTATATCATATCATATGAGAGCTCATCAACGCTGCCTCTAAAGGGACTAAGTGCATTGCATATGCAGGTAGCCCCATTCAAAGCTGCTATGCAAAGCACTTCCTAACACTCATAGGTGCGTTGGTCACATTGGGAGCGAAATTCTCATTGTTCCCGAATCTCCACTTGTCCAGTGCCTTCTAGAAGAGTTCACATGTGTCAAACTTCGAATCCATGTGTCCATTTGACATCTAAAATATTGGGAACATGTCTTGCCTATTATTAGAAATTCATTAATTTTAAAACTACCTTCATCTCCTCTATAAATTGAGCACAGATCTTAGTGTTTGATAAGGAAGAATTTGAGTAGAGAAATGCTAGTGCAATTTCAATTGAGGATTTGATTTTTGTAACATGATACTTGAGATATCTGCATTGTGATGAGGTTGGGATATTGCTGGAGATGGTCACTTCAAATCAATCACTAGGTTGTAACCTCCCCTTCTATCCATTAATAAATATTACTGCTTACTTTCCCACATATGTATCTGTATAAGATCATGCTTTTCATATTATGAATTCTTATCTAATTTATATGGTTTATGATTCATTGATTTAGCTAAATAACTTGAATATACATCTGTATTTGTAATATCCCAAAATGGGATCTGTCAGCAATACATGGCTGGAAAACGCATTTTTCAGAAATCTATGCAATAGGATTTGAAACCCAGACCTGGATCCCTTAGATCAATGTATCTAAGACTTAAATCTAAGAGGGTATCAAAAATAAATCCTCCTAGGTGGGTTAAACAGATCTCCCACGCCTAGTTTTCTTGGAAAAGGCCTCAAAGGGGCTGCAACAACAATAAACAATCCTGCTCAGAAAATAACGCAGATCCACTGAAGAAAAGTAGTAGGCTGATATGGAGGCTTAAAGATCATATTTATAATAGCAAATCAGATGTATATTATAGCCCATACATTGTACAAGAGAATGAATAAGACTACACAGGAAAAATCCTCAGAAATGAGGTGTTACAGCCATTAGGAAAGTTTGCATAAACTTGACAGTGTTATTTTATGGGGATGAAGTAGTAGTATATTATAACTCAGATCTAGAGCAGATATGTACATAAAAATATAGATCTAGTTCAGAATTGTGTATAAGAAGTGCTCATCTATACATTCCCCTTAGGGTTTTGTGCAAATCATGAAGCAGAGAGAGTAGATTTGAGATCTAGAGTGCATATCTGCAGAAATATTAAGAAATTACTGAATCATATAAAATAAAAACAGATCAGATCTGAAACTAAGATGTATTGGATGGCCAATCCACGGATCACCATAGTGAGAGGAAGAATCCTAACATCGGAGATCTCTCCTCCAAAATGTAGACAAAACACCCTGCAACTACAACCTTGAAAATAACGTAGTTTAGGGATAGAAAATATGTTTTAGGGTCTGAGAATGGTTTGGCCTGATGCCAAAGTCTGGAACTGAAGCTCAATTAGCTAATACACTCTTCCAGGAGGTTAAAATGCACACTCACTGAGAAGAGGCACTAGTATAATCTAGATCTGAGCAGATCTAGTATTTCCACTTGCTGCAACTCACAAGGACAACCCAACCCTCAACAGGATCAGTGCTGTAGGTGTAAGGTGAAGCTTGGCCCAAGCCTGTTAGTGGACAAGACAAACAAGGCTCCTCCAAGAGTTGCTTAAGGAAGGAGGTGGGATTCCTAAATAGGAAGACCCCCAATGAGGGATGTCTCAGCAGAAAATACCTTCAAAAAAATAATAATCTTCAACAACCACTTCATGATGGCCTCCTCTTCCTTTTATAATATTGGAGTCTTTTCAAACCCTAAACCACTTCATTAGTTTAGCCCCTTTCACATGTAGAACCTCCATATAGAACTGCGTTGTGCCTCAAGGAGGTTCAATGCATCTAGATTGCGCTGTAGATATGGTCATGGTTGACTTGGTCAAGTGATCAACCTCTTTCACACTCAAGTGTGTTTTATATGATGGCCCAGATTTAGCCATGTTCACATTGGACACTGATTTGTTTTGTTATTTTCAGGAGTTTTACATGTCCTTCTTTACATTTTATTCAACAACATGAAATGAAAAACAAAACAAGGCAAAATAGAATATTTCCATTAGCTTGGGCTAATTGGGAATATTACAGTCCTCCCCTCCAAGATGTTTCTTGTCCTCAAGCAACTGATAAGGTGAGTGCTGCAAAACCTCCCCTTCTTCTCTTGTGGCCTCCTCATCCCATAGTCTCCACCATTGCTTCAGATTTCCTACAATAGTTCTGTCTTCCAATGGTCCCTCCCCAATGTGCAAGTTGGCCTTTGGTGAGTAAACCTAATGGCTCTCATCATGAAGGTATGGAAGGTCTATTTGGAAACCTTCTTGCTGATCCATGACCTCCTCAAGATAGAAGTGATGACAGTCATGGGGAATTTCATCATCCATGAAAGATTCCCATATCCATGCTATCATCCACATGAAGTGGATCACCTCCCAGCTTGGAAATCCATAGAAAAACTCCTCCCCAATACATATGATAGGCATGTCCCCAACAAACATATGGATCACCCTACAAGGAAACAAATGATCTATCATAGTGACCATATAATATCTCATTCTCCCATTGAAGCATGTAGTGCAAAAAAAATAGGAAACTCCTTTCCCCAAGGACACATCCCACCAATGTGTCACTCCTCCAACCATGTTCCCAAGAGTAAGAACATTTTCAACATATGGAATAATGATAAGAATCATGCTAGCTACCATGTATGATAAAGGAGAAGGAAGATGTTTCCTCATGTGCAACCAACGCAGTTTTACCCTTAACTGCCATAGAATAGGAGATGTCAAGTGCCTCCCCCAACAATTTTTTGCTGCCCCATCCTTCTCGAATGTTTGGAGAAGGTGCTTCATAGATGGTGTAAAATAATCACACCATGAATAATATAATAACTTCCTAAGACCCTCCAAGGAATGACCTGCATCAACATAGTTCATGGCCTTGAGTGGCCCATGAAACCCATCATAAATATTGTCCCCTCTTTGAGCAATGTCCTACAAATGAGTGTTAGAAAAATATAAGCATATAGGAGATACATCATAATATTTAGAAAGACAAGTTCCTCGATATTCTTGTTTTACATCAGTGAGATAACTCATGGATGAGCTCCCTCTCACACTCAATGAGTAAGGAGGTGTAAATGATGGCTCTTCCCAAGAGCTATGTTTCTCATTATCTAACAAATAATCTATGCACTTCTCCATATGAGAGTGCACCTCTTCCTTGAAACCCTCCCACAGGAATCTATCTAAGATAGTATGATATGCTCTAATGAAACCAGTGGGTTTGGAAAGCGGGATCTCATAGGTTGCATTTAGTAGTTTCTCCTTGAGCTTGGAGCCTCTAACCAAATAGATATGATCATGGAAATAAATGACTCCCTCAACTACCTTATACCTCTCATCCATTACCTTCCCATCAAGAACCTCACATGTGAAAAGGTCCTTAGAGTATTCCATCATGAGTTGGGAATCCCAATAAGGATCTAGGCTTCCCAAAAATGACAGCGTTGTAGAGGTCTGAAATGCAGCCCCTGTCATAGCATGGCTCTCCTCTTTGACATGCTTGATGTCAAAATTACATGTTGGAGTATTATAACCTTCCTTTTGTTGCCTCTTTTGTAGTTGATCTTGCTCAAGACAAGATTGAAGTAGATGGAAATCAACTTCCCCTTGGAAATTCATTGTCTTCCAATACTTCCTTAATTTTTCCCATGCATGAAAGAGTGTTAACATCCTCTTGTCATATTCAAAAATCTCCTTTGTGAATGAAGATACCATGGGCTGCCCCAAAGATATGGAGTTTCCATGTGCCCTCATGTCCATGCCATCATAGACTTATGATTTCTCCTTTCTTAGCATAGATAACTGAGTGGGAGATAGCAATGTCCATTTTAGAAAATTTCTTACCTCTCTTCTGAATTCATGAGAGATTATTTGCACTGTGATGGTTTCTCCCAAGGCTCATTCCTTAGCCAGGTATGCAAATGCTGCCCATATTTGAGAGAACACTTTAATTTTTCTCTAATCAAGAGGTGCTTGAGGTGCCTTTGTTGTGACTGCGTTATCATCTCCTGCCTTCCCCTCCTCCTCTCCAATAGTTGAAGTTTCCTCATCATCAATAAGAGACCTTAGATCTTGGTCATCTATTGAAGGAGGAATCTTCATGCCTCCCTCTTGAGAAGAAATCCCTTCACCAAATGGAGATCTTGCCCTTGGAAAGGTTTCAAACAAGCTTATACCCTCTTCCATGGTTTCTAGAAATGGAGTTGGATTTATAGACCGTTCCAACTCATGCAAAATATTTGTTTGATATGGTTTGATGGTTTCAATAGAAGGTGCTACAAATGAAGTTTCATCAAACATTTCTACTAATCTTTCAATAAACTTTGCATAAGTAGGTGTATTTTCATTTCTTAAGGAAAAAGACTCATACAACCACCAAGCATATGCTTTACCTTCAAAATGTAGCACTACTACTTTGATGGCTTCAATTTCTGAAACTTGATGTTGCTGCACAAAGTTGCCTAGCTCCTCCACCCAAACCATAACTGGACATTTAGGTGATCCATCAAAAGTAGATAGTAAGAATCTGCCCACACCATGTTGCTTCCCCTTTGTGCTTCTATCCTCCTTGATCTTGTAGAACCCTTGGAAGTTCAAGTTATCTTTGAACTCCTTAGATTGGGCTTCATATTCCCGCAAATATTCTCCAAGAGTCTCCTTCTTGGGCACACCTCCTTTCTTCCTCTTCATGAAGAAATCACTGACAGAACGTTGAAGATTTGGTGATATGGCTAAGTGCTCATATCCATGAGATGAGTATTTATGACTTTCCTCATGTATAGATCTTATAGATCTTGTTGATGGATTTTCTTGCTCTTCCCTCCTCATTTCTCTGATGTCTTTTCTGGTACCTTGCAGAGCTTGGGTTAGAAGTTTTGTGAACCTATTTTTTTCCCGACAGTAAGGGGTTGGTCTAGTTTCTCTTGCATATCTCCTCCTCCCCATGAGAAGACTCCATAATGGTTGAATCTCACAAGCTTAGCCAAGAAAGATGCTCTAATACCACTGTAATATCCTAAAATGGGATCTGTCAGCAATACATGGTTGGAAAATGCATTTTCCAAAAATGTATGTAACAAGATTTGAAACCCAGACCTAGATCCCTTACATAAATGTATCTAAGACTGAAATCCAAGAGGGTATCAAAAATAAATCCTCCCAGGTGGGTTAAACAGATCTCCCACACCTAGTTTTCTTGGAAAATGCCTCAAAGGGGCTGCAGCAACAATAAACAATTCTTCTTAGAAAATAATGCAGATCCACTAAAGAAAAGCATTAGGCTGATATTGAGGCTCAAAGATCAGATGTTTAACAATAAATCAGATGTATATTATAGCCCATACATTGTACAAGAGAAAGAATAAGACTATACAGGAAAAATCGTCAGAAATGAGGTGCTATAGCCATTAGGAAAGTCTGCATAAACTTGACAACGTTATTTTATGGGGCTGAAGCAACAATATATTATAACTTAGATCTAGAGCAGATATATACATAAAAATATAGATCTAGTTCAGATCTGTGTACAAGAAGTGCTCATCTATACATTCCCCTTGGGGTTTTGTGCAAATCATGAAGCACAGAGAGTAGATCTGAGATCTAGAGTGCAGATATATAGAAATATTCAGAAATTCCTACATCATATAATAGAACAACAGATCAGATCTGAAACTAACATGGATTGGATGGCCAATCCACGAATCACCACAGTGAGAGGAAGAATCCTAACACCGGAGATCTCTCCTCCAAAATGCAGACAAAACACCCTGCAACTACAACCTTGCAAATAACGTAGTTTAGGGATAGAAACTATGATGTAGGATCTGAGAATGGTTTGGCCTAATGCCAAAGTCTGGAACTGAAGCTCAATTAGCTAATGCACTCTTCCAGGAGGTTAAAAGACACACTCACTGAGAAGAGGCACTAGTATAATCTAGATTTGATCGGATCTAGTATTTCCACTTGCTGCAACTCACAAGGACAACCCAACCCTCAACAAGATTAGCCCTGTATGTGTAAGGTGAAGCTTGGCCCAAGCCCGATAGTGGACAAGACAAACAAGGCTCCTCCAAGAGCTACTCAAGGAAGGAGATGGGATTCCTAAACAGGAAAACCCCCAATGGGGGATGTCTCAGTAGACAATACCTTCAGAAAATAATAATCTTCAAAAACCACTTCATGCTGCCCTCCTCTTCCTTTTATAAGATTGGAGTCTTGTCAAACCCTAAACCACTTCATTAGTTTAGCCCCTTTCACATGTAGAACCTCCATCTAGAACTGCGTTGTGCCTCAAGAAGGTTCAATGCATCTAGTACGTGCAAGATATGGCTTGCTGATCCAGATATCGGTGGCCTCCCACCTATTCCACTTGGACCCGCAGCATCAATTCTTTCAGTTTTTCAGCTTCAGCACAGCTTACTATTTATAGCAGGTTTTCGGGTCCTGCACACCCGGAGCCGTTTTGGGGCATTAATAATCCAGGTGGATATTGGTGGCCACCCATCGAGTCCATTTGAACCCCCACCATCATTTATTTCAGTTTGTAAGTTTCGGCACAACTTACTATTTTTAGCAGTTTTTCGGGTCTTAAACTTCCGGAGCCGTTTTGAGGCCCTAAACGACGCTTTTTTGGGAAAACGGAGAGCAACATGGGTCTATAGACCGATGTTTCTCATTCAAAAGTTGTACTCCTCGAACAGATCTTTCTAACGAGCTATTGAGCGCGTCAAACGGAGATCGGATGCCAAAGTTACGTCCCCGGGAAGTTGAACCACCAATTTACCCAAACGGGGCCCATGGACTAATCAGAATCTCTCACGGTTAGGGTTTTGGACGTTTCTTCAGATTCATATTTTTTCTTCAAATAACAACAGGTCCTCGAGCCTCATCGTAAGATGGGGGCTCTGTGGGACTCAGATCCGACACATCTCTTTCCGCAGATAAGCGCCACCAAAGGCTCCGCCGCTTGCTCGATCATGCTCATATCACCGCCGCCCGTGGCGCCGGGCACCGATATCTTCTCAGAGATAAGCGCTACCAGTGCCCTAGCTCGCCCCATCTCCATCATGTCTGCATTGTAACACAGTTCAGGGGCTGGTAGCCGCCACATCTCTTCTCAGGGATACGCTGCCAGTACCTAGCTCATCTATTTCCATTATGTCCGTAATAGGCCTGCGAGCCTCAATGTAACACAGTTCAGAGGCCTGCGTACGCTACATCTCTTCTCAGAAATACGCTACCAGCGCCCTAGCTTATTTCCATTATGTTTGTAAGCTTATTGCAGTCATTCTTTTATTAATAAAATGAAGCATTATTTCCGCCCACATCTATATTTATGTTTATATGTTTATCTGCTATCCAAATCTCGCACAAATCCGAACTGCTAGTACCGCAGTGGACCGTTTCTTTCTCTGTTTTTCTCTTCATGTCCCCAATGCGCCCAGGGTATAAGGAGTTCAACCTCGCAACCCCGACGACCCCCCATGGCGGAAGGAAAGAAAGACGAGGGAGCAGGAGATCCTGTCAAAATCTTGCTCGAGGATGCCCTCGAGAAACAGAGGAACGCGATGATGGACAATTTTTTTTTCAGATCCTTCAACGGCTGCCCATCGGTGGCACATCTAAATCCAACACCAAGTTCAGCAAAATTCCCCCCCCCCCCCCATGGAGGAACTTAACGCAATGGAGACCATTGCTTCCTAAGGAGGGAGGAATGATCCAGGTGGATATCGGTGGCCTCCCACCTATTCCATTTGGACCCGCAGCATCAATTATTTCTTGGCTTTTTCAAACCTTCAAAGACAAATTTTTTACTATTTATAGTGTTTTCGGCACCGCACACCCTAGAGTCGCTTTGGGGCAATAATAACCAGTGGATATTGGTGGCCACCCATCGAGTCCATTTGAACCCCCACCATCGCTATTTCGCTTGTAAGTTTCGGCACAACTTACTATTTTTTGGCGCTTTTTCGGGTCTTAAACTTCCCAAGGAGGCCGTTTTGAGGCCCCAAACGACGTTAGAAAACGGAGAGCAACATGTGGTTCTATAGATTGATGTTACCGTTCAAAATTGAAGTCCTCTTTGGAGATAGACTTTTCTAACGAGCTATTGAGCGCGTCAAACGGAGATCGGATGCCAAAGTTACGCCCCCGGGAAGTTGAACTACCAATTTACCCAAACGGGACCCACAGTTTTGGCGCTTCATCTCCTACGGTTAGGGTTTTGGACGTTTCGGATTCTACATTGTTTCTCAACAATAAATAGGCCCTCGAGCCTCATTGTAACACAGTTCAGGGGGCTGGGAGCCGATACATCTCTTCTTAGAGATAAGCGCTACCAGTACCCTAGCTCGCCGCATCTCCATCATGTCTGCATTGTAACACAGTTCAGGGGCTGGTAGCCGCCACATCTCTTCTCGCAGACAAGCGCCACCAAAGACCCCAGCTTGCCCCCATCTCCATCATGTCTCGCATTGCAACATGCTTTAAAGCCGGTAGTCGCCACATCTCTTCTCAGGGATACGCTACCAGTACCCTGGCTCATCTATTTCCATTATGTCTGTAATAGGCCTGCGAGCCTCAATGTAACACAGTTTAGAGGCCTGCGTACGCTACATCTCTTCTCAGAGATACGCTACCAGCGCCCTAGCTTCTTTCCATTATGTTTGTAAGCTTATTGCAGTCATTCTTTTATTAATAAAATGAAGCATTATTTCCACTGCATCTCTGTATCTATGGTTATATCTGTATTCTCATATGCTCCTCGCATAAACCGATCAATGGTTGACTTGGCTGTGGCGGATCAACCTCTTTCACACTCAAGTATGTTTTATAAGATGGCCCAGATTTAGCCATGTTCACATTGGACACTGATTTATTTTGTTATTTTCAGGAGTTTTACATGTCTTCCTTCACATTTTATTCATCAACATGAAATGCAAAACAAAACAAGGAAAAATAGAATATTCCCATTAGTTTGGGCTAATTGGGAATATTACAGTATTATTTCTATCTATTGTTGTTTAGTGTTCATTCTTGCAGGAAATATTTTTCACAACCGGCTAGAATTTGAAGCTGCAACAAAAGAGATAGAAGGAGATTTTGGAAGCACTTGGACTCTAAGTAAGCTTCTTATTTCATTCTGTGTGTCTGTTCGTAGTTAGGAAAAGTAGTCACAAAGTCTTTAATCTGTTGTTCTAGATAAGAACCTATCTAGGGAATAATTATTTATCCGTAATTCATAATTCCGCATAACATGGTCTCATACATGTCTTTGACATCCTCCATTGCTCAATTCAGCGAACATTCGATGGTTCACACCTGTAATTCAAATCAACAAGAAAACCGCTCTGATACCACTTGATCCAGGTAAATCTCTCTATCCTTTAAACCAAGACCTTTTATTTCCGCTGATATGTTAAAATTGCATCAAAAAATCAATGAACTTAAATGAACATGTCTACATGTTGTAAAGAAGAGAAACATAATAAGCATTAGAAACATAAGAGATTGATAACAGATTTCATCCAGGAGGGACTATGTCTCCGGGCCTTGGTGTCAAGATGGTGTAGGCCACTGCATTAAGGGATGTAAATAATGATTATGTACATGGATGGTGTTTTCTCTGTCATACATGGAAAATTCCCTCATGCAGGAGTTATTGGACCTCTCCACGAGATGTTCCACTACCAGAACTCTCATTCACAAAAAGGACTCCTATTAGTATGACAATGACTCACACATAATGACTATGAGTATCCTGCCAACATGGAAACAAAGGGATATCAAACAAACATACATGTGACAATGAGTATCCCGCCAACATGGCAACAAAGGGGTCTCAAACATAATACAAATCCATGATAGAAATTACATCTCACATCAAGAACAAAACAAGATCCCACATCAAACATCAACATGGATCCATACAACACAATGCATATCATAGAAAAGAGACAAATAAGTACATGATAAGGCTGCATATACCTCACATTCTGAAGCTATATGAAGACAAGGATAATAAACTGTTGGAACTGGCTGTACCATCAATCTCGTGGCATCGAATATCCCAAAAAATGACTGCTCACACATTGAATGCTGACACCTGCAACTCCACTTTGAAAAGTGGATGAAAAATGCAATGGTCAAATAGAAAATATTAATACACCACTGAACTTGTGTCGCCGAGAGGTGTAGGATCGACTATCAATTTGTTGAATTCTGACACTGTCGAAATCTTGGCCTTATGGAATATTTTATATTCCCCCTAGATTCCTTAAAGATGCTGGTCCACAGGGAATTTGGAAATTTGCAACTCAAAATAGGAATCTGATCTCACCATTGAGATCTTCGCGAAATTCTGAGAAGAATGAGTATAAGGTTGACCTCATTCTAAAATCGGAGAATTTCGACCTCCAAGGAATCTGAAAGATTCCCTCAAGATTCCTGAAGATTCTCCTCCACAGAGAATCTGCAAAACCGCTGCTCAAAAGGAAAATATGGGCGCACCATCGCGCTCCCTGTAAAATTATAGTTAAAATTAATATAAAGTTTAATACATTCCGACAAAATGAAAATTACCTTGAAAGGAATCTTCATGGCATCAAAAGGACATTATCTGTCTCGAAAATCATGCCACCATTCTGCCCCTGTCTCTGCCTCGAACTGGATGCCCGCACATGGCTACCTTTGGCCTAGGTGCACTGGTGAAAACAATGAGTTTAAATAATAATTTCATGGGCAGAATAATCAAAGCAAGGTTTGGTCTGTTGGTGATGCCTCCTGTTCTCTCAGTGGAGGATGGGGTTCGAATCCCCTTGGTAGTAAATAACCATTGCATTGGTTTTTGTTTCATTATATTAAAATAAACAAAGGTGGGCGAGGTCCACACCATGCGACCCCGACCCAACCCTCCGCCTTCATAATTGTGTATTGTCCATATCATAACCGTGGCATGGTATTTAGCAACCCACCATTTAATTTTTTTAACATTGGCTTAATAGGTCATAACACATGGTTTGTTATAACATATACATTAATTTTGTTTAACTTTTGATGCCATTTATGGCTCTTAAACAATTCGTTCATTTTTATTTTAATAACCATATGTTATATTTAACATAAAGTTTATTATATGGTTATTATAACCATTAAATTTTTAAAATGATTTTTTAATAACCATTTTAAATTGTTGGACATTGGATTAACCAACACTCCCCGCCGTGTGTTTCGTGACATGGACTAACCGCCTCTCATGGATCCTTATCTTTGGCGATGGGATCGCTGACTAAAACCTGTGGGCCCTTTTGGTCTAACGACAATCGTGATTCCCAACAAGTGGTACTAGAGGGTAGGTCACAGGTTCGATACACACCTGGCTCGCGTTGGGGGGAAGATTGTTGGACATTGGATTAACCAACACTCCCCATGTGTTTCGTGACATGGACTAACCGCCTCTCATGGATCCTTATCTTTGTCGATGCGATTTTTGACTAAAACCTGTGGGTTTTGGTCTAACGGCAATCATGATTCCCAAAAATAACACATGGTTTGTTATAACGTATACATTAAGTTTGTTTAACCTTTTATGCCATTTATGGCTCTTAAATAATTTGTTGATTTTTATTTTAATAACCATATGTTATATTTAACATAAAGTTTGATATATGGTTATTATAACCATTAAATTTTTAAAATGATTTTTTAATAACCATTTTAAATATGATTTTAATGATCTTTTTGTCTTTTGTCTTTTGTTTTTTGTGCTGGTGTAAGGGCTAATGCTAGAGCGCCATGTGTCATCGGCTGAGGGACTGCCATGTGGGTCCCATGTGCTCATTTCAACGCCATGTGGCACACTGTGGCCTCATGTTCCTTGTCTTAACAAAACTTCAAACTGCTCTAACTTCGTCATATGAGCTCAGATTGATGCGTTGTTCACACCGTTGTGATAAGGGCAACGAGCTCTTCAATCTGAAGCTGAGTTTGCCACATTTCCACCACTTTCAATTTTGAGTTTTTTTCCAAGCCACTGGTGTTTGAAGATCCATCTGGATCACTCTATCGCCTATCTTCTATAAATCGCTTACATTCTAGTTTTCTTTGCAACCTCCTTCACTCCCATAAGAGCTTCTTCATTCTCCATAACCACATGATGTTTGGATTTTCATGCATACCCATGTTAACAAAATACAAGCTCACTTAAGGAATGCATGCCTAAGGTATGAGTTTCCCTCCAAATAATTATCCTTTCTATGTCTCTAACCATCCCTTAAGAGTTATATTCAAGTTAGAAGAGACACCATTACTTCACCCCTTATTGTATAGAAACATGTTACACATGTTAAGGGAAATTGTATAATAAGAATGCTCACAAAAAGAAAGCTTCACTAATGAACCAAAGGTGACAAGTGCTTAATAAGTGGTTGCAACTTTCTGCTACCCTCTAACTCTATTTAAGTTACTTACTTTAAATTAAAATTTAGAGAATAACTTAAGAATTCTAAGTTTTTCACCTTTTCCAAGCACATTTTTCAAATAATTTTTGCATAAAATTTGGTCAGGAATTTTGAAGTTGCATCTTTCAGTTGTTGAGACTACATATTCCAATGCTTTTGGATATTTGAAGATAATGAATTGATTTGTGTGATTTCACACCAACAATTGCCTGGTCAAACTTCAATGTGGTTGTTACAAAAAGTAAAAAGTGTTAAATAATTAAACTTGTCCATGAGTTAGTGGGACATTCTTTGGAATTAATTGTTATTGAAATTATCGCGACATAAAAATATTTTGTTTTTTCCCAACACTCAAATCATTCATAAAGTATTCAAATGACAATGTGGAACCATGAATCCAATTTCCCACTATGTCATGGGCATTCTACCTCGATAAACTCATGGAACTAAATTTAGTTGTGGATATAATCATCTATTAGTTGTATTTGCTCCACATAGCATTCCATAGACAAGTTGGTTTATGTGAGGTTTATCGCCCAGGTTTTAATTTCAAATCTTATGGGGAGGGGTTAACAATAGAAGCCAGTTTCAAGGATTACACCATCCCAAGGGGTGTCCAAACTAGCATAGACTAGCATCCTTGCTCACCCACCAATGTATTAACTCTATATTGGTGGAAATCTCATACTAACTTGTAATATGTCAATCATTGATTTACTATTTTTCTATCATGTACCTTAGTTGGATGAGAATAATGTGATATAAATTGTAAAAAATCTTTCGGTACTAATCACATGCAATGGAACATTGTCGACGTGTTTCGAACCAGCCACTGTGGTTCATCATCAGGACTAGGAATGCGTCGACAATGTTCCATTGCATGTGATTATTATGTTTATTGTTGCATCTTGTTTGTTAGTTAAATGTGAATAATTTGGAATTTAATCTCATGAAAAATATGTAAGCCAATTATGCAATCAATGCAATCATTAGTTTAAATACCTGGTTAGTGAAAAGTACCTAGTTAATGAGTAAAAATAATGTAATAATAATGTAAAATTTAATAGTGACAAATATTGAGTACCCTCATTGGCTTAAGTACCAAATAGTAAATCAATAATGAACTTACTATTTTTCCCAATAAAACAATCCTTAAGTTCATATTTACCCATACTATCCTTATGGTACAATCCTTCACTTCATATTTACCCATTTTATCCTTATCCTTCAACCATGTTATGATGAGATATGTTTCATTTTCTATGTTGTAGAAACTTGAATGTGCCCCACTATCTCAGAAGTGGTTGGCCATGTGACAGTGCGAACGCTGACATGGCATTGTAATGCATTTTTCAAAACTGATATGTTCAGACTATCCTATCCGCGGAGATGGTCCCCCGTTTCCCCACATTCGATCGGTATCCATCTACGTGTGTACAATCACCATGCATGCGATAGCCTATGACGAATCGCAGTCGCAGTCGCCATCAGCTGTCGCTGTCAAGCATGGAACAGAAATCCCGTCAGACGGGGCCTCCCACATGGGTCTGACATCAGGGAAGATCTTCCAAATGGCGCCGGATTCGCATCCAACGGCAGTCAGGGCGCCCTCTCGAACACCGACAAGTCGCCGACCACCGTAGGATGTGCAGAGGGACCACCGTATGTACCTTCCCCGTAATCCTTAAATAGAAAACCGTACATGGAATCGTATGCCGTCAACGTCACGAACGCCGACAAAAAGCCGTCATGTAGATTTCTTTGTGTGCAGTGAAGATCTCTATACTGTCAACAACCTTAGGGCTGATGTCATGCTTACGGCATTACAATCTTCATCGGTTTACAGCCACGATTCCTCTGCTCTCCCTGACCGCTTAGATACCAGAGCCACGAGGGCTTTTTCAGACGTTATGAATTCGATATATGCTTTAGTGAGAACGCAATTTGTTAATGGCATCGTTTATTACGAGGTTATAAAATAGTTTAAATAAAATTAATATCAAAATTAAAATCTGAGTAATGTTATTTTTGGGGAAGTTTTTCGGTTGGACTTTTCTAGTTTAATTTCTCTTAAATATGATTGGAATTTATTGAAATTACACGCTTGATTAGTAATTATCGCACAATTGAAATGTTTTAGGTATTTTTCAAAATGCTAAATCTATATATACACTAGAAAACAGTTTAAATAATATGGTTTAAAATAGATTTAAATATGGTTTAAAATAGATTTAAATTCTTCATACTTCAATTTATTTGATTATATAACAAATTTAATTCCAGATTTCAAAAATATAGACAGTCTCGGTAAACTATGTCTGTGTCAGCTTCACTTGTTGGTTCTCTCTCAAAATTTGCTAACTAAATTTTGTTAGGTTAATTGTATTTATGAATATGGAAATAGGTTTATGTGAGAAATTTAACAACAGCTTTTCATTAAATAGAAGTAATGTTATTAAATATTGTTACATTTAAAAATATTCGAATAATATTTACATTTATGAGTTTGGAGTTATATTTATGCGAAAGATATATAATTATTTCACTACTTAATATGGAGTTAACATATAACATGTAAAATTAAAGCTTTGTATAAAGAGACCAAAATTTTTTCCAAACTAATTTCTCATCAAAATCGGCAAGAAATTCTTCATGAAATTTGACCTTGGGAGTGTTTAAATTTGATGTAGGAAATGGATTCAACACCATCAAGTACCCTTGGAGCATCCAAATTTCTAAAGCTTGACAATTGTATAGAAAATCTTAAAGCTTGACAACTGTAACCTGATTTTTATAAAATTCTGTCAAATTTTCTCAAAATCATGTGGTAATTTCTATTGTTTTAGCCTATATTATTGATATTAAATAATGTGTAATTCATTTTATATTAAGTTAACATGTACTATTTAAAAAACATACATATTAATAACAAAAAAATGTTAGTCATAAATAAAACATTTATTAAATAATATAGTTTCATATCAAAAATAATTTAAATTTATAATTTTCTTAAATTTTCATTTTTTATTACAAGAAATGTGTAATTTAGACCATTTATGTCCCCCCTAAATCAAATATTTCAATATGCATGTTTGTAAAAGTTTTAATATAGAAAAAATAGATAGAGAGAAAAAAGAAGAAAGTTTTTATTTCATTAAATTCTTTCTAATTCAAGGTATAAGAGAGATTTGTAATTCCTTTAATGTATAACAAGAAATTAACATGTAACATTTAAAAAAATATTAATAACAAAAATCATTCTATATATATATATATATATATATATATATATATATATATATATATGTTTTCTACTTCAGATAATGAAGGAAGATGTAAATCATACAACAAAATATTCAATTATGCATATATTATATTATATAATAGGAATCAAAATTAAAATTAAAATTAAAACATTTTTAATGTTTAAAAAAAAATAACATGATGTATCTTAATTCCAAATCAAATTTGAGATGAATAAAATCTTTCAAGATGAAAACATTTTTTCAAATTTTACACTCAAAAAAATGTTTTCATCTTAAGAAATTTAACCTTTCTCAGAATTACTATTGATCTACACTAATATTATGTCAATTATATTTTTGAACATAGAAATAAATTCAATCTCCTAACCAACCTATTAAATTATTAAATAAACTCAACACTTAAATCATAATTTTCCTAATTTCTAACCAAAATCAAAATAAGATAATACTATTGTTAAGAATTTTGTTTCTGTGATCCATAAATTGTGATTGAAATTTTTCGGTGAATATCACATCAAAATAGATTTGGTCGACATGTTTCGAACCAGCCAATGTGGTTCATCATCAGGACAAGATGAAAAATCTAATCAAGTAACCCCTTTAAATAGAAAGTAAAGCTCCCACTAGCCATTTGTAAAATAATAATAGTTAAAATATTTATAAAAAAATATAAATAATAAATAATAAAAATAAAAATAAAAATAAATAAATAAATCAATAAATAGATCAGATGATTAAAGTTTATAATTAGGATTTTATATAATTATATTTATTTTAATAATAATTAATAATTTAATATATTTTTAAGAATAAAATAATTGTTTACTATCTATATATTTTTTGTAATAACAATAATTTATTTGTTTTTATTATTATCGAATAAATTAAATGTTAAAAATAATTAAATAATATTTATGTTTTAATTTTATATATTTATTTTATTTTTATAATTAATTGTTATGTGATTCAATCTCATCAAACTGTTATCTTTTTGATAATTAATCTTAATAAATAAATAAATAAATAAGTAAAAGATTCAATAAAATAAATAAATAAATAAAAATAAAATAAAATGAATAAATAAATAAATAAAATAAATAAATAGATAAATAAAGATAAAAATAAAATAGATAAATAAAATTTTAATTAAATAAATAAAAATAATAATAATAAATAAAAAAATAAAAATAAAAAATAAAATTAATTAATTTTAAATTTTAAGTTTTTTAGGAATGAAGAGCAGGAATCTAACATCTGCTAATCATCCACCCATCATCTCTGTTTAGGTTAACCAGCCTCTTTTCAATTTCTAAGGCTTCTCTCAACTTGCGGTGGTAGAAATGGTCAATCCTCGCAATAACCTCAGCATCTTCAATGCAAATGTGATGATTTGTCTTCTCAACATGCTCCGCTAGCGCAGAGGAGCGTGATCTACTATGCTTCAGGTCAGCGACATGTTCCTGAATTCTTTGACTAATTGATCGACCAGTTTCACCAATGTAAGGGGTCTCACAAGAACATGGAATCAAGTAAACACCCTTGCCATCCTTCGGGCAAACCGGGTCCTTAACCGATCTAAGCGAACTCCGAATGGTGCGGGAGGGCTTAAAGGTTAAGAAAACATTATATTTATTTAGAATCCTGGCAATTTTATCCGTAGTACCTTGGATAAACGGAAGGTGAACACCCCATAACCGATCACAGGGATCTTTCTTACCCTTAGGACCTTTTTCCGCTTTTTTAAAAGCTTTAAGACATTGACTCATGTTATAACTTTTTTTGTTAAAAACTTTGAGAAGATGATCCTTTTCACCTTCAAAGTGGTGTTCATCAGAGATTCTAAAGGCTCTAGTGGCTAGGGTGCTGAGAACACCAAGTTTCTAAGCAGGGAAATGGTGAGAACTAGCATGTAAATATTGCTCAGTGTGCGTCTTCTTTCTAAAGACCTGATGAGAGAGAGAGAACCATCTTCATTCCTACAAATGAGGACATCAAGAAAAGGCAAGCTACCATTATCTTCGAAATCCATGGTGAACTTAATGAAGTCAGATTGATAATTAAGATGTTGGAAGAAAAGGTCCAATTTCT
This sequence comes from Pinus albicaulis, assembly GCA_034641835.2. Classification (NCBI taxonomy): domain Eukaryota; kingdom Viridiplantae; phylum Streptophyta; class Pinopsida; order Pinales; family Pinaceae; genus Pinus; species Pinus albicaulis. The sequence goes on along the minus strand of CM076582.1, from coordinate 267,138,392 downwards.
CCTTACCATGAGGCCATACAACACAGGTGTTATCAACAAACCTTTTCCAAAGCTTAGGTTGAAAAAGAGAAGAGGAGAGGGCCCTAGATTCAAAGTCTTCCATGAACAAATTAGCTACCACAAGACCCGGTGTTTACTTGATTCCGTGTTCTTGTGGGACCCCTTACATTGGTGAAACTAGTCGATCAATTAGTCAAAGAATTCAGGAACATGTCGCTGACCTGAAGCATAGTAGATCATGTTCCTCTGCGCTAGCGGAGCATGCTGAGAAGACAAATCATCACATTTGCATTGAAGATGCTGAGATTATTGCGAGGATTGACCATTTCTACCGCCGCAAGTTGAGAGAAGCCTTAGAAATTGAAAAGAGACCGATTAACCTAAACAGAGATGATGGGTGGATGATTAGCAGATACTGGATTCCTACCCTTCATTCCTAAAAAACTTAAAATTTAAAATAAATTTAAAATAAATTATTTTTATTTTTATATTTTTATTTTTATTTATTTAATTACAATTTTATTTATCTATTTTATTTTTATCTTTATTTATCTATTTATTTATTTTATTTATTTATTCATTTTATTTTATTTTTATTTATTTATTTATTTTATTGAATCTTTTACTTATTTATTTATTTATTTTTTAAGATTAATTATCAAAAAGATAATTGTTTGATGAGAATGAATCACATAACAATTAATTATAAAAATAAAAAAATATATAAAATTAAAACATAAATATTATTTAATTATTTTTGACATTTAATTTATTCAATAATATTAAAAACAAATAAATAATTATGAACCACACTGGCTGGTTTGAAACGGGTCGACAATGTTCCATTGCATGTGATTATTACCGAAAGATTTTTTACAATATATAAAATCCTAATTATAAATTTTAATCATTTGATCTATTTATTTATTGATTTATTGATTTTTATTATTTTTTATTTTTATTCTTATTTTTTATAAATATTTGAACTATTATTATTTGAGTCAGACTAGCCGTTATTTTACAAACGGCTAGTGGGAGTTTTACTTTCTATTTAAAGGGGTCTACCAAATCTATTTTAATGTGATTTTTACGGAAAGATTTCAATCACAAGATAATACTATTCTTAATAAAATTATACTATCTCAATTCTATTATTGAATTTTAAAAAAAAAAAGAAAAAAAAAAAGAGGCCATCTCAATTCTATTTTTGAATATATATATATATATATATATATATATATATATATATATATATATATAACTTCCTCACAATTATACCCTCTCAATTCTATTTTTGAATATATAAAAAAAAAATCAATTTCCTAAAAATTATTAGTGCGATTTTTCAAAGGCTTTTTATGGTGTGATTTCTCTAAAATCCGGCAGGAATTTATTGAAAAGAGAAATTTGATTGCTAACCTTGCACAATCGAAGTGCCCTAGAGATTTTTGAGGGTGCGGAATCCATATATAGAATAAAAAAACCAGTTTAAATAACAAAAACCAAGATTTTACCTCAAATTTTTTCACCAGATTCCAAACACCTGAAACTCCAAAAAATCACACTAAAAACAACTCCTATTTTTTCTAATTTGATTTCTAATTTTTAATCGAATTTAAAATCATCTCAAAATCTACCCAAAAAAACAACCCGGCAACAACTTAAAATCATATTTTTTCTATTTTGATTTCTAATTTCTAATCAAAGTTAAAATCATCTCAAAATCTACCAAAGAAAACACTATCAGTGGCCTCGTTATACTACGGCTCTGGCGCTTATACACTGATTGTTTTCTGCTGAGTGCGCCTTCTAAAGTTATAACGGCATTACGATACAATCGGACATGAACTTGGTGCAGTCTGGTTACTAATTCTTCTCTGAAAAACAAAAATATTCATATGTTATACTTATTTTAATAATATATTTACCCTTTACCTGGAATACAGTCATCCATTTGACTACGGCAGGTCACATATCAATTTGGCAGGTCACATATCAATTTGATTATAAAAACTTAACTTTAAAAATTTTATAATTAATTTTTCAATTTATAAATAATTATTTTAATAGTAAGATGTATATTGAGTAAGGTTAATGATTAAGAGTATGTGTTTCTTTTTAAGAGGTTACAGGTTTAAAATCAAAGAAGTAGAGTACGTATGTTTTCGTAGATTTAAGAGTCAAATCGATGAGCAGAAATAGGTTTTTTGTCCCACAAACAAGGGGTCTTCTACACCAATTTGGTGTTTGGCTTGGTCATGACCTTCAAATTGGATAATAATAATAATAATTCATCACTTTATTAATGTTGAATTTAATTTGATTATAGATTTTTTCAAATATTACAAAATTTGAAAAATAAATTAATTATTTAAACTCATTTTTTTCTGTCAAATTTGACCTTTGTCACGCGGTTCTCAGATAGATTGTGGGTCCTTTGTCCCACAAATAAAAGAGTCTCATACACCAATTTGGCATTTGGCTTGGTAGCTACCATAAAATTGGATTATTATTATTATTATTATTATTCATCACTTCATTAATGTTGAATTTAATATGATTATAGAGTTTTTCAAATATTACAAAATTTGAAAGATAAATTAATTATTTAAACTCATTTATTTGTATCAAATTTCACCTTTGTCATGCTTTCTTGGATAGATGGTCCTTTATCCCACAAACAAGGGGTCTCATACACCAATTTGGTGTCTGGCTTGTGGCTTGGTCATGACCATAAAATTGGATAATAAAAATAATTACTATTATTCATTACTTCATTAATGTTGAATTTAATTTGATTATAGAAATTTTCAAATATTACAAAATTTAAAATTCACTTCTTTAAATTCACGAGTTCTTAAATAGACTATGATTAGATGTTTTGTTAAGTCATTCTTTGATGTGAAATCTCTAATTCAAATTCTTAAATCAAAATAATATATTGAACGTAATAAAAATATATTCCTACCAAATTTAAAAAATCAAATTTCAAAATAAACTTGCTTAACCACGATCTAACATATCAACCACAATCTAACCTTCTGTTTATGAAACGTACACGGTAAGAATTATTAGTGATTTCCCGTTGAGAAAATAAAAATAGGGCATGATCTTTTCGGGGAACTTGTATCATAAAGTGAAAGTGGGAGCGATGTGTTCAATGTTGACCTGCAATAATCGAGTAGATAGAAACAAGACATGAACTTTTCAGTTGGCGAACTTGTCTTATAACAATAAAGTGGAAGCCATGTGTTCCATGTTCACCAGCAATAATTGCGACATTATCATTTGTATCCTTTCCTCAGAAGCAGATACGGATTATCCCACGCCAACTGATGGTGACTATAATTCTGCCCTGGGAGTGAAAACTGATCAATTCACCTCACACATTGGTGGTGAGCAGTGATGGAATTTGGCTGGTTTATTATGAGTGATTTGTTGGTTAAATATAGCGAAAGAAATTGTAAAATTTTTACAGTGATGAATATGGCTAGTTTATTATGAGGGATTTGTTTGTTAAATATAGTTTAAAAAATTGTAAAACTTTTAAATAGTTTTTTTGAAATTGTGAAAATTGATGTTAAATTTCATTGGCAATGAGTTTACATCATTTCTATTCCAGAAGGGAAATGAATCTGTGATAAGTGCTATAACAGTCTGCCTCATAACTGTTTAACCAAAACCCCACAGACAACCATAGTAGTGAGTATTAAATATAATTAGATTGGTTATATAACTTAAATTAAAGTGGTGGTACATGTTTAAGTGATAAGCATCAAAACACATACTCTATTTTAATGATAGTTGTGGTTCGGTTTAAAACTTTATTCTAAATTATTATTATGATTATCCATTATAAAAAGAATTAGAGATGTGAGGTAAAATGTAATAATGTTTTTAACCATAGAGATTCATCATATTTTACTATGGAAATTCATCACTAGCTATGGAGATTCTTACATAACTCACATGTGTTGATATGATATTTTATTTTAATTAATTAATTTGAGATAAATTAATTAAAAGAATTTGGAGATAAATCTTAACTTTTTATTTATGAATACTATTATGAATATTTCAACATATTTCATAATTGTTGATAATTAAATTAAAACTATGAAATGTTTAATAATCAACTTTTATTTATAAAAACTCAAATTGAAAGGCTAATATTTATTTATTTTTATATAAGTTTTTTTTTAATTAATTATGAGCTTTGGTAAACTTAAATTATAATGTGAGTGCTTTGATATATTAAGGGTGTATATTCATTTGATTTTTTGTTAGGATTATATATTTAAATATGTTTCTTTCAATTAATAGCATATTGAGTGTGTGAATTGATGTATTGATAGTTATTTTATTATTTTCTATAATGCTAGTAGTTATGATTAATTTAAGTTAACTTTGGTTTTAAAGAATTATTAGATTTTTTTTAACGCATTTTTTGTATTTAAGAAGTTTTAAGAAAAACATTCTTAAATAGTCAATGTTTTAATGAGTTAAAGTTGGTATTGTAACAAATATGTTGAAATTTTGATTTAATGTGGTTGTAGGTAAGACTGTTTAAGAAAAAATGTTTTTCACCTTTAACCCTTTTAGTTTCACAAAGATGACAAATTTTTTCAACCCACTATGTTTTAGGAATTGTGTTTTGTTTCACCATGAAGTTAGTGAGAGTTCAAGTTCTTAATTTTATAATGTTTATTTTCTTCCTTACAATAATATTTCCATCTTTTATATTAAGGTTGATCACTTTCTTATAGTATCTTCTAATTCTTTTTCACACTATGATTTATCATTTAAATGTAGTAATATTTTTAATATTATCGTTATTTTGCAAAGTAATATATTCCTTGATTCCCAATGATTTAGCTAATACTTGTCATCTTGCCTTTCAGGTTTATATTGTTCTTATACATTATGTACTTTGTCATAACCCTGCTTTTAATTGGGGAATGAATCATTATGGAGAGGATATCCTTTGTTAAATTTTGGGTACGAGAGGACAAGTGGTTCCCTAAGGCTTTGATCTTTGGCCTAGGGAAAAGTGTCCAAATGTATTTGTACTTTTATCCTAAAGTGACTTTATAAGTGGCAAAGTTACAATCTAATTTTTAAGCGACTTTAAAATTAGAAAGTGAAAAAGTGGCTATGGAAATAAAAGGCTAAGTGGGTCTTTATTTAAGTGGGTGAGTTAAAAAATAGAAAGTGAGAATTAAATGCACATTTATTCTCATCCCTAGATCTAAATGAATCTCAGCCATTAGATCCTATTGTTACCCAAAATGTCACTTAGGGTAAAAGGAGGAGAAGAGGAAAAGATCAATTCAATCTTTCATGAGCTTGTGAGAGGACAAGGAGGGCAAGGAGAAAATTTCTGAGCATGAAAAATTGAAGGAGGGAGACACTTTAGCAGTGGAGGTTGCATGTTTTTCAAGGCAACAAATCCGTACAACATTTATTGGCATGGTTTTCAAGGCAGAATCCATACAACAACTCGTGGCACGATTTTCGAGAGAAGGACAACACAGAAATCGAGGAGGTAGTATAGCAGACTAAAGGCACAAATTTTGAGGTTGTTGGGCACAGTTTTTGAGGCAACAAACACGAATTTCGAGGAGGGAGTACAAATGTATTTTTTTGTATAGTTCATATGGCTAAGTTCTGGGCACGATTTTCAAGGCTGTTTATTGTTGTAAAAATTTTCTGTTTTGACTGTTTCGTTGATTGGCACATTTTCCGAGGCAGAGTCAAGCACAGAAAACAAGATAAGTCTGTTTTTGTGGTTGCTGTAATTTTTACTGTATATTTTAGTTTCTCTGTAAAAGCATTTTCCAAAAATATAGAAGAGCTCTCAAACTAGATTTCCCCAAGAGTTGTAGGGTTTTTCTAGGGTCACATTGACCAAAAATCACTGTCATTTTCTGTGTGTGGTTGTTCTATTTTCCTGTGTTTTTATTTATGCATTTCTAGCACTTGTGAAATCTCCAAATTTGTGTTTTCAAAAATTTATTTCATTTCCAAAAGTTTTGAATGTATGGCTATGGGAAAGGGAATTTAACTAAATGGGAGTTATAAGGTGAAAATGAAAACTGGATTGGGGGTGAAATTTCCACATGGTATCAAAGCTTGGTTGGCTGAAAAGTGCAGATTGAGACAACAAAGTGAAAATCAGCAAGTTGATTTTTACATAGAAAACTGAACCTTTACCACATATTTGAAAACATCAGTTTGTTAGGACAACAAGCATGTCTTTGGGCTTGAGGTTGGAAGATAGGTTGGATGGGCAGAGAAACTATAGTGCATGGAGGGAGAGAATCCAGAGCATATTTGAGGAAGAAAAAGTTTGGGGCATAATGGTACATACCACACAACACCTAGTAGCAGTACCTGCTGACCCTATACAGTTGGTAGAGTTTAACAAGAAGAATGCTAAGGAAAAAATATTGATTCTAGATGTTGTTAAAGATCATGTCATTCTGCATGTGAGAGGAAATACATATGCACATGAGATGTTGACAACCTTGACCAATCTTTACCAGAGCACGAATGAAAACATAAAAATAGTCCTAAGGGAGAAGCTGAAGGTCATTAAAATGGCTAAGACTAATAGTGCTACAACGTACCTCACAAAGATCACTTCTGTGAGAGATGTGTTGGAAGCTGTTGGAGATACCATTCCACCCATTGAGTTGGTGCACATTACTTTGAATGGTCTTCCCAAGAATTGGGAGAGTTTTGTGGATGGCATTGTTGCACGGGAAAACCTTCCCAGTTGGGAGAGGTTGTGGGATGATTGCATTCAAAATGAGATCAGAAAGAACCATCTTGGGGCAGCCAAACAGGTGGAGGAGGATGACAATATAGCATTGTTGGCAAGGGGTAAGAAGGGAAAAGGAAAGAAGAAAGCTTCCACAAGTGGGGGTGGAGGCAAAGGCAAAGGTAAAGGTAAGCAAGTAAACAAGGAGAAGGACTATTCAAAAGTCAAATGTTGAAATTATCAGAAGTTGGGACATTATGCAGTTGTGTGTCTGGAGAAGAAGAATAAGAAGGGAAAGGACAAGACCATGGTAGCTTCTGCAGAGATAGAGGGCTTCTAGGAGAGGTTTGATCGGGAGTTTGGGTTCATAGCTTGTGATTCCACTAGTGCAGGATCACCTACCACACAGGTTCAGAGGGAGTGTGCACTTCCCTCCACTAGTAGATCATCTTTTGGTATTTGGTATGTTGACAGTGGGGATTTTTTTCATATGACTGGAGTTCGGGAGTACTTCTCATAGCTTTCAGAGAGTGACACTGATATTGAGGTAGTACTTGGAGATGACAACATTATTAAAGCATTCAGTGTTGGGACATTGGCATTTGATAAGGAAACCAAACCTCCCTTGAAAGTGTCATATGTTCTATATGTGCCTGGAATGAAGAAGAACATTATATCCATTTCAACACTTGAGGATAGAGGGTATGAACTGTTGTTCAGGAGAGGGCATGTGCTTATATATCCTAGGAGAACTCTAGTTGATTCAGCTAGAGTGATTGGTGTGCACCATTCCAAGGTGTACAAGTTCTCATTCCAGCCCCTGATGGCATTGAGTAGTAGTACTGAAATAAGATCTAGCAGTTCAGATTTGTGTGAGATTTGGCATCGCAGGATGGGGCACATGTATCATGGGGCCCTAATGACATTGTTGGAGATCACCATTGGTGTGCCAGATTTCAGTTTTGATCACTTTGATACATGTAGAGAATGTGCTATGGGGATGTTTTCCAAATCCCCTTTTCCCAGCAGTGACTGCAGAGCGACATGGATTCTTGAATTGATTCATACCGATGTGAGTGGTCAGATGTCTCATGTATCCTTTAGTGGCTATGAGTATTATGTGTTGTTCACTGATGACCACTTCAAGAAGACCTGGATTTATTTCTTGAAAACCAAGAGTGAGGTCTTCAAGTAGTTTCAAGAGTTCAAAGACCTTGTGGAGACTCAGACAGGTCGGAATATTAAGGTCCCTAGGTCAGATAATGGAGGGGAGTATACCCTTGGTGAGTTTTTTTTATTTTTGTGTTGAGGCAGGCATTAGGAGGGAGTTCTCAGTTCCTTACAATGCCCAACAAAATGGGGTTGGGGAGAGGAAGAATAGATCCATTGTAGGGGCTGCCAAAGCCATGCTTCATGATCAAGGGTTACCTTTGTTTTTGTGGGCAAAGGCCTACAACAATGTTGTGTACTTGTAGAACAGGAGTCCACATCGTGCTTTGGTAATGTGACTCAAGAGGAGGCTTTTTATAAGAAGAAGCGTGATTTTGGTCACTTCTGTATCTTTGGGTGCATTACATACTCTTATGTTCCCAAGGAGAAGAGGACCAAGCTTGATCAGAACTGGATCATGGACGTAATTGATAGCTCAAAATTCAAAGTGTTTGGAAGTGTGCCAAACTTGAGTGACGGGATAGATCTCTTCTTCCTAATTCTGACGTCGTGAACGGTTTGAAAACTGACACTGTATGAAGAAGTTATCGCAGTTTGAAAAGTAGAGTAAACTGCAAATTTTGAACTTTGACCAAGTTTGACTTGGAATTTTGGGAAATTAAAAAAATAATATTCCAGGGAATATTCTTGGAATATTCTCAAGAATATTCTAGGAATATTCCTCAAAATATTCCCTAGAATATTCCATTCAGACCAACCATATGTCGGCAAGTGGCCTTGTTTAATTCGGAAATGGATTAACTTGTTTTGAAGTCGACCAATTAGGAGGTGCCAAGTGGCAGGCCTAAAGGATTCCACGTAGCCCTGGAATGGTCTATCAAAATCTTTGGAGGGCTGGAGGATTGAACCCGAGACCTCCTGGACAATACGCGGGTAGCTTACCATGTGTGCTATAGTGGTTCTTAACTATATACGCATTGAAGTTTTATTTAAGCTTGATGGTTTTCCGGTTTGGGGGTCCAGAGGGGCCAGCCCTAAGGGCCATCCCCTCCCCATGTGGCCTAGTGCTTGGAACCAAGAGCCAATGCTTCGCCGATGGTTCCGTTTAAATGATTTTGTGTTCACATATAGTGCAACATCAAACGGTTTGCGTGAATGTTTGGTCTGACGGTTTAATAATCGTAACATCCGGGGATAAAATTTAATCCTATCACATGGTACAACCAGATTTTTAAGCTGTTGGTTCCATTTAACCCAACCATTAACATGAAGTTTCGCTCGACAGTTAGCCCAACTGCAGGTATTCCGGTCATATGCCAACCTAAATGTTTAATGCTATGGTTAGGGTACTTGCTGGTGTATTTGGAGCACCCACCAAATTTCAGAAGTTTGCCAACTTAACTTTAGTTTAGTCCAGTTCCTCCACATTTAGTGGATCTTTTTTAGGTGTCACTGGACAAATCTTGTTTTGGCACTATCTTGAGATAGATTCACCCAATTTTGGAATGCCAATAGTCAATTTAGACTATCTCCAACATTCCAGACTCATTGGTGAGGGTTGCAGAGCCATTAGAGGTCTTTTGAGCAGGATTTTTCTTTAAAGAAGTTCAAGGGGCCATTAGGGGCAGCAACAGTTTAAGACCTAGCCAGTGTAGCTAGAAGCCTTATTCAGAAATTCAATAGTCAATTTTGGATGTTTCAGATGTTATGGAAATAGTGGTGTGGTTGGCAGATCCTGTAGAGGAATTTTGAAGGCCGAGATGCTTCAGTGAATTTCCAGGGGCCACCAATACCAACTTTTGCCAACAACAGTTCAGGGCCTAACCAGGACAGTTAGAGGCCTTATGCAGCGAACCAATAGTCATTTCTGGTTGTTTTCATACTTCTGAATCCAATGGAGGATTTTACAGAATATTTTGAGTACTTTTGGAGGTCTAGAACCCATCATATAATTTTTCAGTGACCCTAATGTCAAGGGGTGTCGACAAGTGTTGGAGGCGAAACCAGAGGAGCCAGAGGCCATTTTCAGTGAACCAATAGTCTATTTTGACTATTTTTGGAATTATAAATCCAATGAAAGGATTTTAAAAGTCATTTGATGACTTCTAGAGCTCGAGAAACTACAGGGAAGTTTTGGGCATCATAGGGTAAACCGTGGAGGAAGGCTTAGTTTGGGGATGCAGTGCTCGTTTTGAGAAAATGATCAGTATATTTTTGGTGTATGATATGTGCTAAAGACAGTAGGAGAGATTTCAGGGACAATTTGTGAATTATGAAGGTGTGATCAGAACTGGATCATGGACCTAAGTGATAGCTCAAAATTCAAAGTGTTTGGAAGTGTACTAAACCTAAGCGACTAGATAGATCTCGTCTTCCTAATTTCGGTTCCACAAACGGTTCGAAAAACTGACGCTGTATGAAAAAGTTATCGCAGTTTGAAAAGTACAGTAAACTATAAATTTTGGACTTTGACCAAGTTTGACTTGGAATTTTGGGAAATTAAAAAAAGAATATTCCAAGGAATATTCCTAGAATATTCCTCGAAATATTCCCCATAATTTTCTCTAGAATATTCCCTTCGGACCAACCATTAGGGGAATTTTGAGGTCTAAAATGGGCCTCCTAAGGAAATAATAAAATAATAGTTAAAGCAAGAAAATAATATTTATGAATTTTCAATTCACTTTTTGCACAAAAATCGATGTAACCATAGTTAAATTCAATTCAAAATTTGTACCAAAATAAAAGTATAAAAAATTTGCATGGATGTGACTATAAATAAGAATTAGCTTTTCAAGAAAAAGTCATTATCATTGAACAACTAATGCATTTTTCCTTTGTACTTAAATAGCTTAAAATAAAATATAAATATAAATTTATAAATCCTTAATTATATTATATGATATTAATTAAAATTTATATTATTTAAATTGTATAATAACATGTAATTAATATACTATTTGAAAATAATATAATATAATATAATAAATGTATAAGGATATGCATTGTTTCTTTTAAGAAATATGAAATGACAATAATATATTTTTATTCAAAAAGTGTGAAATGACATTTATTATGAGTACTTTACTTTGACTTTAAAAGTACTTAGAGCATTACCATGGTTAACCATGAGTTTTTATCCACCATTGAGAATGTGACAAGTAGGTACCTTTAACTCAAGCAATGTCACCTCAACCATTAGAGATGATGTCATCCCCTAAAATGTGATTGGTTCTCATAAAGTGAATTTTGATTGTACATTTTCCTTAGGAGGTCCATTTTAGACCTCAAAATTACCCTAATGCATATGTAGACAAGTGGCCTTGTTTAATTCGACAATGGATTGACTTTTTTTGAAGTCGGCCAATTAGGAGTTGCCATGTGGCAGGATCGGAGGCCACCATGTGGCCCTGGAATGGTCTATCAAAATTTTTGGAGGACTGGAGGATCGAACCTGAGACCTCCTGCATAGCATGCGGGTGGCTTACCATGTTCACTATAGTGGTTCTTAACTATATACACATTGAAATTTTATTTAAGGTTGATGGTTTTCTTGTTTGGGGGTTCGAAGGGGCCAACCCCTCCCCATGTGGCCATGGAGTAGCTTAGTGTAGCTCAAATGCACCGACAGAAGGAATCAAGTCTAAGGGAGCCTAGATCTGTTTGCAGAATGATGACAACCATGACGGGGATATAGATGATATTTTAAGCCCATTTGTTTAGTTCAGTAACCATTGGAGTTAAGTGTGGAACTTGTAAAAAAAACTTTACCATAATCCCAAAGACCCAAGTCAAGATGACAAGAGCTCAAGGAGACGTAGCCCACGATATTCGGGTGAACTCCTAGATTAATATTTCTATTATGTGTGGATGTTTATTTGCTGCATTATATTGCTGTTGCACATGTTTAATTTCAACAAAAACAAATGGAATTAAGAAACTTAAACAGTTAAGAAACATACACCTATTTCAAGTAAACATTTCTGCAAAATTCAAGTACAAGCTAGATCTTTTATTTGTTTAACTGAGTGGGATGTTCTTGAAAAACATAACAAGTTATCCAACCAATTTTCTGACAGGTTGGTATCAGAGCACTTGGTTGCTTGATTTACAGATCAATAGCTTTCTTATTTGACTTGAAAGGTGTTTAAACAGTGCAAAGTATTTGACTGTTTGACTGTTTGAAAACTAACTGTTGCTTGAGTTTTCTAGAGGTGAAGGGAAAGCTACTGATAGGTAAGTCCATGAGAGGACAAGAAGGAAGAAAGGGCTCAAGGCATTCTCCTTACCGAAAGGACCTCAAGGCAACTGATCCAGGTTTATGCAGGAACACAATAAAGTACATAAATAGACATAAACACAGAGATGCAGTGGAAACAATACTTCATTTTATTTAAATCAAATGACTGAAATATGCTAACAGACATAATGAAAATAAAAATAGCTAGGGTGCTGGTAGCGTATCTCTGAGAAGAGATGTGGCGGCTACAGACCTCTGAACTGTGTTACAATGAGGCTCGAGGGCCTATTTATTATTGAGAAACAATGGAGAACTCTAAACGTCCAAAAACCTAACACTAGGTGATGAAGCACCAAAACTATGGGCCCCGTTTGGGTAAATTGGTGTTTCAACTTCCCGGGGACGTAAATTTGGCATACGATCTCTGTTTGACACGCTCAATAGCTTGTTAGAAAGATCTATCCGAGAAGTAAAAATTTTGGTGTGAGAAACATCGGTCCATGGACCCATGTTTCTCCCGAGTTTTCCAAAAAACGTGGTTTAGGGCCTCAAAACGGCTCCGGAAGTTTAAGACCCAAAAAACTGCTAAAAATGGTAAGTTGTGCCGCAACTTAAAAACTGAAAGAACTAATGGTGGGGGTTCAAATGGAATAGGCGGGTGGCCACCAATATCCACCTGGACCATTAAGGCCCCAAAACGGCTCCAGGAGTGCAGGACCCAAAAACCTAATAAAAATACTAAGTTGTGTTGAAAGTGAAAAGCTACAAGAATTGATGGTGCGGGTCCAAATGGAATAGGTGGGTGGCCACCGATATCCACCTGGATCATTCCTCCCTCATTAGGAAGCAATGGTCCCCATTGCGTTGAGATCCTCCATGAGATGGAAAATTTTTGTTGAAATGGGTATTAGATTTGTCGAAGATGTCATGGACATATGGGCAGATATGATGGATGCGTTTAGTAAATTTGGTTTCTTTATTAGCCTCAGACAATACATGTGTGGATTATGTCTGTGTATTTGTAGGAGGTATGGCAACATCAGGTGGCGGTGCGTCAGGGGTCAGATTGATGGAGTGCTTGTCCTGACATTATAGAGGAACCTCTGTGAGTGAGGAGATAATTTCCTCGTATTCCTCCATAACTTTGTCCATTTGCTGCAGTTGTGTAGGGGACTTCTGTGTCGAGGTTGTGGCCACAATATTCTTCTTTCCCTGTGAGCAAGTTGTAAGGAAAATAAATTTCCTGGTTTGGGAAACAATCTTACTGCATTGTTTTGCAGTAGTCAAAGAGATGATAGGAGGTGGTACTACCTATGGTATCCTGTACAAGTTATTTCCCAATGTTAGTATGAATCTTTCATCGTAAAAGATCACTTTAGCTACGCATAACAAATAGCCCTAACATCAATTATGGCTGCAAAATATCTTCAAGTTTGCTGCACAAATTCAGATCTAAGCATAAAAGATATTAAGCAGATAAAATATAACATGGCTCCATGCATTCAATGGACAAGACAAGAAACAATGTTTTTAAAAGAATTTTATATTATATTAAAGAATGGGGCACCTGTGAGGAAAAAAAGAAAGGTGTTTTCCAGTTCTCCTCAGTGGGATGGGTTCTTGGAAGTCCTCAGTGTTTCAGATCTAACATTCCTCTCTTTGGTTAATGTGGAAAACCCAAACAAACAAACATAGAATTCAATGGGAGTTCACAATGCAAAAAATGGAAAATGGTGACCAAGAAAAGATCCAGAGTGATCTAATGCAATGGAGGTGACTAATGAGTGGGGAAAACCCTCCTATTTATAACAAAATATTAGGGTTATCTAGAACTTGTTGCATGAATAAAATATTATTAATGAAATTCTAGAACCACCCTTTAGGAATATTTTATTATATTTGTTGGAGAGAAAAGGTCTTTTGACTTGGGTTAATTCCTTTATTTATAAACAATAAATAAATAAATGATTTATTTATTATTTTAGGGAGATGGTGGGAATATAATTAAATAAATAATTATTTATTTAATTATTTATATGTGATTTAGTCAAATTTAACTAAGAATATTATTTAAGTAATGATTTAAATAGCTTATTCTTAGGAAATAATTAAATAAATAAGGATTTAATTAATTAATTTCCTTGTTTTGGGTTAAATGTGACCGGGAAATATAAACGAATGTGGTGAAAGCAATTTTACTTAGGGTAAAATTGGTCTTACATGGTGTACTTGGGTTCATCTAATGATAATAGGTTAGATGACCAAAAAATGGTGTAACAGATTGCCCCCCAACGTACGAGTGTTAGTAGAAAATCGTATGACCGAAGTACATTGTAAGAGCTCAATCACTAGACAATAAGAGGGAAATGAGAGAGAGGAATGTAAGGTAGACTAAAGTACTAAAGGACTAGACCCTGAGGAGACGAGACTTACAGGTGCAACAAGTCTCTAGTGTATGAAGTGGTACCTGTGCTAAAGGCGACGGGGGAGGCATACCTATGCCCGCCGAGGCAATAGTACAAACAATGAGGCGCCCGGAAAACCACGGAACACAATAATGAAACATGTGCTGGCCTAAACATGAGATAGATAAATAGAATGATGAATCCCACATACATGCCATGCCTGGAATAACCATCAGGACTTATACAATAAGATTTTAGTACATGAGATACAAATATGCCCAAATGCCCCCTACACACGGGGAAGGGCTCGGAAGATCTGACTGATACATGCAAATCGAAGAGGCACTGCAAGCGGCTGAGGCCAATATCATCAAATGGGAGGAGCTGCATCAAGGGTTGAAATGAAGAAGTCATCCAGGCATGTGGGGGGCTACCTACAGGGCCACCCCCTAATGAGGGTTGAGACATCTCACACACACCCGGGAATCACCAATAGTTGCTGTTGCATCACTGGACTATCAAGTGTATAGATTACGATCATGCTGAAAAGAGCTTGAACCAAGGTACACTGCCCCCTAGACCTGGCTTCTGGAGTAAATGAGTTGATGTCGACAGAAGTAGGTCAGCCAAAGGTGAGGCAATAAGGGATCCCCAACTAAGGCATGAGAGAAAATAGTAGAGCGACTGAGAGACGGGCACTAATGATGATGATTGAAGGAGGGATACTGAGTAGTGGAATGATGACTTCCCTTGTTAGAGCATAAAGGACATGAATGGCTTGGCAGCGACTGACACAATATCATGAGGGATAGGGGACAATGGTACTGAAGGCCATAATGTGCAACACGAGAGAGGGACCAAGTAATGAAGGATGGAGGACTATAGCGGGATACAAAGGGACGCGAGGTAGACTCCATGACTGATGATGACTCAACTCGGATGCTCTAAACAAGGGTGACTCGATGGTGCTACCACACAGTAAAGGTCCAATGGGAAACCATAAAAAACATGACTACAATAGTGTATTTCATGACGAAAATCAACACGAAAAAAGACAAGTAAGGAGACAAAGTGGTGCCCCCAGTACAAGTATTGTCAGTGAAGAAATTCGATTTGTAGGAGATGTGAATAGATTCTTCGTGGACAAAATGTGTCTTGGTGAAGTATCAAGGTACTAAAAACTAAAAGATACCCAGAGCTCATGAACAGGCCAGGTCGCACTTTTTGGGGTTTGTTCTGCGACCTGGGTAGCAGGTACTGGGTAGAAAACTGCGACCTATCCCAGGAAATGACCTGAAAAGTGTGACCTGTCAAAGAAAGGGGGTTTCAGTGCTGTTTTTGGCTAAGATCTGGGATTTTTATGGTTGGGGGGCATAGGTGCCCTGAAGCATGTTGTGGTCATGCCAAAATGTATGTAGAAAGAAGGGGAATTTAAACACATTTTAAGGATATGGTGCACCATTTGTTTTTGTTATGGTTATGCAGTTTGAGAAAGGAAATGGAGGATTACCAATCTCTTTTAGTACTGCATATATGAATCAAATGGAATTTAAGTTTCTAGGTTGGCATACCTTGTGCCACTATCCCAAACAGAGGATTTGGAGATAATGAGCTGATGCTCTCTTAGAAAACCTATAGGTTGGTCAACAACAAGGTTGAACAGACCGGGTTACTGATATAAGATGAAGGAATGATAAGGGGTATCATCCCTAGAGTGATCTGAAGTGATATGGGACTCTAGAGGTTCTTCGAAATGTGGAAGAATAATGGTACTAAAATCGGCACGACCAGACACACTAGGAGAGTTGTGGAGAATTGCTTCTCTTGGTCTCTCAAATATGGGTGCCCCCTTACTCAAACATTGGGTTTCAATGGAATGGCCACAAGGTGTATGTGGTGTGAACGCATGGGTTCGATGTAAGGGGGAATAGATAAAGTCAGGGGAGATGATTCCGTCCATAATGTCATCATCGTGATAGAAGATGGGGTGACTGGTGGAAGAAAGACCACTTGACGCAGCGAAGCTACCTAACTCATCATCATGAGAAGAGAGGTTCACATGCGCATCGTCACAAGGGGTGACCGAAGAGTAGGCAGATAAAGGATCTACCGATGTTGAGCCCAAGGTGATCACGGAAGGAAGGTCAAGCGAAACAAAAGGGGAGGATTCAGAGGGAATGTTCCCCGAGGGTCTCATGGATGATGATAAGTAGAAAATGGTGGACGAAGGCTCTGTCATTGTGACATCAGGAGGGGGAATGTCAATGGGAGAAGTCATGTCTGGTAGTTCTGCCTAAGCAAAACATGCAAAGAGGGGAGAGGTGGACTCATTGCGCTTGCCCTCGAATTGGCGGACCGCGGCTAGAGAGGAGCGGAAGTCGAGGAGGGGCAGGGTTTGTTAGGGCAGCCTTGTCCTTTGATGCCCCCCTGTGAGCTTTACCATTCTTACCCGAAGCGGTCGCAACAGGAGGTGGGTCCTGTTGAGGTGACTGAGGCACTGTTGTAGCGGGAGAAGTCATGGGGACCGATTGAACTGGGGTCAAAGCAAGATAAGGTTTGGGTTGACTTGGCGAGGTAGCGGCTGGAGGGTCAAGGTACCAGACGGGAAGCCCAAGGGTCAAGTTAGGAAGAGAGAGGGTGGCCATGACAGGTACCGTGTACAGTCTTGGTGGGGGAGCTAGGAACGGTATCTGGCCAGCGGAGTAATGGCTAGGAGGGATGGCTCCAAGATGGTTGAGACCTGGTGGAACCGACCCAGGAGGGTAGAGAGGCATGGGGGTATTAGTAGTGGGGGAAGGGTCAGAAGGGAGAGGTTCGGCTGGTTGAGGCGAAGGGCTAGGAGCGGGTTGTGGTGGGCGAGATTGAGGTTGCTGAATAGCCAAAGCGGGCTGCTTAAGGTTGGCCCGAGACGATTGCATCATGCAAACATTCGCCAAGCTTGGATCAGAGACAGGAGCAGGGGAAGGACCTGGGAAAGTTCCAAGCAAGGAGGAGTCTTTGTAGACGCCGGGGGAAACATTGGTAAAAGAATCAACAGCTTGCTTGTTGGTGATAGTAGAGATGGTGGACTCAAGGGAAGTCTGAGATTTTGGTTCATGATACGTCAACTGGTCGATGGTGACAATCTTTCCATTATGCGGGAAAAACATCTTGCGGTGGACTGCAGATGGGATGGCAGACATGGCATAGGTGTAACTACGCCCTAAAAGAATGTTATAGTCAAGAGGGGCGTCGATAAATTCAACGTCGACACAAACAGTCTTGCTCGCAAGGGTGATAGGACAGTTATGAAAGAGGCCAATGGGCTGGGAGGCATGGCCATCCCACACACGAAGGGTGATTGTGGAAGGGGCCAGCTCAGGAGATCTGAGTTGTTTCCAAACCGAAGCGGACATTACACAGGTGGATTCCCCCTCGTCAATGATGCACCGGGAAATGTTTGCATTTCGGATTTTGACTGAGATTTGGAAAGCTACGGAAGCAGGAAGAGGAGGAGACTCTGACTGATGGGCATCGAAAACAATAAATTGGTTGTCTGCTGGATCTACAGTGCCCAGGGTAGATAATAGAGATTTTCTTTGGGAGGGGCACGACTGGAGGAGTTCCAGCGTTGAAATGGCAACAGGAGATTGGGCCAGCTCATCTACTATGCTAAACGAATGGGCAGCTCGGTCAGAAGCAGCATTTCGGTGTAATGGTCCCTTAGGAATCTTGGTATGAACCGCGACGTTGGGCAGAGGGATATGCAAGGGACCATTAGTTGTCGAAAGAGGCTCTATAAAACCTGAAGAAGGTGACTCGGGGACAGATGGAGCAGGAGGCTAGTGGTGTGGACGGGACTGAGTGTGAAGGTTAAGATCGACGGTTATAGGTTGGTCAGAGTTCATCATGAGGATCTGGTAATCAGAGGTACCAGATGGAGGAGGTTGAGTGGTTACTGGTCTGTGAGGTGGTTGGGTAGCCACGGAGTGTTGCTGCGAGAAAGGATTGGTCGTGCTATGCTGGGCATACACCTGCCCCTGAGGGGGTGGTGGCTGCTGTTTTGGGGGTTGAGAAGACAAGGGAGGCGGGGGTGCTAATGCTGGAGGAGTTGGAGCACTAGGCTGTGGATATGGATGATAATGAGGTTGGGTAACAGTGTGGTAAACAGGGGGTTGGGCAGAAAGAGGAGGCATGCCGGATCCTGGATGTGTGCTACCAGGAGGGGGAGAAGTGCAGGAAGTGGTGCCCCCTCCCCCAAGAAAACCATAGCTCATGGGAGGTTGAGCGGATGGATGAGAGATAGCTCCAACGATACTGTCGGCGGCATGAGGTGCCCCCAGTGCATGGTCATTACCGGGTCTGGGGAGATCAGGTAGAACAATATAAACATAACCCGTATGAGCGTAGATTAGGTCATATTTTAACGCCATTTGGAGGGCAGCTTCTTCGGTTTGAGGAAAATGCGATGTGACATCTTTCCCGATAGGTGGCAAGAGAGATATAAGGAACTAGTCCATGTAGACACGGTCTTCGAAGGTAGGAGATTGACATAGGCTCTTTCTTCTTCGCCATTCCTGGACATGATCGGATAGGCGAGTGGCCGATGATTGACAGAAAGAAGTCAAAAGTTTGATACCAGTGTCATAACGAAGGGGAAGCTGGAAGTAAGATAAAAAAGCCCGGGCAAGAGTCGAAAAGGTGGTATGAGAGGAAGTGGGCTGATCAACATACCACTTAGAAGCTTCGCCTGTAAGCGTGCATTGGAACAATCTAAGACAGATGGAATCATCAGTAATGGAATGGGATGAACACCACATGTGGAAAGATCATATATGGTTGGAGGGATCTTCTCCAGCAAGGCCTTCGAACTTGGGAATGTCGGAGGGGAGCTTGGTTGGCATAGCAGGCCAACCAACATCGTGGCAGATAGGATCATTGATCAACTGATTGAAATCGGGGAGACTAAGGCCCGCCATGAAGGGGAGTAAGGGAGCAGTCGAGGGAGTTCCTGTGGCAGTTCCGCTAGTAACAGTCCCAACATTAGGGCCGGGGTTGCCACTAGCGTTAGGCCCTGGACCAGACATGGTGAAGGTAATAGGGGGAGAACCAAAAGTAGGGGGAGAAACCAAAGAATCAGAAGAGGAGTCAGTGTGCGGACTCGAGGGAGGACTAACGCGACGACGATGGGAAGGAGCAAGTCGACCAACCAGAAACTGAGGGTGAAGGCCAAGAAGTCTCCAGGATAAACGCTTTGGAGGCGCAATGATGACACGAAGAAGAAAAAGTAACAAAGGCAGGGAGGTGCAAGATCAATTGATTTTAAAGTCTTTTCCAGGCGGTGTTAACCAGGCTCTTCTTCGCTTAGGGTCAGTGTGTGGTGTGCGTTAATTTTAATTGTTTAAACCCAGACGTTTTTGAGAGTAAAAGAAAAAGTGTGCGGCATAACCGAAAATAAATCTACAGTAAATAAGACTGAAAGAACAGAAAATTAATAGCTAACAATGCATCAATCTAACCCAAGAAGGTGGGTCTCTTAAAACTAGTCTATAAGAGGAAAAAATCTAATCAAAGCACGCTAAAAGAGGCCAATAGATCTAAGGTCGGGGGGGACAGGGATCTAAAGGAGAAATCTGCTGAAAAGAGGTGCAAAAAACAGCAAAGAGGCAGAGGCAAGGTTGCTGTTACAAAAAAAAGGGGATCAGCTAAAGGTAGGAGGGTCAAAGAGGTGACCCTAGAGATAAACCCAAACAAAACTAGATGAGGTGTTTTGAAAGGGAAAAGAGCTGATCTGTAGGGATCTAAAAATGAGGTATCAGATATGGCTGAAGCTCTGAAAATTTAGACTCTTACAGTAGCTAAAACTCTTCCACAACAAGTGGAGGGTACCGAAGCCCTAGGGGGCTAGATTCCCGCTTATTTGAGTAAAACAGAGCAAGAATAGGTCTAAACGGGTGAAGATGAAGGTTAGACAACCCTGACAGAGGTTCAGACAAAACCCAGAAAAATTTCAGAAAAATTCCAGAAAAAAGTCCAGGTCACAGTTTTTGACCTATTTTTCGCTCAGGTCACAGTTTTTGGGTTTTTTTCCGCGACCTGAAGCTCCAGGACATAGTTTTTGGGCCAAAAAGTGCGACTTTCACTTTCGGCACTCTCGGCGGCAGATTTCAGAAAAAAAATTTCGTCTCGGCTGCGGCTGATGTCTGTCACCTGCGCAATAGGGCCAGAAACACACAGAAGTTAAAAATTTTAATGTTTAAGGGTTTTAGAGGTGAAAGGCACCATAAAAATAGGAAAAAAAGAAAACTGAAGAGAAGCCCTAGGGTCTGAAATAGCTGGATATGCAGGAATATATAAAACGACAGCGGTCGCAAAAGAAAACCCGTGTGGAGTCGCCAATTGTTAGTATGAATCTTTCGTCGTAAAAGATCACTTTAGCTACGCATAACAAATAGACCTAACATCAATTATGGCTACAAAATATCTTCAAGTTTGCTGCACAAATTCAGATCTAAGCATAAAAAATATTAAGCAAATAAAATATAACATGGCTCCATGCATTTAATGGACAAGACAAGAAACAATGTTTTTAAAAGAATTTTATATTATATTAAAGAATGGGGCACTTGTGAGGAAAACAAGAAAGGTGTTTTCTAGTTCTCTTCAGTGGGATGGGTTCTTGGAAGTCCTCAGTGTTTCAGATCTAACATTCCTCTCTTTGGTTAATGTGGAAAACCCAAACAAACAAACATAGAACTCAATGGGAGTTCACAATGCAAAAAATGGAAAATGGTGACCAAGAAAAGATCCAAAGTGATCTAATGCAATGGAGGTGACTAATGAATGGGGAAAACCCTCCTATTTATAACAAAATATTAGGGTTATCTAGAACTTGTTGCATGAATAAAATATTATTAATGAAATTCTAGAACCACCCTTTAGGAATATTTTATTATATTTGTTGGAGAGAAAAGGTCTTTTGACTTGGGTCAATTCCTTTATTTATAAACAATAAATAAATAAATGATTTATTTATTATTTTAGGGAGATGGTGGGAATATAATTAAATAAATAATAATTTATTTAATTATTTATATATAATTAAATAAATTTATAATCATATATTATTTTAAATAAATGGATTTAAATAATTATTCTTAGGAATAATTAACAAATAAGGCTTTATTTAATTAATTTCCTTGTTTTGGGTTAAATATGACCGGGAAATATAAACGAATGTGGTGAAAGCAATTTTACTTAGGGTAAAATTGGTCTTACATGGTGTACTTGGGTTCATCTAATGATAATAGGTTAGATGACCAAAAAATGGTGTAACACCCAAAGTAATAACAACAATACGAGGCCTAGACTCATACACAACATGTTGCCTCCAGAAGTATGGTTGGCTCAATAATACATCAACTACATCAAGAGGAGCAACATCACACAATACCTCGTCCGTGAATGGTTTGATATTGTATGGAAGGCGACACTGTTGGCAAATGCGGATATCTCTCCCTGGATGAAGCCACCCGATGGTAAATGGCTGCGGGTGTGCTATGGTTGGTAGGTTGAGCTGCTTCATGATCTCTGCTGAAATGAGGTTCTTTTGGCTTCCACTATCGACAAGGAATTGCAGTGGAGAACCCTTCACCCACATCTGCGAATGGAAGAGGTGCTCCCCCTCCTTTGGATCCTCAGGATCCTCCCTTTGGATGTTGCTAGTGGCAATAATCGCACTGGGATCTGCATCAATGATATGCTTTCCTTTGTCATTACCTTTGTCTGGTTCTGACTCAGGATTAGAAAATGCATCTGATTCGGGTGCCTTTAGTTCGGCTACCAACGACTGTTTGGCCCGACACTCGTTTGTGCTATGAGTGGGGCTGTTATGAAATTCACATTGCTCCCTGTGTCCTTTTTTGGATTTGTGGTGTTGTTATGAGTCGTATCGCTTTGGCCTTGCCCCGTGTTCTTTGGTTTGGGGGCACCTTTCCCTAGATTCAGATTTATGCAGGAATGCAATAAAGTACAGAAATAGACATAAACACAGAGATGCAGTGGAAACAAAACTTCATTTTATTTAAATCAAATGACTTAAATATGCTTACAGACATAATGGAAATAAAAATAGCTAGGGTGCTGGTAGCATATCTCTAAGAAGAGATGTGATGGCTATAGCCTCTGAACTGTGTTACAATGACGCTCGAGGGCCTATTTATTATTGAGAAACAATGGAGAACTCTAAACGTCCAAAAACCCAATACTAGGAGATGAAGTGCCAAAACTATGGGCCCTGTTTGGGTAAATTGGTGTTTCAACTTCCCGGGGACGTAACTTTGGCATACGATCTCTGTTTGATGCACTCAATAGCTCGTTAGAAAGATCTATCCGAGGAGTACAACCTTTGGTGTGAGAAACATTGGTTCATGGAACCATGTTTCTCTCGGTTGTTATCACCCAAAAATTTTGAAAACATCATTGTGTCAACTCTATTTTTGATCATGGTCTAAAATGGGTTTGAAAGTCATTTTAGGTTTTGGTTAAGGGTAGGTTATAGGTTTTATAAGTTTAAAGGTCATCATTAGATTCAAATAATGTATTTAGAGGTCCATTCCATGATCAAATATTAACATTTTCCATCTAGGGGTCAATCCATAAGGTTTCGGGTTAAATTTATGCAATTAGCCAAGAATCCTCCGTTTCGTAGCGCGGCTAGTTCAAAAAAGAGGATTTGCGCTATGCAAGCACTAATACTTTCGTAGCGCAAAATGCAGAAAATACACTACAGGTGCTACAAAACCGTGGTTTTGTAGCTGTCAACTTCAAAGGCAGTTTCTGAGAAACTGAAAATGAATTTTAGAAATATGAAAGAGGTTTTTCTTCATAACAGATCTAACTATAAAATTATCTCTCATTTTCTTTAAATTCATTAGGATGTGGGAGAAATTGATAAATTAAAATGTGCTATGAAACTGTTGTTACTAAACTGTCCTGTGCATGACTTTTTAGCAGTAAACTTCAAGTTCAGTTTCTGGCCAAATGAAAAAGTGTTTTGGAAATATGAAAGAGATTTGTATTCATCACAGTCCCAGCTACAAAAACCTCTCTCAAATTTCTCACAGGTGTTATCAGTTGGGAGATACAAGGATTTCATTGAAGCCCTATTTTCAGAAATAGAGTTTTCCTGTTTTACACATGTTTTTCAAAGGCAGTGTCTGGACAACAAGAGATGTGTTTCAAAAAAAAAAAGAGAGGTTTTTATTAAAGACATCATGGCCTACAAAAACCAACTTAATTTTCTCAAAATAAATCATGGAGTAGGAGATATAGGCTCTGTCCCAAGACCTATTTTTCAGGAAAAAACAGGAAAAACCAATAGGCAAACCTATTGCAAATGAAGAAGGGACCTCAAGAAGGCTGGAATGACTCTATTTTTCAAGTGATATGATGAAATCAGATTGATTTTGAGTTTTTAGCACATTTACAATTTTCATTTTAGAAACTTTTGGACAAAACTGCTCACTCAGCATTTTCGTAGCGCAAATAGTGTAAAAAAGGCAAAAAGCGCTACAAAACTGCTGTAGCAGCTTTTCTTGCCCTTTTTAATCACATTTTGGGGGGTAAAAATAAGAATTAAGGTTTCAAATTTCTATGGAGGATATATATAAAGGTAATGAAGATGATTTTTAAGGAAATAATTCAAGAATTTGAAGAAAAAAGGGTTAAAGGGCAGCGCTACGAAAAGCGCTACGAAATTGTCTTTTTTTCATAGTGTAGTCTATTTTCAGCTCACTTGAACAATTTGATGATGTTTATGGATGGCTGGAGCCTAGGGAGGAGTTTTTGCATGTGTTACTTCAACTTAAAATAGCAAATGACCACAAAATTAAGAGTACATGATGGTCAGAATGTTGACCTATGTTCTTGAGTGAATTGTCTTTGTTTAATACCCCTATTTGCCTCAGCTTCCATGTCAAAAAACCTTGCCACTGAACCTACTAATTTGTTGACTCCATAAGCCCAATTTTAGTATTAGCCTTCATCTTTTCAACCTGAAAATATACAAAATCAATACTTAATTCATAGAGTTAGCCATCTAACTATATCTTTATTCCATATCATTAACGCTTGAGAGAGCCCTCTCAGGCTGAGGAGGCTAAGCCTCAGTCAAAATATTGGTTTGAAATAGTTGCAATGAATTTGTCTGATCAACAGCCAATCAGGTATGATTTTGGTGATAACACCAGTTTTTCCAAAAAACTTTGTTTAGGGCCTCAAAACAGCTCCAGAAGTTCAGGACCCAAAAAACTGCTAAAAATAGTAAGTTGTGCCGCAACTTAAAAAATGAAAGAACTAATGGTGGGGGTTCAAATGGAATAGGTGGGTGGCCACCAATATCCACATGGATCATTAAGGCAAAAAAATGGCTACGGGAGTGCAGGACTCGAAAACCTGCTAAAAATAGTAAGTTGTGTTGAAAGTGAAAAGCTACAAGAATTGATGGTGCGGGTCCAAATGGAATAGGTGGGTGGCCACCGATATCCACCTGGATCAGCAACCCTTGAAGCACAAGAAGGTTTTTTTTACAAAAGGCTGCTTGAATAAGAGCTTGACTCTACAACCATTTTGTTCAAAAGCTTTGTTAATTGTTTTGAAATATTTTTGAATATTGTTGAAGTTATTTTGTTCATTTTCATGATGAAAAATTCTTCAAGTGAGGTTTCAAAATCCTCCTCGTTCACAAGATTCTTCGATGAAGACATGAAGCGAGACTTATACATCTCGAAGGACATGGTGCAAATTCTGTTTGAAGATAGAAGAGAAAGCACTGAACTTCGTGAGAAATTGTTTGCTATGAAGCAAGAGAAGGAATAAATTCTCCAGATATTGCATGATATGGAGATGCAGCTCCATCAAGCCTAAGAGGCTTTGACCAAGAACATCCGTGAATGATTAGAATTGGATCATGGACCTAAGTGATAGCTCAAAATTCAATGTGTTTGAAAGTGTGTCGAACCTGAGCGATTGGATAGATCTCGTCTTCCTAATTCCGGTGCCATGAATGGTTCGAAAAACCGACATCGTATCAAGAAGTTATCACAGTTTGAAAAGTCTAGTAAACTGCAAAATTTTGGATTTTGACCAAGTTTGACTTGGATTTGCGAAAATCAAAAAGAGAATATTCCAAGGTATTCCTTGAAATATTCCCCAGAATATTCTGTATGGGCCAATCAAGTCATGCCAAGTGGCATTGTATCATTAGGCAATTTGTTGACTTTTGAGTTTTCGGCGAATTAGGCGCTGCCACGTGGCCCATGAACAGTCATGTAAAATTTTGATGGTGCAGCCGAGGGTCGAACCCTGGACCTCATGCGCGCAGGCTCACACCCATACCGCCTGCACTACGAGTGTTTCTTACCACATAAGGGCACCGAAAATATTTATTGTTTAATCATTTAAGCGTTGGGGGAGCGGAGGGGCCAACCCCTCCCATGAGACAGTGGCCCCAAGACCAAGAGCCAAACCTTGACAACAAATGGTCTCTGCCAATTTTTATTTCTCCAAGTTTAAACATGTTCACATGCGACATTAAACTTATCCGCTGACCATTATGGCAACCACCCACCATAACCATGCGGAGTCTGGGGTGCATGTGCCAACACGATGGTTGAAAATTAATGCTAACGGTTAGCTTGGCAGAATTTTTGGAGTGCATTCAAAAATTTGGTGCAGATTCCAATTTTAACTGGAGTTAAGTCCAGTTCTCCACAATTAGTGGAACTTTTTTGGGTGACAGTGGACAGATTTTGTTTTGGCTCTATCTTGAGCTAGATTCGCCAAATTTTGGAGTGCCAATAGTCAATTTCGACTATCTCCAAAATTTGAGACTCATTGGTGAGGGTTGCAGAGCCATCAAAGGAATTTTGAGCAGGTTTTTTCTTGAGAGATGTTCAAGGGGCCACTAGGGCCACCATGGGGCAGCAACAAAAAGATGCTTAGCCAGTGCAGCTTGGGGCCTTATTCAGAAATCCAATAGTAAATTTCGGATGTTTTAGATGTTCTGGAGATAATTGTGTGGTTTGAAGAGTCTGTAGAGGACTTTTGAAGGCCGAGATGCTTCAGTGAAGTTCCAGGGGTAAATAGTGCCAGCTTTTGCCAGGAGCAGTTCGAGGCCTAGCCAGGGCAGATAGAGGCCTTATGCAATGAAAAAATAGTCATTTATGACTATTTTCATACTTATGAATCCATTTATGGAGGTTGGAGAATATTTTGAGGACTTATAGAGGTCGAGAACCCATCAGATAATTTTTCAGCGATCCTAGTGCGAAGGGGTGCCGATAGTGTTGGAGGTGAAAATGGAGCAACCAGAGGCCAATTTCAGTGAACCAATAGTATATTCTTACTATTTTTGGCATTTTGAATCTAATGAAGGGATTTTTAGATCTATTTGAAGACTTCTAGATCTCAAGAATCTACAAGGAAGTTTTGGGCAGCTCAAGGCAAACCGTGGAGGGAGGCCCAGATTGGGGATGCAGTGCTCATTTTGAGCAAATGATCAGTCTAATTTTGGTGTTTGATGTGTGATGGAGACATTAGGTGAGGTTTCAGGGATAGAAAAATAATTCTAAAGGAGTTAGTGCCATAGAGAAGCTTAGTGTATCTCAAAGCACCGATAGAAGGAATCAAGTCTAAGGGAGCCTAGATCTATTTGCGGAGTTATGAAAACCATGAAATGGATATATATGGTACTATAAGCCCATTGGTTTAGTTTAGTAATCATTGGAGTTAAGTGTGTAACTTGTAAAAGAAATTTTTCCATAATCCCAAAGAGCCAAGTCAAGATGACAAGAGCTCAAGGAGACGTAGCCCATGATATTCGAGTGAAATTCTAGACTAATTTTGTTGTTATGTGTGGATTTTTATTTTCTGAATTATATTGCTGTTACACATGTTTAATTTCAGCAAGAAAAAATGGACTTAAGACACTTAAACATTTAAAAAATCATACACCTATTTCAAGTGTAAATTCCGCAAAATGTCAAGTATAAGAAAGATATTTTATTTGTTTAACTGAGTGGGAGGTTCTTGAAAATAATAATAAGTTATCCATCCCATTTTCTGATCAGGTTGGTATCAGAGCACTTGGTTGCTTGATTGACATAGCAATAGCTTACTTGTTTGACTTGAAAGGTGTTTAAACAATGCAAAGGTTTTGACTGTTTGACTGTTTGCAAACTGGTTGTTGCTTGAGTTTGCTAGAGGTGAAGGGAAAGATACATATAGCTAATTCAAGGAGAGGAAAAGAATAAATAAGGGTTTAAGGCATTCTCCTTACCCAAAGGACCTCAAGGCAACCCTTGAAGCACAAAAGGGTTTGTTGTTTGGATCCTTGAATAAGAGCTTGTCTCTACAACCATTTTGTTCAAGATATTTGTCAATAGTTCTGAAAGCTTTGTGAATTTTGTTGAATTTATTTTGTTAATTTTCATAATTGCAATTTCTGCAAGTGAGGTTACAAAATTCTCCTCCTTCACAAGATTCTTCGATGAAGACATGAAGCGCGACTTCTACATCTTGCAGGACATGGGGCAAATTTTGTTTGAAGATAGAAGAGAAAGCACTGAACTTTGTGAGAAACTATTTGCTATGAAGCAAGAGAAGGAATAAATTATTCAAATATTGCATGATATGGAGATTCAGCTCCATCAAGCCCAAGATTCCTTAACCAAGAACATGCGTGAAGCAGAGGTAAATCACTCTAATTTGTCTTCAGTTTCCTCTTCAAAAATATGTGTTGGTTCTTTTGAAAAACACACTAGAGGTATAAGGTCTAGGTTAATGTTTAAAATGGGCTATGAAGGCAAGGTTTTAGGCAAGGTGATGCAGGGGAATTAGGCTCAAGACAATTCCTTGTATTTTAATAGACTTAGGGGTTTTGTGTTTTCAAGGGAGTTGATTTCTTATGTAATTATTTGAGTGATTTTAATGAGACTTAATTAATATTGTGAAGAATTTGTAAATTTTCTCGAATGTTGGATAACATGAGAGAATTAGGCTAGTTGAGAGTGTATAGGGATTGAGAGATTTAGGAATTAATGATAAATCCTAAATTAGAATTGGTTTCATTATTTTGTGATGAAAGAGGATCCTTAGGGGTGAGTTGAGACAAATGAGGACTTAGAGGATATTTAGGCTTTTGTTGAGAAGATGGAGGAACTGAAACCAAAAATAGTTTCAGAACATTTTATATAAAATGTAAGCCTCAAAGGCATAAAAAGGAGAGAAAAATAGATATATATTGAAGGTAGAACAGAGGTAGACAGATAGGGTTTGAATCCTACGGGCTGTAGGAGAAAATTCCACTGATTTGAATATCAGGCCAGAGAGGAAGACTTTCCTATGTAAGTTTTGTGTGTTAATACAAAGAACTCATTGTTGAGTTCATGTTTCATTTCTGAGTTATATGGTGTGCAGACGAAATTGGGTTACAGGATTGTATGAGTTGTGTGTTTAATATTGAATTGTAATTGTGGAATGGTGTGAATCAATCACAGAATGGATCGATGTCACAATATGATCCTTCATATTGATGTCAATTTGTACAGCATAGAGGCAAGAATGTTGGTATCGTATGAAGCATTTCAAGAAGGGGTTATTACACATTATGTTGTGTAAAACCAATGTAGTGAAGATCAGGGTTTGAAGTCGTATTTGGGGTTTTACTGTATTTATGAATGATGGATTTGGATCACAGAAGATGAGTAATAAGAGATTAAGCCATGTGTTGATGAAAAACATAAAGGGTTTTGAAGACTAGTTGGTATCGTGGAAGCAGAGCGATGGAGTAAAATTCATAGTACAGTGGAAATGAGAAGCGAAAACATGAACCGGGTGGATTGTTTAAATGTTTCACCGAGTATGCAGAGGTGTGTATTGAAGAGTTGAAGCGGAACTGTGAGCAACGATGTGGAAAAAATGTGCAATTGGAACAATAAAGGCGCATTCAGAAAAACCACAAATGGTTTTCGTGCGGCCTTAGGATGGTAAGCGGTTTTATTGGAATTGAACGTGATACACTCCAGCAGCTGACAAGTAGCACGAGTGAAAATTCAAAATCATTTATTTCACGTGGCATTGGAGTGATAAAGTTTTGGAACAAGTTTAACGCGATAGTCATCCGATCCTAGCCATCGGAGATCTGACGACAATCGCAACCGAAGTTGCATGAAGGTTATTGAAGGTGAAGACTGACGGTGGAAATATTGAGTTGGTATGCAATGAATTATCAACCGTTGGATGAAGAAGCGTTAAGTTGGTAAGTCATGACTCCAAATGTTAATATAACATTTATCTTTGGTATTTATTTAACCAAAGTCGGTGTATGTTATGTTGGGGGCTCAGTTATATATTAATTTTTATTGGTAATGGATTTGATGAACGGTGGAAAGGTGGAGCTGAAATAAACATTATGTTGGTGCTTTGGTTTAAACCAAAGTCGCACTTTCAATGAAATGAAATGTTTGTGTGGGTACAAATATATGGTGAATTGGTATGCTGTGGCCCGAAGGTTTGCTTTGGGTTTTAACCAAAGTTTGAAGTCGCATATGAAGATTTATATTTTGGGTTTTATTCCAAAGTCAAATATTAATTCGAATATTCATGAAGTGGGTTATATAATATGGTTTTAACCATTATTTGAAAGGTAAGCTTCAGCCTATGAAGGCTATATCTATTTGAGGTTTATGAAACATGTTTTGGTTATGGTTTTAACCATAGGTTGAGAAAAGAAGCAAAGCTTCCGCATTAGAGTTTGCCAATTTGAAAATTATCTTGGTTTAAAAATGAACCACGTATGTTTAAGGTGAGAAGTGGGTTTTTGTAGCCTTTGGCTGCATCAAGTGGTATTAGAGCTGGGAAATCTCTTTTTGAAAGTTAAAGATTTATTTTAATTAAATCAGAATCCATGTGTGATGAGGGGAGGGGGAGATCAGATATTAAATCTGATAAAGCAGCAGATACTCAGAATTGAAGTGAACAGGCATTTGCAGAAATGAATGAAGACAGTACAATAAAAGTACAAGTGAATGAAGAGAACAAGGTCATGCAAAGATCTTGAAGGTGAGATAATTTAATTTGGTTTAAAAATTGTGATTGCAGAATTATGGTTGCAGATAAGATGAAGACAAATATTTTGATGATGATGGCAGTGAACCTAATATTCCAGCTATAGGTTGGATAGAGAGAACAAATGAAGTGTTCTCAAGAGAAGGTAAGTTGAGGATATAAGCCCAGAGAGAGCATAAGAGAGTGCTCAAGAGGTTCTCGAGATAGAGAACCAGTGCTTGCCAAAAGACCAAGTCCAGAGAGGGGATTGGTGAGGTAAGTGGCAGTAGGGAGAACTTGTTGTTGCAGAGGCTTAGTGCAACTCACAGTGAGTGAGATGCTCATAGAGAAGATGATCATGGAGGATCAGATAAGAGGTTCTAAAGAATGCCACAAAGATAGAGAAAGAGAAATTACAGTGATGAAAGTACAACTCGAGGTACTAAAGGAATGGCTACAAGAAGAGGAAAACTAGAGAGGAGGATGGATCTTTCCATTGAAGGGAAAGAACATAATTTGGAAACCATTACAAAGGAAGTGGAGGCAGAAGGAGATTGCCTTGTGGAAGGAAGAACTCAGATTTTTTGAGTCAGGGATGGAATTTGAGGATTCCACATGCAAATTTGTTCAAGGAGAAATGCTTGAAGAAGCAAACGAGACTGAAAAGTCTTGTGTTTTTAAAACTAATGAATTGTGTATGATTGCAGGTACATCACATGATGATGAAGAATCTTTGAAGTTTGTTAAGGAGAAGGAACTGAATCTGAATTCTGTTCAGAAGGATGCTGAGATAACAAGATCTTAGGAACAAAAGGTGACACAGGAGTCTCATGAGAATATTCAACAAAATATTGAAACAGAGGAAGAAAGACCATTTGATGATTGGTCAAAAGCAAATGAAAGTATGGAAAGTTGTGTAAAGTTTCCAAGTGCTACTCCAATTGAAAATTTTGAATTATATGGAAAGTTAGATATTCAAAGAAGAGAGTTGGAAAAGCAGAGGATCTACACTCAGGATAAATTGTTGAATGTGAAAGACAAAGAAATTTTCATGAATGACAGTCAGGAAAAAGAGGATAAGGCTGTAAAAATGATTCAACAAATTGAAGAAGTTCATTATTGTGAACCAGAGCAGAAAGATATTCTTGAAACAGATGATAAGAAGGAAAGACTAGCTGACAGTATCATGGAGAATTTAAATCAGCATACTGATGTGCTGACAAAGAATTTGGAAGAAAAATCAAAGAAGCATACTAAAATGTTGCCAGAGGAGGAAGAGACATTGAAACCTTGTATTTTTAATACTGATAATTCATGTGTTAATTATGCAGGCAAAGAAGGACAACAAATGAAAAATGTCAGAGAATTGAATGAAAGGGAAACTATGTTAGCTGAAAACATAGTGGAGGATCATCATTATATCATGGTGATTGGAATAATGGATATAACCCTGGAAGCTGGGAAGAAAAAAAATGGAGATTTTCTGAGTCTTGAGAGAGACTTAGAACTGGGAGAAGAAGAAGAAGGATATGTTGAAACTAAATTGCAGCATATTGATGATGTGAAACAAGTACAAAGGGAATGGCTGAAATGCTCGCTAGAAACAATTATGCCAGAGAAAGGAATTGCAGACACTAAAGTGAAAATGCCTAAAGTTGTGAAAGAAATAGGAGCAGATGCTAGTTTTCCAAAATTAATTATGCTTACTAATATACAAAGAAAACTGAATGAGTATGTTACTGCAGTTAAAGAATCAAATGATAATTTATTTTTTAAAAGTGCATTTGCAGGTAGTGAGCAGAAGAAGAATGTTTCAGAGGGAGATATCTTAAGAGATATTCAGGAAGTTTGGGAGGTAGCAACAATATTGGAAACAACATATGCAACAACAAAGGCAACATATGCAGCAACAAAAGCAATAAAAGCAACAAAAATTGAAAGAAGCAACAAAAGGAAGAGTAATTTCTAGACAGAAGATAAACTGGACATAGAGATTTAAAACATAAGGAGATTAATGATGAAGGTGTCTCAGAAGAAGACAACAGTAAGAAAGCAAAGAAATTACAGCAAAGGAAAAACAAGAACAGAATGTGAAAGCAAAGCTAGTGGTAAGATGTAGAACAAGATATGGAAGCCTGGAGAAGTACAACAGAAGAATAATGCGACTATTGGACAGCAGCAAAACAAAGTGTGGGATCTAGGAGGCAAAGATTAAAAGAGCATGATCAGGATATTATGATTCTTTTTGACCTTGGGAGTCTGATGCAGGGGCATTAGGCTCAAGAAAATTCCTTTTATTTTAATAGACTTAGGGGTTTTGTGTTTTCAAGGGAGTTGATTTCTTATGTAATGATTTGAGTGATTTTAATGAGAATTAATTAAATGTTGTGAGGAATTTATAAATGTTCTCGAATGTTGGAGAACATGAGAGAATTAGGCTAGTTGAGAGTGTATAGGGATTGAGAGATTTAGGAATCAATGATAAATCCTAAATTAGAATTGGTTTCATTATTTTGTGATGAAAGAGGATCCTTAGGGGTGAGTTGAGACAAATGAGGACTTAGAGGATATTTAGGATTTTTTTGAGAAGATGGAGGAACTGAAACCAAAAATAGTTTTAGAACCTTTTGTATAAAATGTAAGCCTCAAAGGCATAAAAAGGAGAGAAAAATAGATATAGATTGAAGGTAGGATAGAGGTAGAAAGATAGGGTTTGAAGCCTACGGGCTGTAGGAAAAAATGCCACTGATTTGAATATCAGGCCAGAGAGGAAGACTTTCCTACGTAAGTTTTGTGTGTTAATTCAAATAACTCATTCTTGAGTTCAAGTTTCATTTATGAGTTATATGGTGTGCAGAGGAAATTGGGTTACAGGATTGTATGAGTTGTGTGTTTAATATTGAATTGTAATTGTGGAATGGCATGAATCGATCACAGAATGGATCGATTTCACAATACGATCCTTCATATTGATGTCAATTTGTACAGCGTAGAGGCAAGAATGCTGGTATCGTATGAAGCATTTCAAGAAGGGGGTATTACACATTATGTTGTGTAAAACCAGTGAAGATCAGGGTTTGAAGTCGTATTTGGGGTTTTACTGTATTTATGAATGATGGATTTGGATCATAGAGTATGAGTAATAAGAGATTAAGCCATGCGTTGATGAAAAACATAGAGGGTTTTGAAGACTGATTGGTATCGTGGAAGCAGAGCGATGGAGTAAATTCATAGTACAGTGGAAATGAGAAGTGGAAACATGAACGGGGTGGATTGTTTAAATGTTTCACCGAGTATGCAGAGGTGCGTATTGAAGAGTTGAAGCGGAACCATGAGCAACAATATGGAAAAACTGTGCAATTGGAACAATAAAGGCGCATTCGGAAAAACCACAAATGGTTTTCGTGTGGCCTTAGGATGGTAAGCGGTTTTATTGGAATTGAACGCGATACACTCCAACAGCTGACAAGTAGCACGAGTGAAAATTCAAAACCGTTTATTTCACGTGGCATTGGAGTGATAAATTTCTAGAACAAGTTTAACGCGATAGTCATCCAATCCTAGCCATCAGAGATCCGACGGCAATCACAATTGAAGTTGCGTGAAGGTTAATGAAGGTGAAGACCGACGGTGGAAATATTGAGTTGGTATTCGATGAATTATCAACCATTGGATGAAGAAGCATTAAGTTGGTAAGTCGTGACTCCAAAGGTTAGTATAACATTATCTTTGGTATTTATTTAACCAAATTCGGTGTATGTTATGTTGGGGGCTCGGTTATATATTAATGTTTATTGGTAATGGATTTGATGAACGGTGGAAAGGTGGAGCTGAAATAAACATTATGTTGGTGCTTTGGTTTAAACCAAAGTTGCACTTTCAATCAAATGAAATGTTTGCGTGGGTCCAAATATATGGTGAATTGGTATGATGTGGCCCGAAGGTTTGCTTTGGGTTATAACCAAAGTTTGAAGTCGCATATGAAGATTTATATTTTGGGTTTTATTCCAAAGTAAAATATTAATTCGAATATTCATGAAGTGGGTTATATAATATGGTTTTAACCATTATTTAAAAGGTAAGCTTCCACCTATGAAGGCTATATCTGTTTGAGGTTTATGAAACAGGTTTTGGTTATGGTTTTAACCAAAGGTTGAGAAAAGAAGCAAAGCTTCCGCATTAGAGTTTGCCAGTTTGAAAATTATCTTGGTTTAAAAATGAACCATGTATGTTTAATTTGAGAAGTGGGTTTTTACAGCCTTTGGCTGCAGCAAGTGGTATCAGAGCTGGAAAAGCTCTTTTGAAAGTTAAAGATTTTTTTTTAATTAAATCAGAATGCATGTGTGATGAGGGGAGAAGGAGATCAGATATTAAATCTGATAAAGCAATAGATACATAGAATTTAAGTGAACAAGCATTTGCAGAAATGAATGAAGATAGTACAATAAAAGTACCAGTGAATGAAGAGAACAAGGTCATGCAGAGATCTTGAAGGTGAGATAATTTAATTTGGTTTAAAAATTGTGATTGCAGAATTGTGGTTGCAGATAAGATGAAGACAAAGATTTTGATGATGATGGAAGTGAACCTAATATTCCAGCTAAAGGTTGGATAGAGAGAACAGCTGAAGTGTTCTCAAGAGAAGGTGAGTTGAGGATATAAGCCTAGAGAGAGCAGAAGAGAGTGCTCAAGAGGTTTTAGAGACAGAGAACCAGTGCTTGCCAAAAGACCAAGCCTAGAGACTGGATTGGTGAGGTAAGTGGCAACAGGGAGAACTTGCTATTGCATAGGCTTAGTGCAACTCACAGTGAGTGAGAAGCTCATGGAGAAGATGATCATGGAGGATCAGATAAGAGGTTCTAAAGAATGCCACAGAGATAAGATGAAATATAGAGAAAGAGAAATTGCAGTGATGAAAGTACAACTAGAAGTACTAAAGGAATGGCTACAAGAAGAGGAAAACCAGAGAGGAGGATGGATCTTTCCACTGAAGGGAAAGAAGGTAATTTGGCAACCATTACAAAGGAAGTGGAGGCAGAAGGAGATTGCCTTATGGAAGGAAGAACTCAGATTTTTTGGGTCAAGGATGGAATTTTAGGATTCCACATGCAAATTTGTTCAAGGAGAAATGCTTGAAGAAGCAAATGAGACTGAAAAGTATTGTGTTTTTAAAACTAATGAATTGTGTATGATTTCAGGTACATCATAGGATGATGAAAAAACTTTGAAGTTTGTTAAGGAGAAGGAACTAAATCTGAATTATGTTCAGAAGGATGCTGAGATAGCAAGATCTCAGAAGAAAAGGAGACAGAGGAGTCTCATGAGAATATTCAGTAGAATATTTAAATAAAGGAAGAAAGACCATCTAATGATTGGTCAACAACAAATGAAGGTATGGAAAGTTGTGTAAAGTTTCCAATTTCTACTCCAATTAAAAATTTTGAATTATATAGAAAGTTAGATCTTCAAAGAAGAGAGTTGGAAAAGAAGAGGATCTACACTCAGGATAAATTGTTGAATGTGAAAGACAAGGAAATTTTCATGAATGACAGTCATGAAATAGAGGATAAGGCTATAAGAATGATTCAGCAAATTGAAGAAGTTCATTATTGTGAACCAGAGAAAAAATATATTCTTGAAATAGATGATAAGAAGGAAAGACTAGCTGACAGTCTCATGGAGAATTTAAATCAGCATACTGATGTGCTGACAAAGAATTTGGAAGAAAACTCAAAGCAACATACTAAAATGTTGCTAGAGGAGGAAGAGACATTGAAACCTTGTATTTTTAATACTGATAATTCATGTGTTATTTATGTAGGCAAAGAAGGACAACAAATGAAAAATGTCAGAGAATTTAATGAAAGGGAAACCATGTTAGTTGAAAACATAGTGTAGGATCATCATTCTATCATGGTGATTGGAAAAATGGATATAACCCTAGAATATGGGAAGAAAAACAATGGAGATTTTCCGAGTCTTGAAAGAGACTTAGAACTACAAGAAGAAGAAGAAGGATATGCTAAAACTAAATTGCAGCATATTGATGATGTGAAACAAGGACAAAGGGAATGGTTGAAATGCTTGCTGGAAATAATTATGCCAGAGAAAGGAATTGCAGACACTAAAGTGAAAATCCCTAAAGTTGTGAAATAAATAGGAGCAGATACTAGTTTGCCAAAATTAATTATGCTTACTACTATACAAAGAAGACTGAGTGAGTATGTTACTGCAGTTAAAGAATCAAATGATAATTTATTTTTTAAAAGTGAATTTGCAGGTAGTGAGTAGAAGAATAATGTTGCAGAGGGAGATATCTTAAGAGATATTCAGGAATTTTGGGAGGTAGCAACAATATTGGCAACAACATATGCATCAAGAAAGGAAACATATGCAGCGACAAAAGCAATAAAAGAAACATAAGTTGAAAGCAGCAACAAAAGGCAGAGTAATTTCCAGAAAAAAGATAAACTAGACATAGAGATTGAAAACATAAGGAGATTAATGATGAAGGTGTCTTAGAAGAAGACAACAGCAAGAAAGCAAAGAAATTACATCAAAGGAAAAAAAAGAACATAATGTGAAAGCAAAGCTAGTGGGAAGATGCAGAACAAGATATGGAAGCCTGGAGAAGTACAACAGAAGAATAATGCAGCTATTGGACACCAGAAAAACAAAGTATGGGATCTAGGAGGCAAATATTAAAAGAACATGATTATGAGATCATGATTATTTTTGACCTTGGGAGTCTGATGCAGGGGAATTAGGCTCAAGAAAATTCCTTGTATTTTAATAGACTTAGGGGTTTTGTGTTTTCAAGGGAGTTGATTTTTATGTAATGATTTGAGTGATTTTAATGAGAATTAATTAAATATTGTGATGAATTTGTAAATGTTCTCGAATGTTGGAGAACATGAGAGAATTAGGCTAGTTGAGAGTGTATAGCGATTGAGAGATTTAGGAATTAATGATAAATCCTAAATTAGAATTGGTTTCATTATTTTGTGATGAAAGAGGATCCTTAGGGGTGAGTTGAGACAAATGAGGACTTAGAGAATATTAGGATTTTGTTGAGAAGATGGAGGAACTGAAACCAAAAATTGTTTCAAAACCTTTTGTATAAAATGTAAGCCTCAAAGGCATAAAAAGGAGAGAAAAATAGATATAGATTGAAGGTAGAATAGAGGTAGACAGATAGGGTTTGAAGCCTACGGGTTGTAGGAAAAAAGGCCACTGATTTGAATATCAGGAAAGAGAGGAAGACTTTCCTATGTAAATTTTTTGTGTTAATACAAAGGACTCATTGCTGAGTTCATGTTTCATTTCTGAGTTATATGATGTGCAGAGGAAATTGGGTTACAAGATTGTATGAGTTGTGTGTTTAATATTGAATTGTAATTGTGGAACGGTGTGAATCGATCACAGAATGGATCGATGTCACAATACGATCCTTCATATTGATGTCAATTTGTACAGCGTAGAGGCAAGAATGCTGGTATCGTATGAAGCATTTCAAGAAGGGGGTATTACACATTATGTTGTGTAAAACCAGTGAAGATCAGGGTTTGAATTCATATTTGGGGTTTTAATGTATTTATGAATGATGGATTTGGATCACAGAAGATGAGTAATAAGAGATTAAGCCATGCATTGATGAAAAACATAGAGGGTTTTGAAGACTGGTTGGTATTGTGGAAGCAGAGTGATGGAGTAAAAGTCATAGTACAGTGGAAATGAGAAGCATAAACATGAACTGGGTGGATTGTTCAAATGTTTCATCGAGTATGCAGAGATGCGTATTGAAGAGTTGAAGTGGAACCGTGAGCAACAATGTGAAAAAACTGTGCAATTGGAACAATAAAGGCGGATTCGAAAAAACCACAAATGGTTTTCATGCGGCCTTAGGATGGTAAGTAGTTTTATTGGAATTGAACGCAATACACTCCAACAGCTGACACGTAGCACCGGTGGAAATTCAAAACCGTTTATTTCGCGTGGCATTGGAGTGATAAAGTTATGGAACAAGTTTAACGCGATAGTCATCCGATCCTAGCCATCAAAGATCTGATGGCAATCGCAACTGAAGTTGCATGAAGGTTAATGAAGGTGAAGACCGACGGTGGAAATATTGAGTTGGTATGCGATGAATTATCAACCATTGGATGAAGAAGCATTAAGTTGGTAAGTCGTGACTCCAAAGGTTAATATAACATTTATCTTTGGTATTTATTTAACCAAAGTCAGTGTATGTTATATTGGGGGCTCGGTTATGTATCAATGTTTATTGGTAATGGATTTGATGAACGGTGGAAAGGTGGAGCCGAAATAAACATTATGTTGGTGCTTTGGTTTAAACCAAAGTCACACTTTCAATCAAATGAAATGTTCGTGTGGGTCCAAATATATGGTGAATTGGTATGCTGTGGTCTGAAGGTTTGCTTTGGGTTTTAACCAAAGTTTGAAGTCGCATATGAAGATTTATATTTTGGGTTTTATTCCAAAGTCAAATATTAATTTGAATATTCATGAAGTGGGTTATATAATATGGTTTTAACCATTATTTGAAAGGTAAGCTTCCGCCTATGAAGGCCATATCTGTTTGCGGTTTATGAAACAGGGTTTGGTTATGGTTTTAACCAAAGGTTGAGAAAAGAAGCAAAGCTTCCACATTAGAGTTTTCCAGTTTGAAAATTATCTTGGTTTAAAAATGAACCATGTATGTTTAAGGTGAGAATGTGGGTTTTGCAGCCCTTCGGCTGCATCACAAGCATGCACAAGGCATGATTGATCCTATTTTGGTTGAGGAATGGCCTAAGAAATTCGGACTTGGTTATGTTCAATCTAATGGCGAAGACTCCAAAACCATGAAGGCATGTGAGGCAACTTCAAAGAGAACTTTTGTCGCAAGTTCTAAACCACAAACATGTCAAGTTTATTTCCGTTGTTTAAAGCCTATGTTGCAGTAAGAATATTGTAGACATGCACCTTATGGCGAGCATGCGAGTTTGGACAGTTTTCAAGACATGAACATTGATGTTGGTCTGCAAATGAAAGCTGGAACCTATACTAGTTCATCTCCTCAAGAAGGAAAAAAGGATGGACATGCAAAGAATAATATGAGGTATAATTCTTCCCATAGTCAAGTTGATTATGTTTCTAATAAGCATGACAATTCTGCATGCTTGAATGGAAGAAAGAGTTGTTGTGCATATTGAGGTTTGTGTAACCATGTTGTTTCGAGATGCTGGAAGAGGAAGAAGGCATACATGAAGTAGTCGAAGAAAAGCCAGCTTGAAAAGAAGGTGCATAAGACTTGTACCCATTGCAATAAGAGGGGACATGTTGTTTCCCAATGTTGGACATTGCATCCAACTAATCATCTCAAGCACATGAGGAAAAATGATAACAAGACTGGCGAAAGTGGAACCAAGGATTCCATCATTGATGTGAGATCAGATGTTTCACATGAAGAAGATTTGCAGTAGCAAAATTTTCCTTGGAAGTGGCTTGGTAAGAAGTGGTTTGACTTATTGACATAGTAAGACATACTTTCATTTGTATATATACAAATTTCAGTTAAGTATGCATGTTTTATGCTGTAATCTCATGTTTGTTTGAGCCACCTTGGATCGATGATCAAGGAAGAAGCGATGTTTAGTTACCTTCTGTAAATTTCTCACAAGAAATTTCTGAGTGGCTACAAGGAAGACAGTTCTTGACAGGAGGACAAGCGCATCTAGGAATGGAAGAGTCGACTACCTTCGAGTTGTGGTTAAAAGGCACTAGCCATGCAAGGCAAGTGTATGGAGGTTGAAAATAAGAGGGTATTGTACTCTCATCTATTGTACAGATCAATATATCAGTCTTTTGGGGTCCAAAAGATTCCCAATGGGGAGGTGTGATCAGAACTGAATCATGAACCTAAGTGTTCAGAAGTGTGTCAAACCTAGCGACTGTATAGATCTTGTCTTCCTGATTCCAACATTGTGAACGGTTTGAAAAACCGACACTGTATGAATAATTTATCATAGATTGAAAAGTATAGTAAACTGAAAAATTTTATACTTTGACCAAGTTTGACTTGGATTTGAGAAAATAAAAAATAGAATATTCCATATGGGCCAATCAGGTCATGCCAAGTGGCATTGTATCATTGGGAAATTGGTTGACTTTTGAGTTTTAGGCCACTTAGGAGTTGCCACATGGTAGGCCTGGAGGCCACCACGTGGCCCATGAATGTTCATGTAAAATTTTGTTTGCGCGACCAGGGGTCAAACCCTGGACCTCCTGCCCGTAGGCCTACACCCATACTGCCTGCACTACGAGTGTTTCTTACCACATAAGGGCATCATAAATATTTATTGTTTAATGGTTTTAGCATTGGGGGAGCGGAGGGGCCAGCCCCTCCCATAAGACCACGCCCTCAATACCAAGAGACAAACCCAGATAGAAAATGGTCTCTGACAATGTTTATCGCTCTAGTTTTAAACGTGTTCACATGCAACATTAAACTTATTTGCCGACCATTATGGCAACTGCCCACCATAACTGCGTAGAGTCTAGGGTGCATGTGCCCACATGATGGTTGAAAATTAATTCCAACAGTTAGCTTCATGGAATTTTTGGAGCACATTCAAATATTTGGTGTAGATTCCAATTACAACTGGAGTTAAGTCTAGTTCTCCACAATTAGTGGATCTTTTTTGGGTGACATTAGAAATTTTTTATTTTGGCTCTATCTTGAGCTAGATTCGCCAAATTTTGGAGTGCCAATAGTAAATTTCGACTATATCCAACATTCCAGATTCATTGGTGAGGGCTTCAGAGTCATCAGAGGGAAT
Source organism: Pinus albicaulis (assembly GCA_034641835.2). Lineage (NCBI taxonomy): Eukaryota > Viridiplantae > Streptophyta > Pinopsida > Pinales > Pinaceae > Pinus > Pinus albicaulis. The sequence continues at coordinate 267,096,887 of CM076582.1, read as the reverse complement.
TTGAGCAGGATTTTTCTCTAGAGAAGTTGAAGGGGGCATAAGGCCACCAGGGGGCAGCAACAAAAAGAGGCTTAGCCAGTGCAGCTTGAGGCCTTATTCAGAAATCCAATAGTAAATTTTGGATGTTTAAGATGTTATGGGACTAATGGTGTGGTTATTAGAACCTATAGAGGAATTTTGAAGGCCGAGATTATTTAGTGAAATTCCAGGGGCCACTAGTGCCAGCTTTTGCCAACAGTAGTTCGAGGCCTAGCCAGGGCAGCTAGAGGCCTTATGCAGTGAACCAATAGTCATTTCTGTCTGTTTTCATAGTTTTGAATACATTTAAGGATGTTTTAGAAGCTTTTGAGGACTTATAGAGGCCGAAAACCCATCAGATAATTTTTAGTGACCCTAGTGCTAGGGGGTGCTGACAGGTGTTGGAGGCGAAACCGAAGCAGCCGAAGGCCAATTTCAATGAACCAATAGTATATTCTAACTATTTTGGGCATTATGAATCCAATTCAGGTATTTTTAGAGCCATTTGAAGACTTATACAGCTATAGAAGCTACAGGGAAGTTTTGGGAAGCCCAGGGCAAACCGTGGAGGGACAAAAAAATAATTCTGAAGGAGTTAGTACCATAGAGAAGCTCAGTGTAGCTCAGAGCACCGATAGAAGGAATCAAGTATAAGGGAGCCTAGATCTGTTTGCAGAGTGATGAAAGCCATGATAGGGATATAGATGGTATTCTAAGCCCATTGGTTCAATTCAATAACCATTGGAGTTAAGTGTGGAACTTGTAAAATAAAATTTTCCATAATCCCAAAGAGCTAAGTCAAGATGACAAGAGCTCAAGGAGACGTATCCCACGATATTTGGGTGAAATCCTAGATTAATTTTGTTGTTATGTGTGGATTTTTATTTTCTGCATTATATTTCTGTTACAAATGTTTAATTTCAGCAAGAAAAAATGGACTTAAGACACTTAAACAGGTAAAAAATCATACACTATTTCAAGCATAAATTCCGCAAAATGTCAAGTATAAGCTAGATATTTTATTTTTTTAACTGAGTGGGAGGTTCTTGAAAATCATAACAAGTTATCCAACCCATTTTCAGATCAGTGAAGCAGAGGTTATTCACTCAAATTTGTCTTTAGTTTCCTCTTCAGATAGATGTGTTGGTTCATTTGAAAAGCACACTAGAGGTATAGGGTCCAAGTTAATGTTTAAAATGGGCTATGAAGGCAAGGGTTTAGGTAAACATGCACAAGGAATGGTTGATCCTATTTTAGTTGAGGAACAACCTAAGAAATTTGGTCTTGGTTATGCTCAATCTAATGGCGAAGACTCCAAAGCCATGAAGGCATATGAGGCAACTTCAAAGAGAACTTTTGTTCCAAGTTATAAACCACAAACATGTCAGGTTTTTTTTCAAGTTGATTGACATTGTTTAAAGCCTATTTTGCAGCAAGAAGAGAGTAGACTTGCATCATATGGCGAGCATGCTAGTTTGGACAACTTTCAAGACAGAAACACTGATGTTAGTCTGCAAAAGAAAGCTGGAACCTATACTAGTTCATCTCCTCAAGAAGGCAAAAAGGATGGACATGCAAAGCAGCATATTAGGTATAATTCTTCCCATATTCAAGTTGATTATGTTTATGCAAGGCATGAAAATTCTGCATACTTGAATGGAAGAAAGATTCGTTGTGCATATTGTGGTCTGTGTAACCATGTTGTTTCGAGATGCTGGAAGAGGATGAAGGCATACATGAAGTAGTTAAAGTGAAGGAAACTTTGAAAGATGGTGCATAATACTTGCACACATTGCTAGAGAAAGGGACATGTTGTTTCCCATTGTTGGACAATGTATCCAACTAATTGTCCCAAGAATATGAGGCAAGAGGATAGAAAGACTGGAGAAATTGGAACCAAGGATTCCATCATTGATGTGAGAACAAATGTTTCACATGAAGAAGATTTGTAGCAGCAAAAGTCATTGTAGAAGTGGCTTGGTAAGAAGTGGTTTGAATTCTTGACACAGTAAGACATACACTCATTTGTACATATGAAAATTTTAGTTATGTATGCATGCTTTATGCTGTAATCTCACGTTTGTTTGAGCCACCTTGGACCGATGATCAAGGAAGTGATGTTCAGCTACCTTCTATAAATTTCTCGCCAGAAATTTCTAAGTGCAAGGAAGACAATTCTTAATAGGAGAACAAGAGAATTTAGGAAGGGAAGTGTTGACTACCTTCGAGTTGTGGTTCAAAGGCACTAAGCCATGCAAGGAAAGTGTGTTGAGTCCCAAATTTGCATCTTTTCCATACATTTTTCCATACCTTTTTCACTCACCTAAACCTCCCAAATTGTCAATATCATGTGCAAAAGAGCATCTAACATGGTTTTTAATTATATTTTTGTGTTTGCTATTTGATCTAGATTTTGTTCATTCAGCTGCGGAATCTTGCCACTTTCCGTAGCTGCTGCAACTTTCCGCAGCTATTTTGTGAAACTCTATGCTACAGGTGTCTACAAGGAAAACGAGCCACATGGGCAGGTCAGGAATGACGTGGACATGGTTCGTGTCCTATTGGTTCAAGCAAACTCATCCAAAGAAGCTGCGGTCAAAGGCGTCCACATGGAAGTCAACCATGGAGTTTCATGTCGGCCGGACTCTGTTTCGTGTCACATAAAGATCCATACGGCCGTTTCTAAGCCTGCGGAGGATAAATCGACATCCGTGCAGGGCTCTAGAGTCGAATTCAAGCATCCACCTCCCATAGATTCACTTTCCAACGCGGCCATGCTCCTATATCCGTGGACGTAGTGGTCTACGTGCTTTCCACTAGCATGAACTTTAGGAGACAGTTATAGTTCGTTGTTATATATAATGCGTTTGCATACGCATATGAAGTTAGTCGTTATTAGTGAATGTAGTCTCTGTTATCTTTTGATTAGTCTGCTCTGTAGTGATTACGCTGCACTTGTGCCGTAACATTACCATTCTGTAATGACTGCTTTTTAATATGAGAAGACTCTGCTTTTCAACTTAATTCGTATTTGAGGACCGTTGCCAAGGCTGTGTAGAGGGCCCCTGCTCAGCTAAGGTTTTGTGTATTAGTGTATATTTCTCATTTCGTTTCTTTAGAAATCATTGTATCATAATCCATTCATATGTTCATACTTTGCAGTTGTTTCATTTCTGTTTATACACTTCCATGTTTTATGTTGATAATCACTGATCAGTGTTCTTGTTTCAGGTTATAGATAGGCAGCCCGGGCATCTAGATTTTGTTCATTCAGCTGCGGAATCTTGCCACTTTCCGCAGCTGCTGCAACTTTCCGCAGCTATTTTGTGAAACTCTATGCTACAGGTGTCTACAGGGAAAACGAGCCACATGGGCAGGTCAGGAATGATGTGGACATGGTTCGTGTCCTATTGGTTCAAGCAAACTCATCCAAAGAAGCCGCGGTCAAAGGCATCCACATGGAAGTCAACCATGGAGTTTCATGTCGGCCGGACTCTGTTTCGTGTCACATGAAGATCCATACGACCGTTTCTAAGCCTGCGGAGGATAAATCGACATCTGTACAGGGTTCTAGAGTCGAATTCAAACATCCACCTCTCGTAGATTTACTTTCCAACACGGCCATACTCCTATATCTGTGGATGTAGTGGTCTACGTGCTCTCCACCAGCATGAACTTTAGGAGACAGTTATAGTTTGTTGTTATATATAATGCGTTTGCATACGCATAGGAAGTTAATCGATATTAGTGAATGTAGTCTCTGTTATCTTTTGATTAGTCTGCTCTGTAGTGATTACGCTGCACTTGTGCCGTAACATTACCATTCTGTAATGACTGCTTTTTAATATGAGAAGACTCTGTTTTTCAACTTAATTCGTATTTGAGGACCGTTGCCAAGGCTGGTGTAGAGGGCCCCTGCTCAGCTAAGGTTTTGTGTATTAGTGTATAATTTTAATTTCATTCCATTGTGTCATAATCCATTCATATGTTCATATATTGCATTTGTTTCATTTCTGTTTATACATTTCCATAATTTCCATTTCATTTCTGTCTTTCATGTTTTATGATTGTTAATCACTGATCAGTTTTCTTGATTGCAGGTTTTAGATAGACAGCCCGGGCATTTTCATAGCATTTTGACTAATGACATGAAACTAACATTGTTCTGCTGCTAGTTTGCTTTTCATAGCTTTTTGTTTAACTTCAGTCTTGTATACGCGGTAGTTAAATTTAGATATATTAAGCTGCTCATAGCATCTTCAGTTGCCTCCGAAAGCCACAGCTGGACTGATGGTGAGGGACTGCATTATGAAATGTGTAGTTTAGTATTAGTTTCTTTCCTGCAAATTTAGATATATTAAGCTGCTCATAGCATCTTCAGTTGCCTCCGAAAGCCACAGCTGGACTGATGGTGAGGGACTGCATTATGAAATGTGTAGTTTAGTATTAGTTTCTTTTCTGCAAATTTAGATATATTAAATCATGCATGACATCTTCGATTGCCTCCGAAAGCCACAGCTGGACTGATGGTGAGGGATTGAATCATGAGTGTATGGTTTAGTATTAGTTTACTTTCTGCAAATTAAATATCAGTTACTCAAATTGTTTATGATTACTTCCGAAAATCATAGCTGGACTAATGATGAAGGATCAAAAGATAAATTGATGTAATCTGATTTAGATTTATTTTGTTGCAATTTTGAATTTCCTTAAGCATAGTTTCTTTTATGTTTAGTTGGCAGCAAGAATAGTTTAGTTTTCATGCTCAATAGTTCATTGTTTTTATTTATTAGATTAGCAACACCTTTTCATTTCAGCAGCACATTTTCATTTTCTTTCAAGTCTTGTCATTGTAAATTTCAAATTGCTTTTTAAAATTTCAAGTTGGTAAATCATTATAGGGGATATCACTTCCTTGAATAAACATAACCAAACTTGTTTTCATCTTAGAATTTCCATTTCACCTTAGAAAACCAAAAACGACAAAAAATTAAGAAATAGGTTATCTTGCACATATAGTGCGCCGCACTTCATCAGCTTACGATTCCCGGATTGACAAATTAAATGCAGCAATTTAGGACACACTAAATTGACCAAACAATTTGGCGCCGTTGCCGGGGAAGTGTAACTAGGTAGCCAATTTCTTAAAAAAAAAACATAAAATCATAAAAGAAGGGAAAACTTGATAACTTCTTGAAGTATGCTCTCCTCTTGCACCTAGTGTGATCTGGAGGATCAGGAAAGAGAGTTATTGGTTTAGTAATTTCTTAAGTATGCTCTCTTCTTGCACCTAGTGTGATCTGGAAGATCAGAAAGAGAATTATTAGCCCAAATTTTTAAAAAATAAAAAAAAATGACATGCATAGAGCAAGAGATTCTAGGGGAAGGTTTATAGCTAAAGCCAAGAGTTCGATTTTCACAACTCCATCTTCTTCAAGGCATAGACCCGATTCACCACCATCTACCCCTAGCCTTAAGATTTTTGGAAGTCAAGGAACAGCTGAATTAGAGGATTCTCCTATACCACCTACTAAAACCCACTTAGAAAACAAAGAGACTTTCTCTCATCCTCCCTTGGTAGAAGAACTAGAAGACTTTAAGAACTCTAAAGAAACTATCATGGCAGAGGAAGTAATAAATAGAGGTGGAGGTAGAAGAGGAGGAAACAATGGAGATAACAATGGTGAAGAAAATAATGGTAGAAATAGGGAAGGAGACAATTTGTTTGGGTTCCCTATAGTTGATGAGGAAACTCATGCAACAATGAAAAATATCTCACCATCTGTTCTCCCTAACTTTTATGGATTGCGAAGTGAGGATCCTGAAACATTTCTATTTGAGTTTGAAGTTGTGTGCCGAACTTATGACTATATGGAAGACTCTCAAAAACTCAAACTGTTTCCTTCAACACTGAAGGGATCTGCTTTGAAATGGTTCATGGGATTAGCCACTCAATCTATTAGGACTTGGAATGAAATGAAACAAATTTTTTTGGATAGATACTTGGACTATTGTATGCCCACCAATCACAAGGATGAGGTATTCAAAATGATGCAAAAAGAAGATGAAAATTTGGAAGACTTACTTGAAAGATTTCAATACAACTTGAAAAGAGAAAAGATAAGCAACGTAGATGATGAAACCTTGAAAGCCCTCATATTAAAAGCTATTAGAGATGAATGGATAGACATTTTAAACATGATGGGGAAAGGAGACATTTCTCAACTTCCACTTCATGACATAACAGAATTATGTGTCCATCTCTCAAGGGGAAAATCTAAAACTGGAAAAGGGCCTAGGGATCCTTCTCTTATTAGGGCTAACAAATCTGCAACTGGATCAGTAAGTAGGGCAGAGATTGGTAATATGCTTGATGAGTTTAAAACTGATATTCTAGGGAGCCTTAGTGAACAACTAGACACCCTTAAAATCCAAAACAAGCAGAAAGCAGAAACAGATGCTTTAGCCATCTTTTGTCCAAAATGTAGGAAGAAACATGCTTTAAGGGAATGTCCCTTGGATGCAAAAGTTGTAGAAACATGTATGATTTGCTCAGAGAATCATGAGATCAAGGATTGTCCTTCCATTCCTGGACTCAAAGCTTTTTTTCAAGAAGATCCAAATTCAGTAGAATCTCTTTGTTTTGTCGCAAGGAGACCTTGACAGGGACAACAATCTCAAGGGTTTAACAACCCTATGAATCTTCAAACCCCACCAAATTGGAATCCTTGGAAACAACCTTGGCCCCAACATCAAAATTCATATCAGCCATGGGTACAAGGGATGCAAAATCCTTATGGGAGATTTGCTCAATTTTATCAATATCCTCCATCTTTTCAAAATCAACAAGCTCCACAACTTCCAAGCCCAAATCCACAAATTTCATTGCCATTTCCACAACAACAACCTTCTCAACAAAATACAAATCCTCAACTCATGCTTCCATACCAACAGAAGACAAATCAACTTCCAACTCAGCCATTGCCAAATCCTAACAATAAGAATCCTCAAACTACTTATATGGTAGAAAGACAACAATTTCCTACCTATATGATTGTTCCTCTCAACGATGTACAACTCAGATCTGGTAGAGTTTTAGAAAAACCTTCTATAGATATTCAAGAGCAAGATACCTCTGAGGAGGACTCTCTTCAAGTTAATAAGGGTTCTGAGGAAGAATCTCTTCAAAATTCAAGCATGCAAAAAGAAAAAGAAAAGCTAACATCCACAACTCCTATAATTGAGCAACTTGCATCTTCATCTACACCTCCTTTTCCGGAAAGACTACAAATTGATAAGGGGGTGGAAAAACAAATCTTGTTGCCTAACTATGACTTTCTAGATGAATTGAAGAATGTTTGTATCAAGATTCCATTGCTACAAGCCATTCGAGAAATTCCTATTCTAGCAAAAAATATAAAGGAGTTGAGTTTCAAAAGACCAGGAAGGAAACTAAAAGACACAAGAAGAATCCACCTGGTAGGAAAGATTGCAGATATTATGATGGGAAAAATTACCATGCGGAAGTATGTAGATCCAGGAAGTCCAATTGTCAAGACACATATAAATGGGATAGAAATTCCAAACACATTGATTGACTTAGGGGCTGCTATCAACATTATGAGTAGACAGACTATGGAGCAGTTAAAACTTCCTAACCTTCTTTTTACACCTACTTTATTGCAACTTGCAGATCGATCGGTTATTAAACCAGATGGTGTATTAGAAGATATTTCGGTCTCCTTAGATTCTTGGGAATATCCAGTAGATTTTATGATTTTGACTCCCAAAAGTAATCTAGGAGGACATCCACTTATCTTAGGAAGACCTTGGCTAGCCACAGTTGATGCTTTTATTAGTTGTAGATCTGGAGACATGTACATTTCAAATGGTAATTCGACAAAGAAATTCAATTTGTATCCTCCAGCAAGAGCAATCACAGAAATAGGAGGCAATGAATGGGTCGATGATGAGAACACTATACAACCTGTCTTTACCATTTCTGAAATTAGTGAGGATAGTCAAATTCTGAACACATTAGAAAATTTTGAGATAACTTGAGAATATGACCCCACACAATTTCAGTTGGAATCTGACATAGAATATTTATCATCAAGACAAATGTCTCTTTACTCTATGGAAGAGTTTGGTAGTTCTACCATTGAGATTTTTCCAAGAAAAACATTGAATATCAACAAACATTTGGAAAAGTCACAACAAGAAGAACTAACCAAAATCTTGCAAAAACATTCTACTGCATTTGCATGGGAGTATACTGACATGAAGGGTATTGATCCTAAGACTTGCATCCATCGTATCTATATTGAGGAAAACAGTAGACCAATCAGACAACCTCAAAGAAGGATGAATCCAAATCTTAGGGAGATAGTGAAAGAAGAGCTCCAAAAACTACTCAACGTAAACTTCATTTATCCAATTTCAGATAGCCGATGGGTTTCTCCTTTGGTTATAGTACCTAAAAAGAATGGTAAATGGAGGGTATGCATTGATTACAGGAAATTGAACAAAGCAACTTTAAAGGATCACTTTCATTTGCCTTTTATTGATCAGGTATTAGATACATTAGCAGGTAAAAAGTACTTTTCATTTTTTGGATGGTTTTAGTGGTTATAATAAAATTCAGGTAGCACCTGAAGATCAAGATAAGACCACATTTACTTGTCCATGGGGAACTTTTGCCTACCGAGTGCTTCCTTTTGGGTTATGTAATGCACCAGCAACATTCCAAAGAGCAGTACTAGGAATTTTTTCTGATCTAATCCATGATTGTGTAGAGGTTTATATGGATGATTTTACAGTTTATGGTTATTCATTTGAAGAGGCATTAGAAAATTTGGAAAAAGTTCTCATAAGATGTAAAGAAACAAACCTTTCATTAAGCCATGAAAAATGCTTTATGATGTTTACTGAAGGGATTGTTTTAGGACATCATATTTCGGGAGATGGGATTAAGGTTGATAGATCAAAAGTTGAAGTCATCTCCAAGTTACCTATTCCAAATTGTCAAAGAGATGTTAGAAGTTTTCTAGGATTTATTGGTTACTATAGAAGATTTATAGAAAAATTCACTAAAATAGCATCTCCACTCTTCAAATTGCTTACAAAATACTGTGAATTTAAATGGGATCCTGATTGTCAATCAACTTTTGAAACTTTGAAAACAAGAATATCTGAAGCACCTATCTTGAGAGGACCAAATTGGAAACTCCCTTTTCATATTTCTACGGATGCTTCAGATACAGCTCTTGGAGCTGTGTTGGGTCAAAAAGATTTAATTCCTTATGCCATTTATTACACCGGTAAAAATTTGACTCCCACAGAGTTGAATTATACTGTGACTGAAAAAGAGTTCTTAGCTGTTGTTCATGCAATTAATAAGTTTAGACATTACATAACAGGCTATGAAACTTTTATTCATATTGACCATTCTGCAATTAGATATTTAATGAACAAACCTGTTACTAATGGCAGAGTGACAAGATGGCTTTTACTTTTGCAAGAATTCAATATTACTGTGTTGGATAGACCAGGAAAACAGAATACAGTAGTTGATTTCTTGTCTAGGATTCAGAATACTAAAGAAGATTCTCCTGTAGAAGATAAGTTTTCTGATGAATACTTGTTTGCAGTAACTATTAAGACCCCTTGGTATGCAGATATTGCTAACTATTTGGTTACAGGGAAACTACCTTCACATTTATTTCCAAGAGAAAAACGAAAGATTATTCAGGAGAGTTCAAAATATTCATGGATTTCTAACGAATTGTTTAAAACAGGGCCAGATCTTGTGATCAGAAGATGTGTCAGGGAAGATGAAATGCTTGATATTCTTAAGACATGTCATGATGAACCATGCGGCGGACACTTTGCAGACAAAAGGACAGCTTATAAAATCCTTTCTTTGGGATATTATTGGCCTTCCCTCTTCAAAGATGCAAAACAATATGTCAAAAGGTGTGACAGTTGCCAAAGAGTAGGGAAACCTACCCTTTCAAATGAAATGCCACTGCAAACACAGGTACTCATTGAACCCTTTGAAAAATGGGCTTTAGATTTCATTGGACCGATTAATCCACCATCTAAGCAAAAGAAGTATATATTGGTTTGCATTGATTATGTTACTAAATGGGTAGAAGCTAAAGCATTAGTATCTGCTACTGAAAATTCAGTTGTTCATTTTCTTTATGAGGATATTTTTACTCGCTTTGGTGTTCCAAGAGAAATTGTAACAGATCAGGGGAGCCAATTCACATCAAATTTGGTGGAGAAGTTGATGGAAAAATACAAAATCAAGCACAGAAGATCTACTCCTTACCATCCACAAGCAAATGGTCAAGTGGAGTCCACAAACAAAGTTCTTGAAAGTATCATCACCAAAACTGTTCATCTACATAGAAGAGATTGGGCAGAAAGGCTTCCCGAAGCCTTGTGGGCCTACAGAACTACATGGAGGAATACAACAGGACATTCTCCCTATGAACTTGTTTATGGGAAAGAAGTCTTGCTCCCCATTGAGTTCAAAGTCAAGACCTTCAAGATAGCAGTTCAGTTGGGGATGGACTTATCAGAAGCCCAAAAGCATAGAATGGAGCAGTTGAATGAGCTAGATGAGATCGGACAAGAAGCAATTCTAAGAACTGATCTAGTTCAATATCAAAGAACTAAATGGCATGACAAATATATCAAAGAAAAGAAGTTTCAAGAAGGAGATTGGGCATTGCTATTTGACTCCAAGTTTAAAGATTTTCAAGGGAAATTTCAGACTCATTGGCTTGGGCCATATGAGATTGACAAGATCTTTAGCAATGGAGCTGTAAGAATGAAGACCATTGATGAGTTTCAAACTCCTCTTATTGTGAATGGCCATAGATTGAAAGTTTATCATAAGCCACTCTCAAAAGAGGATTTTGTCAAAATGTTTCAAGAAAGTTCTGCAATCAGGCTGGTACAGAAGAATTCTTCTTCTCCACCAACCTAGTTCTTTTGTTCTTTTCAGTTAAAAAAAAAATAAAAAAAAATAATGGTATAAGCCTGAAAACCAATCATTGATTGGCAGTCTTATGCAGAAAATATAGGGTGAAAATCAGGAACACCTGACACTCTATATTTTCCAAAAAAAATCTCTCTTTCATTTCACAAGCTTTGTCACCACTCACTCCATTTCATTCCACTTCATTCCATTTCATTTCATTTCATTTCACTTCATTCCACTTCATTTCATTCCATTCCATCAATAAAAAATTTTTTCATGACCATTTCCATCTGGTCATTTGTCATTTGTTCATTTTTATTCATCCAAGTAATAGCTGTGTCAGTTTCTGCAGCTGACATCTGTTTCCGCAGCTGACTCCAGTTTCCGCAGCCAGAAGCAGATTCCGCAGCTACTACTCTGTTTTCAAAGAGAATGTACAGTCAGATGTTATTTCCATAATTAGAAAATAAAATGCAGGTCAGAGGATCAATGGAGCATTCAAGACACCAATGGAGATCAATCAGTTGAAGACCAAGGGCAAAGGCACAGATTCCAAAGGTATGAATAAAATTTATTTCAAATAGCATTGAAAAACACATTTTTATATAGTTCTGAACCATGAGCTCTATCCATTACGCGCAATGATTATATTGACAGTTCCGTAACCTTTCACGATCTCCATATTATCCTCTTGCATTCATTCACAAACGGTTTTATCATTAAAAGTCCGATTTTCACTCATGTTCCAATATCCCACCGGAGATAATGAGACGTATTTGATTTGACCAAAGACTCTTACAGCCGCATGAATTCATAATCGTTGATTGAAACGTGTTCATATTTATTGCGCAGCCACCAAAATTCAAAACGCTGCCGAATGTGTTATACTTTGTTAATCTCTTTGTCGTGTCTCTGCCGTGTTTACGAAACCCCACTTTGCTCATTCTCACTCCCGAATATCTACCCACTGTCTCACTCCATTTCGTTCCTCTTGCTCATTCTCACTCCCGAATATCTACCCATTGTCTCACTCCATTTCGTTCCTCTTGCTCATTCTCACTCCCAGATATCTACCCACAGTCTCACTCCATTCCGTTTATGGTGCTCATTCCCATTTTATGATACATCCCCACAGCCATTGTGCTCGTTCCTATGCATTCAACCATTCTATTTCCATTTGAAACCCTCACGAAGGCAAATTTGTGAAGAACAGAAAAGTGAAATGGGAAAATTGCTAAGAGCAGAGCCGGAAGGAACGAAGTTTATAGAGGGATATCCGCAAGCAAAAGAGATATTGAAGAAAGAAAAATGGCTGCGTTTTATTCAGAAATTCAGAGGTTATCACAAAGAAGTTACGAAAGCATTTGCAAGGTCGTTTGATGGCTCGGAAGCAGAGATTGGAGACCTCAAGTTTGCGGTCAATGAAGCATCTATATCAACATCCACGGAACTTCTTCAGGAGGGAGAGCGTTGGTTCAAAAATAAAAGCATCAGTGATGAGGCATGGAGAACAATCTTACGAAACCAAGGTATGGACATAACTGTTTTTAAAAGAGGAATCCCTGTGCATGCATTGAAAGAAGAATGGGCCACTTTACGGCTAATTGTTCAGAAATTCATTACATGTGAAGGCCGTTTTGGGTCCATGTACATGTACCATACCAGGCTATTGATGAATTTTCTAGAAAATCAAACTCTCAATCTCCCATATTTTCTATTCAATAGCTTGAAGAAAATGGCTGTGACTGTTCAAAAACACTTAGGAGATGTAGAGCCCCATCTATATCACCACGGCCTTGTTAAAATTCTGATTGAAAAGGAGTTAAAGGAAAGAAAAGACACATGGGAACAATTTCTAGTTAGAAATTTCTTTGAGGAACCTCAGGAAATTCCTGAAGGTAGTTCAACAAGAAGGAGTAGAAGAAAAAGAATAAATGTTGAAACCCAAATTACTCCTACTCGGGAAATTCCTGCAGCTAGCACAGCAAGAAGAAGTAGGAGGAAAAGAATAATTGATGAAATCCAAAATACTCCTACTACTACTATGGAAAGAACTGATAGGGAAGAGAGACTGGTAAAAAGGAAGAAGAAGGAAATCAAGGGTAAGAAGCCAATAACACCAAAAGGGAAAGAAACTATTGAGGCTGTACATAAAACTCCTTCTTCTTTTGAAGAAGATCATCAAATGCTATCTGAAAGATTAGTTTATCTTCAAAAACAGTCATCTATATCCAAGAAGGCAGAGAAAGGAAAACAAGAACAAAAGGGTAGTGTACCACAGCGTGTGAGGAGAAGCAGCAGACTTAAGGGGAAATTGAGAAAAACGCAAATTAAGGGTCCTCATTTCATTGATTTGGGTGAGGAGACATCTGAACAGTCCCCAACTGACCATAGTCCATCTCAGTCAGTTAGTGAACCTGGTTCATTTCATTCCCAATCAGACAATGAGCATACTCCATCCTATTCTCAACAAAATATTGATGTAAGCCCTCCTCGGCCAGATTTTGAACATAACTCTCCTTCACAGCATTTTGGGGACAACCCAATAAAAATGACACCTGAAATAGACCCCAAGCAGCAGGAAGTATATGACTATATAGAATCTTTGGAAAAGGCAGCCACAGGTCCAAGTACTTCTTCCATTCAGCCTCATACATTGCAGGATGATTTGGTTCAATCATTAAAACAGGAAATTTTTGAGCTGGAGCTTTTAAATAGGCACATCAAAAATGAAAATTAGACATTGAAAGAACAAAGAAAACTGGACAAGATCATCCATGATAATACTATGTTACATTTGGGAATATGGCAGAAGAAGAATAAGAAATTGAAAAGGAAATGCCAAAAATTGAGCAAAGCACTTTTAAATATCAAATTTAGGTGCTTAATGAAGAAACCCAGAATGTTGGCAGTACCAAGGAAGAAGAGGAGAGGATTGGATGTGCTGGCTGAAGTATCAAGGCACATGAACTGAAGAAAGAGTATCAAAATTTTGGTTGCATGAGGACATGCAACACCTTCACAGTGGGGGTATGTTGAGTCCCAAATTTGCATATTTTCCATACATTTTTCCATACCTTTTTCACTCACCTAAACCTCCCAAATTGTCAATATCATGTGCAAAAGAGCATCTAACATGGTTTTTAATTATATTTTTGTGTTTGCTATTTGATCTAGATTTTGTTCATTCAGCTGAGGAATCTTGCCACTTTCCGCAGCTGCTGCAACTTTCCGCAGCTATTTTGTGAAACTCTATGCTACAGGTGTCTACAAGGGAAACGAGCCACATGGGCAGGTCAGGAATGACGTGGACATGGTTCGTGTCCTATTGGTTCAAGCAAACTCATCCAAAGAAGCCGCGGTCAAAGGCGTCCACATGGAAGTCAACCATGGAGTTTCATGTCGGCCAGACTCTGTTTCGTGTCACATAAAGATCCATACGGCCGTTTCTAAGCCTGCGGAGGATAAATCGACATCTGTACAGGGCTCTAGAGTCGAATTCAAGCATCCACCTCTCGTAGATTTACTTTCCAACACGGCCATGCTCCTATATCCGTGGACGTAGTGGTCTACGTGCTCTCCACCAACATGAACTTTAGGAGACAGTTATAGTTTGTTGTTATATATAATGCGTTTGCATACGCATAGGAAGTTAGTCGATATTAGTGAATGTAGTCTCTGTTATCTTTTGATTAGTCTGCTCTGTAGTGATTACGCTGCACTTGTGCCGTAACATTACCATTCTGTAATGACTGCTTTTTAATATGAGAAGACTCTGTTTTTCAACTTAATTCGTATTTGAGGACCATTGCCAAGGCTGGAGTAGAGGGCCCCTGCTCAGCTAAGGTTTTGTGCAATAGTGTATAATTTTAATTTCATTTCATTGTGTTATAATCCATTCATATGTTCATATATTGCATTTGTTTCATTTCTGTTTATACACTTCCATAATTTCCATTTCATTTCTATCTTTTATGTTTTATGTTGATAATCACTGATCAGTGTTCTTGTTTCAGGTTATAGATAGGCAGCCCGGGCATTTTCATAGCTTTTTGATTAGTGACATGGAACTAACATTGTTCTGCTGCTAATTTGATTTTCATAGCTTTTGTTTAATTTCAGTATTGCTTATCTACTTCAGTAGTTAAATTTAGATATACTAATCTTCTCATAGCATCTTCAGTTGCCTCCGAAAGCCACAGCTGGACTGATGGTGAGGGATTGTATTATGAAATGTGTAGTTTAGTATTAGTTTCTTTTCTACAAATTTAGATATATTAAGCTGCTCATAGCATCTTCAGTTGCCTCCGAAAGCCACAGCTGGACTGATGGTGAGGGATTGCATTATGAAATGTGTAGTTTAGTATTAGTTTCTTTTCTGCAAATTTAGATATATTAAATCTTGCATGACATCTTCGGTTGCCTCCGAAAGCCACAGCTGGACTGATGGTGAGGGATTGAATCATGAGTGTATGGTTTAGTATTAGTTTACTTTCTGCAAATTAAATATCAGTTACTCAAATTGTTTATGATTACTTCCGAAAATCATAGTTGGACTAATGATGAAGGATCAGAAGATAAATTGATGTAATCTGATTTAGATTTATTTTGTTGCAATTTTGAATTTCCTTAAGCATAGTTTCTTTTGTGTTTAGTCAGCAGCAAGAATAGTTTAGTTTTCATGCTCAATAGTTCATTATTTTGATTTACTAGACTAGCAGCACTTTTTCATTTCAGCAGC
>CM076582.1:266894325-267081035 GCA_034641835.2 Pinus albicaulis | reverse complement strand
AATCTAAATCGGATTACATCAATTCATTTTCTGACCCTTCATCATTAGACCAGCTATGACTTGCGGAAGTAATCATAAACAACTTGTGTAACTGATTATTTAATTTGCAGAAAATAAACTAATACTAAACCATACACACATAATTCAATCCCTCGCCATCAGTCCAGCTGTGGCTTTCGGAGGCAACTGAAGATGTCATACATGATTTAATATATCTAAATTTGCAGAAAAGGAACCAATACTAAACTACACATTTCATCATGCAGCCCCTCACCATCAGTCCAGCTGTGGCTTTCGGAGGTAACTGAAGACGCTATGAGCAGCTTAATATATCTAATTTTGCATAAAGGAAACTAATACTAAACTACACATTTCATCATGCAGCCCCTCACCATCAGTCCAGCTGTGGCTTTCGGAGGTAACCGAAGACACTATGAGTAGCTTAATATATTTAAATTTAACTACTGAATCAGATAAACAAAACTAAAACATACAAAACAAGACTGAAGTTAAACAAAAGCTGTGGAAAGAAAACTAGCAGCAGAATAATGTCAGTTTCATATCATTAGCCAAAATACTATGAAAATGCCCCGGGCTGTCTACCTAAAACCTGCACAAGAAAACTGATCAGTGATTTGAAAATCATAAAAACATGAAAGACAAGAATGCAATGGAAGTTAATGAACAGAAATGAAGCAACTATGAAATATGAACATGTAATGAGTTATGATACAATGACTGTTTAAAGAAATGAAATGAAAAATATATACATTAATACACAGAACCTCGGCTGAGCAGGGGCCCTCTACGCAGCTTTGGTAACGATCCTCAACACAAATTAAGTTGAAAACAGAGTTCTTCACATTAAAAAGCAATTCATTACAGACTGTTAGTATTACGGCTCAAGGCAGCGTAATCACTACATAACAGAGTACGCACATCAACTCAACAGCTATGATCAACTAACAACTATCAACTAACTCTACGTGCGTATGCAAACGCTCTATATAAAGAAATAAATTGTAACTGTCTCCTGAAGTTTATGATAGCAGCCAGCACGTAGACCACTAAGGCCACGGATATAGGAGTATGGCCATGTTGGAAAACAGATCTATGGAAGGTGGGCGCTTAAATTCAACTCCAGAACTTTGCACAAATGTCAATTAACCTCCGCAAGCTTAGAAACGGCCGTATGGATGTTTCTATGCCACGAAACAGAGTCTAGCCGACATAGAACTCCACAGTTGACTTCCACGTGGATGGCTTTGACCGCGGCTTTCCTTGACGAATTTACTTGAACCAATAGGACACGAACCATGTCCTTGTCATTCCTAGCCCGCCCATGTGGCTCGTTTCCTTCGTTGACACCTGTAACATTGATTTCCACAAAATAGCTGCGGAAAGTTGCAGCGGCTGCGGAAAGTGACAAGTTTCCGCAGCTGTATGAACAAAATCTAAATCAAATAGAAAACACACAAACATAATTAAAAACCATGTTAGATACCCCTTTGCACATGATATTGACAATTTTGGAGGTTTAGGTGAGTGAAAGAGATATGGAAAAGTGTATGGAAAAGAGACAAATTCGGGACTCAACATACCCCCACTGTGAAGGTGTTGCATGTCCTCATGCAACCAAAATTTTGACACTCTTTGTTCAATTCATGTGCCTTGATACTTCAGCCAACACATCTAACCCCCTTCTCTTCTTCTTTAGTACTGCCATCATTCTGGGTTTCTTCATGAGGCACCTGAATTTGATATTCACAAGTGCTCTACTCAATTTTTGGCATTTCCTTTTTAGCTTCTTATTCTTCTTTTGCCAAATACCCAAATGTAACATAGTATTGTCATGGATAATCTTGTCCAGTTTGCCTTGCTCTTTGAGTGTTTCATTTTCATTTTTGATATGCCGGTTCAAAAGCTCAAGCTCAAAAATCTCTTGTTTTAATGACTGAACCAAGTCATCCTGCAATGTATGAGGCTGAATAGAAGAGGTACTTGGACCTGTGGCTGCCTTCTCCAGGGATTCTATATAGTCATAGACCTCCTGCTGTTTGGGGTCTACTTCCGATGTCTTTTTCATTGGACTGTCCTCAAAATGCTGCAAGGGAGAATTATGTTCAAAATTTGGCTGAGGAGAATTTTCATCAATATTTGCTGAGAATAAGATGGAGTACGCTCATTGTCTGATTGGGAGTGAAAGGAGTCAGGTTCACTAACTGACTGAAATGGACTATTGTCAGTTTCAGATGTCTCCTCACCCAAATCAATGAAATGAGGACTTTTAATTTGTGTTTTTCTCAGTTTTCCCTTAAGCCTGCTGCTTCTCCTCACATGCTGTGGTACACTACCCTTTTGTTCTTGTTTTCCTGTTTTTGCCTTCTTGGATAGAGATGAATGTTTTTGAAGAAAAATTAATCTTTCAGATAGAACTTGGTGATCTTCTTCTTCTTCAGAAGAAGTTTTATGGACAACCTCAATAATTTCTTTCCCTTTTGATATTATTGGCTTCTTAGTTTTAACTTCCTTCTTCTTCCTTTTTATCAATCTTTCTTCCCTATCATTTTTCTTCATAGTAGTAGTAGAAGTATCTTGGATTTCATCTACTGTTCTTTTCCTTCTACTTCTTTTTGTTGTGCTAGCTGCGGGAACTTCCTGTGTAGGAGCAACTTGGGTTTCAACATCCATTTTCTTTCTTCTACTCCTTCTAATTGGATTACCTTCAGGAATTTCCTGAGGTTATTCAAAGAAGTTTCTAACTAGGAATTGTTCCCATGTATCTTTTCTGTCCTTTAGTTCCTTTTCAATCAGAATTTTTATAAGCCCATGATGATATAAATGAGGCTCTACATCTCCTAGGTGTTTTTGCACAGTGACAACCATTTTCTTCAAACTATTGAATAGGAAGTAAGGAAGATTGAGAGTTTGGTTTTCAAGAAAATTCATCAATATCCTAGTATGATACATGTACATAGAGCCAAAGAGGCCTTCACATGTGATAAATTTCTGAACAATGAGTAATAAAGTGGCCCATTCATCTTTTATTGCATGCACAGGAATTCCTCTTTTGAAAACAGTGATATCCATACCTTGATTTCGGAGGATTGTTCTCCATGCCTCATCACTGATACTTTTGTTTTTGAACCAACGTTCTCCTTCATGAAGAAGCTCTGTGGCTGCTGCTATTGATGCTTCATTGACTAAAAACTTGAGGTCTCCCACTTCTGCTTCCGAGCCATCAAATGATCTTGCAAACGCTTTGGTAACTTCTCTGTGGTAACCCCTGAATTTCTGAATAAAACGCAGCCATTTAGCTTTTCTCAACATTTCTTTTGCTTGTGGAAATCCCTCTATAAACTTCGGTCCTTCCAGCTCTGCCCTTAATAATTTTCCCATTTTACTCCTCTGTGCTTCACAGGCTTGCCTCTGTGAGGGTTTAAGTGGAAATAGAACGATGGAATACACAGAATCGAGCACAATGCTGTGGGGATGTTATCACAAAACGGAAATGAGCACCATACACAGAATGGAATACGACTGTGGGTGAATATACGGGAATGAGAGTGAGCAAAAGGAACGGAATGGAATGAAACAGGGAGTGAGAATGAGTAGAGTGAGGTTTTGTAAACACGACAGAGAAACGACAAAGAGGTTAACAAAGCATAATGCATTCGTCCGCATTTTGAATTTTTGGTGGTTGTGTCATAAATATGAACACGTTTCAATCAATGATTATGAAGTTATGCGGCTTGTAAGAGTCCTTTGTCAACTCAAATACGTATCATTATCTACGGTGGGATATTTGAACATGAGTGAGAGTCAGAATTTCAATAATGAAACCGTTTGTGAATAAATGCAAGAGGATAACATAGAGATCGTGGAAAGTTACGGACTGTCAATATAATCATTGCGTGTTATGGGTAGAGCTCATAGTTTAAAATTACATAAAAATGTGTTTTTCGATACTATTTGAAATAAACTTTATTCATACCTTTGGAATCCTTGCTTTTTCCCTTGGTCTTCAACTGATTGATCTTCATTAGTGTCTTGAATGTCCCATTGATCCTCTCCTACATTTTATTTCATGATTTATGAAAATAACAACTAACTGTACATTCTTTTTGAAAACAGAGTAGTAGTAGCTGCGGAATCTGCTTCTGGCTGCGGAAACTGGAGTCAGCTGCGGAAATAGATGTCAGCTGCGGAAACTGACACAGCTATCACTTGGCTGAAATAGAAATGAACAAATGACAAATGACCAGGTGGAAATGGTCATAAAAAGATTTTTATTGATGGAATGGATGAAATGAAGTGGAATGAAGTGTAATGAAGTGAAATGAAGTGGAATGAAGTGTAATGAAGTGAAATGAAATGAAATGAAGTGGAATGAAATGGAGTGGGTGGTGAGATGAAATGAAATGAAAAACAGATTTTTTTTGGAAAATATAGAGTGTCAGGTGTCCCTGATTTTCACCCCATATTTTCTGTATAAGACTTCCAATCAATGATTGGTTTTCAGGCTTATACCATTTTTTTTTTTTTTTTTTTTTTTTATAACTTGAAAAACAAAAGCTAGGCTGGTGGAGAAGAAGAATTCTTCTGTACCAGCCTGATTGCAGAACTTTCTTGAAACAACTTGACAAAATCCTCCTTAGAGAGTGGCTTATGATAAACTTTCAATCTATGGCCATTCACAATAAGAGGAGTTTGAAACTTATCAATGGTCTTGATTCTTACAGCTCCATTGCTAAAGATCTTGTCAATCTCATATGGCCCAAGCCAATGAGTCTGAAATTTCCCTTGAAAATCTTTAAACTTGGAATCAAATAACAATGCCCAATCTCCTTCTTGAAACTTCTTCTCTTTGATATATTTGTCATGCCATTTGGTTCTTTGATATTGAACTAGATCAGTTCTTAGAATTGCTTCTTGTCTGATTTCATCTAGCTCATTCAACTGCTCCATTCTATGCTTTTGGGCTTCTGATAAGTCCATCCCCAACTGAACTGCTATCTTGAAGGTCTTTCAAACTTGGAACTCAGTGAGAGCAGGCTTATATAAACAAGTTATAGGATAATATCACGTGCAACATTTACTCATGTGATTCTGTAGGCCCTGTGAGGCTTAAGGAAGCCTTTCTGCCCAATCTCTTCTATGTAGATGAAGAGTTTAGTGATCATTACTTTCAAAGAACTTACATTTGTGAATCCATGACCATTTGCTTGTGGATGGTAAGGAGTAGATGTGTGCTTGATTTTGTATTCTTCCATCAACTTCTCCACCAAATTTGATGTGAATTGGCTCCCCCGATCATTACAATTTCTCTTGGAACACCAAAGCGAGGCTAAAAATATCCTCATAAAGAAAATGAACAATTTGAATTTTTGATGTGAGATACTAATGCTTCAGCTCTACATTGTGCTCTCCAATGAACACATTGTCTCTATTCTTTGCCGATGGTGGATTAATTGGTCCAATGAAATCTAATGCCCATTTTTCAAAGGGTTCAATGAGTACCTGTGTTTGCAGTGGCATTTCATTTGAAAGGGTAGGTTTCCCTACTCTTTGGCAGCTGTCACACCTTTTGACATATTGTTTTGCATCTTTGAAGAGGGAAGGCCAATAATATCCTAAAGAGAGGATTTTATAGGCCGTCCTTTTGTCTGCAAAGTGTCCGCCGCATGGTTCATCATGACATGCCTTAAGAATATCGGGCATTTCATCTTCCCTGACACATCTTCTGATCACAAGATCTGGCCCTGTTTTAAACAATTCGTTAGAAATCCATGAATATTTTGAACTCTCCTGAATAATTTTTCGTTTTTCTCTTGAAAATAAATGTGAAGGTAGTTTTCCTGTAACCAAATAGTTAGCAATATATGCATACCAAGGGGTCTTAATAGTTACTGCAAACAAGTATTCATCAGGAAACTTATCTTCTACAGGAGAATCTTCTTTAGTATTCTGAATCCTAGACAAGAAATCAGCCACTGTATTCTGTTTTCCTGGTCTATCCAACACAGTAATATTGAATTCTTGCAAAAGTAAAAGCCATCTTGTCACTCTGCCATTAGTAACAGGTTTGTTCATTAAATATCTAATTGCAGAATGGTCAGTATGAATAAAAGTTTCATAACCTGTTATGTAATGTCTAAACTTATTAATTGCATGAACAACAGCTAAGAACTCTTTTTCAGTCACAGTATAATTCAACTCTGTGGGAGTCAAATTTTTACCGGTGTAATAAATGGCATAAGGAATTAAATCTTTTTGACCCAACACAGCTCCAAGAGCTGTATCTGAAGCATCTGTAGAAATATGGAAAGGAAGTTTCCAATTTGGTCCTCTCAAGATAGGTGCTTGAGATATTCTTGTTTTCAAAGTTTCAAAAGCGGATTGACAATCAGGATCCCATTTAAATTCACAGTCTTTTGTAAGCAACTTGAAGAGTGGAGATGCTATTTTAGTGAAGTTTTCTATAAATCTTCTATAGTAACCAGTAAATCCTAGAAAACTTCTAACATCTCTTTGACAATTTGGAATAGGCAATTTGGAGATGACTTCAACTTTTGATCTATCAACCTTAATTCCATCTCATGAAATATGATGTCCTAAAACAATTCCTTCAGTAAACATCATAAAGAATTTTTCATGGCTTAATGAAAGGTTTGTTTCTTTACATCTTATAAGAACTTTTTTCAAATTTTCTAATGCCTCTTCAAATGAATTACCATAAACTGTAAAATCATCCATATAAACCTCTACACAATCATGGATTAGATCAGAAAAAATTCCTAGTACTGCTCTTTGGAATGTTGCTGGTGCTTTACATAACCCAAAAGGAAGCACTCGGTAGGCAAAAGTTCCCCATGGACAAGTAAATGTGGTCTTATCTTGATCTTCAGGTGCTACCTGAATTTGATTATAACCACTAAAACCATCCAAAAATGAAAAGTACTTTTTACCTGCTAATGTATCTAATACCTGATCAATAAAAGGCAAAGGAAAGTGATCCTTCAAAATTGCTTTGTTCAATTCCCTGTAATCAATGCATACTCTCCATTTACCATTCTTTTTAGGTACTATAACCAAAGGAGAAACCCATCGGCTATCTGAAATTGGATAAATGAAGTTTACATTGAGAAGTTTTGGAGCTCTTCTTTCACTATCTCCATAAGATTTGGATTCATCCTTCTTTGAGGTTGTCTGATTGGTCTACTGTTTTCCTCAATATAGATATGATGGATGCAAGTCTTAGGATCAATACCTTTCATGTCAGTATACTCCCATGCAAATGCGGTAGAATGTTTTTGCAAGATTTTGGTTAGTTCTTCTTGTTGTGACTTTTCCAAATGTTTGTTGATATTCAATGTTTTTCCTGGAAAAATCTCAAACGAGGTACAGCTCTTCAAAGTGAGGTGTTTATATTGATGATAAATATTCATGTGATTAGCAAAATTGTGTGGGGTCATATTAGAGTTATCTAAGGTACTAATGTGTTGAAATTGACTATCCTCCCTGTTTAGAAATGAGTAAACAGTTTGTATAATGAGTTTCTATCATCAAAACCCATTCAGTATCATACTATTACATAATTGCTCTTGGAGAGATACAGTTAGAATTTCTTTGTAAATTCTTATTAAATGTGCTAATATCCTTTCACAATATTAAAACTTATCTGTTTGTGTTTGACCAAAATCTTCTCTGGTGAATGGATGTCCTCCTGGTCCCACCCAAAGGTCTGGATAAAATCTACCGGATGTTCCCAAGAATCTAGAGAGGTAAGAGTATCTTCTAATACACCATGCAGTTGAATAACTTGATATGATCTAAAGTTGCAAATAGTAGGTGTAAGAAAGGATAAGAGAGAGTTTCTTTATTCTGAATTTGTCTACTCATAATGTTGATAGCAGCCCCTAAGTCAATCAATGTGTTTAGAATTTCTATCCCATTTATATGTGTCTTGACAATTGGACTTCCTGGATCTACATACTTCTGCATGGTAATTTTTCCCATCATAATGTCTGCAATCTTTCCTACCAGGTGGATTCTTCTTGTGTCTTTTAGCTTTCTTCCTGGTCTTTTGAAGCTCAACTCCTTTATGGTTTTTGCTAGAATAGGAATTTCTCGAATGGCTTGTAGCAATGGAATCTTGATACAAACATTCTTCAATTCATCTAGAAAGTCATAGTTAGGCAACAAGATTTGTTTTTCCACCCCCTTGTCAATTTGTAGTCTTTCCGGAAAAGGAGGTGTAGATGAAGATACAGGTTGCTCAACTATAGGAGTTGTGAATGTTAGCTTTTCTTTTTCTTTTTGAATTTTTGAATTTTGAAGATATTCTTCCTCAGAACCCTTATTGACTTGAAGAGAGTCCTCCTCAGAGGTATCTTGCTCTTGAATGTCTATAGAAGGTTTTTCTAAAACTCTACCAGATCTGAGTTGTACATCGTTGAGAGGAACAATCATATAGGTAGGAAATTGTTGTCCTTCTACCATATAAGTAGTTTGAGAATTCTTATTGTTAGGATTTGGCAATGGCTGAGCTGGAAGTTGATTTGTCTTCTGTTGGTATGGAAGCATGAGTTGAGGATTTGTATTTTGTTGAGAAGGTTGTTGTTGTGGAAATGGCAATGAAAGTTGTTGTGGATTTTGGCTTGAAAATTGTGGAGCTTGTTGATTTTGAAAAGATGGAGGATATTGATAAAATTGAGCAAATCTCCCATAAGGATTTTGCATCCCTTGTACCCATGGCTGATATGAATTTTGATGTTGGGGCCAAGGTTGTTGCCAAGGATTCCAATTTGGTGGGGTTTGAAGATTCATAGGGTTATTAAACCCTTGAGATTGTTGTCCCTGCCAAGGTCTCCTTGCGACAAAACAGAGAGATTCTACTGAATTTGGATCTTCTTGAAAAACAGCTTTGAGTCCAGGGATTGAAGGACAATCCTTGATCTCATGATTTTCCGAGCAAATCATACATGTTTCTACAACTTTTGCATCCAAGGGACATTCCCTTAAAGCATGTTTCTTTCTACATTTCGGACAAAAGATGGCTAAAGCATCTGTTTCTGCTTTCTGCTTGTTTTGGATTTTAAGGGTATCTAGTTGTTCACTAAGATTCCCTAAGATATCAGTTTTAAACTCATCAAGCATATTACCAATCTCTGCCCTACTTACTGATCCAGTTGCAGATTTGTTAGCCCTAATAGGAGAAGAATCCCTAGGCCCTTTTCCAGTTTTAGATTTTCCCCTTGAGAGATGGATACATAGTTCTGTTATATCATGAAATGGAAGTTGAGAGATGTCTCCTTTTCCCATCATGTTTAAAATGTCTATCCATTCATCTCTAATGGCTTTTAATAGGAGGGCTTTCAAGGTTTCATTATCTAAGTTGCTCATCTTTGCTCTTTTCAAGTTTTATTGAAATCTTTCAATTAAGTCTTCCAAATTTTCATCTTCTTTTTGCATCATTTTGAATACCTCATCCTTGTGATTGGTGGGCATACAATAATCCAAGTATCTATCAAAAAATGTTTGTTTCATATCATTCCAAGTCCTGATAGATTGAGTGGCTAATCCCATGAACCATTTCAAAGCAGATCCCTTCAATGTTGAAGGAAACAGTTTGAGTTTTTTAGAATCTTCCATATAGTCATAAGTTCGGCACACTACTTCAAACTCAAACATAAATGTTTCAGGATCCTCACTTCGCAATCCATAAAAGTTAGGGAGAACAGATGGTGAGATATTTTTCATTGTTGCATGAGTTTCCTCATCAACTATAGGGAATCCAAGAAAATTGTCCCTATTTCTACCGTTATTTCCTTCACCATTGTTATCTTCATTATCTCCTCATCCTCTACCTCCACCTCTATTTATTACTTCCTCTGCCATGATAGTTTCTTTAGAGTCCTTATAGTCCTCTAGTTCTTCTATCAAGGAAGGATGAGAGAAAGTCTCTTTGTTTTCTAAGTGGGTTTTAGTAGGTGATATAGGAGAATCCTCTAATTCAGTTGTTCCTTGACTTCCAAAAATCTTAAGGCTAGGGGTAGATGGTGGTGAATCTGGTCTATGCCTTGAAGAAGATGGAGTTGTGAAAATCGAACTCTTGGCTTTAGCTATAAACCTTCCCCTAGAATCTCTTGCTCTATGCATGTCATTTTTTATTTTATTTTTAAAGTTGGGCTAATAATTCTCTTTCTGATCTTCCAGGTCACACTAGGTGCAAGAAGAGAGCATACTTAAGAAATTACTAAACCAATAACTCTCTTTTCTGATCCTCCAGATCACACTAGGTGCAAGAGGAGAGCATACTTCAAGAAGTTATCAAGTTTTCCCTTCTTTTATGATTTTATATTTTTTTTTAAGAAATTGGCTACCTAGTTACACTTCCCCGGCAACGGCGCCAAAATGTTTGGTCAATTTAGTGTGTCCTAAATTGCTGCATTTAATTGTCAATCCGGGAATCGTAGGCTGATGAAGTGCGGCGCACTATATGTGCAAGATAACCTCTTTCTTAACTTTTTGTCGTTTGTGGTCTTTCTAAGGTAAAATGGAAATTCTAAAGTGAAAAGCAAGCTTGGTTATATTTATTCAAGGAAGTGATTTCCCCTATAATGATTCGCCAATCTTGAAACTTTAAAAGCAAATTGAAATTACAATGACAAGACTTGAAAGAAAGTAAAAGTGTACTGCTGAAATGAAAAGTGCTGCTAATCTAATGAATCAAAACAAGAAACTAGTGAACATGAAAACTAAACTATTCTTGTTGCCAACTGAACACAAAAGAAACTACGCTTATGGAAATTCAAAATTGCAATGAAATAAATCTAAATCAGATTACATCAATTCATTTTCTGACCCTTCATCATTAGACCAGCTATGACTTGCGGGAGTAATCATAAACAAATTGTGTAACTGATTATTTAATTTGCAGAAAGTAAACTAATACTAAACCATACACACATAATTCAATCCCTCGCCATCAGTCCAGCTGGGGCTTTCGGAGGCAACTGAAGATGTCATACATGATTTAATATATCTAAATTTGCAGAAAAGGAACTAATACTAAACTACACATTTCATCATGCAGCCCCTCACCATCAGTCCAGCTGTGGCTTTCGGAGGTAACTGAAGACGCTATGAGCGGCTTAATATATCTAATTTTGCAGAAAGGAAACTAATACTAAACTACACATTTCATCATGCAGCCCCTCACCATCAGTCCAGCTGTGGCTTTCGGAGGTAACCAAAGACACTATGAGTAGCTTAATATATTTAAATTTAACTACTGAATCAGATAAGCAAAACTGAAATGTACAAAACAAGACTGAAGTTAAACAAAAGCTGTGGAAAGAAAACTAGCAGCAGAATAATGTCAGTTTCATATCATTAGCCAAAATACTATGAAAATGCCCCGGGCTGTCTACCTAAAACCTGCACAAGAAAACTGATCAGTGATTTGACAATCATAAAAACATGAAAGACAAGAATGCAATGGAAATTAATGAACAGAAATGAAGCAACTATGAAATATGAACAGGTAATGAGTTATGATACAATGACTGTTTAAAGAAATGAAATGAAAAATATATACATTAATACACAGAACCTCGGCTGAGCAGGGGCCCTCTACGCAGCTTTGGTAACTATCCTCAACACAAATTAAGTTGAAAACAGAGTTCTTCACATTAAAAAGCAATTCATTACAGACTGGTAGTATTACGGCTCAAGGCAGCGTAATCACTACATAACAGAGTACGCACATCAACTCAACAGCTATGATCAACTAACAGCTATCAACTAACTCTACGTGCGTATGCAAACGCTCTTTATAAAGCAATAAAATGTAACTGTTTCCTGAAGTTTATGATAGCAGCCAGCACGTAGACCACTAAGGCCACGGATATAGGAGTATGGCCATGTTGGAAAACGGATCTATGGAAGGTGGGCGCTTGAATTCAACTTCAGAACTTTGCACAGATGTCAATTAACCTCCGCAAGCTTAGAAACGGCCGTATGGATGTTTATATGCCACGAAACAGAGTCCAGCCGACATAGTTGACTTCCACGTGGATGGCTTTGACCGCGGCTTTCTTTGACAAATTTACTTGAACCAATAGGATCATAGTGAAAGAAGAACAACAAGGGGAAGAAAGGCATGATAGAAAAGCAAGATGATGAACGAGGGCAGCCACAACATGATGAACAACGGCCCCGACCACGGCATGATGAACGGTAGCCACGGCACTTGTTGAGCAATGACTTCAAGAAAAGGAACAACAGCCTCATGAAGAAGAGGGGTAGCATGATAAATAGGTGCAACACAGTGAGGAGGATAGCCCTCAAAATTAAATGCAAAAGGACAGCTAAGGCATCCATGAAGAAATCCAAGATAGTGGCAAAAATGAGGAGCAAAGTGACAAGGGTAAAGAGCCCATGGAGCATGTGCTAGCTGCCTCTCCTAGGCAAGGGGCCATGCTCTCTTCTTCGAAAGTGGCTAAGCCCCAGACATCAAGGAAATGGGTGCCTAGAGTTGTAACTCCAAATGTGACTAGGGCCCTCCGAAGCAAGGGAAAATTTCAGAAGAAGCCCATTGTCGAATTGCCCAAGAGGAGGAAGACTAAAAGAGCCACCCAAAGCAAAGGGAAGGACAAGGAAGAAAGCAGTCATGAACAGGAAAGGGAATTCGACATCATCCAAATCCAAAGTGATGATAGTGAAAATGAAGCCCGGATCCTATAAAATCTCTTGATCAATAGATAAAACCAAATTGATGCTTTGAGGACTGATCTTGATAGGGCTAGGAACTTCAATCACTTTTTACAAGTTCAAAACAAGTAGATGAGTGTCCATATGGCTGTATATGAGACTCGAGCCATCAAATACAAAAAGGAGGCCTCCAAAGCACAAGTGAGATTGGAAGAACTCATGGGTGAGTTTGATGAGAGCGAAGGTGAAGATCAGCCCAGGCGAAAGAGGCCAAGAACCATGGGGATCAAAAGGGCCCTTGAGAAACAAAAGGAAGAAGAAGATGCCATTCTCCAATCTACCCCTCTCACTACATTGTTCGAACAAGAGATAGAGAAAAATCGGGAAGCATGTCTTGAGAGAGTTAATGATCACTTGGAGAAGAAATTGGAGAAGGCAAATAGAGACTTGGAGCTTCAACTCAAGATGACCAGGCATTATAGAAAGCTCAATCAGTTTGCCCGGCGGAAATTGAAGGCTGCTCAAGAAAAACTCAAGGAGGCTAAAGGGAAGTGCCCGACACCAAAATTGAGGAAAGAAACCTCAAGGCTCCAAATTTTGGCCTCAGCTTCACAACATGTTTCTAAAAACCCTTGAGGGTCATGCTCGCCAAGTTTGGGTGAAATTCGACAATTTTTGGTTTTTTTTCATTTTTGGGTTTTTGGCCAAAACTCATGGGCATTGCCATTTCAGTTTGGGGCATCCTCAAAGGATGAAAATGGTATCATTGGATGCCATAATTTCAAGGGCACATACTCAGTGATTTTCAGATCAATTGAAGATCATTTTCTCCCCCAAAATGGTGAAAAACACTCGCTTTTTCTACACTCTGCCTCGTTTATCAGTAAGGCCTATTTTTTGGTTTTTTACACAGGTCTATTTTTTGAGGACTTCCATTGGTCATTTGGGAGAAAAATAAACATTTTCATAAATTAGACACTCATATCTTTCCAACAAGTCATCATGAGCCTCGTTTCAACATCAGGAAGGCCTCCAAAAGTTGCCAGCAAGTCAGGGGACCTTTTATCGATGTATTTTTTGAGTATTTTTGTAAAAATTGAACCTTTCAAAAGTGACTTTTCTTCATGTGCGTTTAGCTATTTTTGTACATGATAAGTTATGAAAAGTCAATATATTTCCATTTTTTAGCATTTTTGAGATATTTTATTAGATATTTTGTGCCTTGGGCTTTGCAAAGCCTCAAGGACAAAATCAGATATTTTGGATAGGCTAATGAGATTGCAAGTTGAACTAAGAGGTTTTTCTCACTTTGGCCTATATATTCCAAAGTATTTCATTGTAGACAAGGTTGAAATTGATGAATAGAAGAAATATATGGTCATATAAGCTTTGGAAGAAATACTTGTCTCATGCTTTTGGATAGTTTCTTGGATGTTATTGGATGATGAAAGAGGATTGTTGTTGGATTCCATGACTTGGTAGAATGGTATAATATCTTTCTCTATGTTTTGTTTCCTAGTTTTCATTCATAAATCCATGTTCTTGCTTGCTATAAGACAATAGAGAATAGGTTTGAGACATGCCCTTGGAGGCACCTCAAATTTCCTGTTTCTTTATAGCTTCCATGTTTTCTTCATTCTTAGTCATGTTAAAGAATCCTTGATTGCTCTTTAATAACTCAA
This sequence comes from Pinus albicaulis, assembly GCA_034641835.2. Taxonomy (NCBI): domain Eukaryota; kingdom Viridiplantae; phylum Streptophyta; class Pinopsida; order Pinales; family Pinaceae; genus Pinus; species Pinus albicaulis. Next base: position 267,066,636 of record CM076582.1, on the reverse strand, counting down.
GAATATTGTTAGCTTGTTTCATTTATGGTTTTATGCATGCTAAGTATGATTTAAGGTACGCCCTGCTTACTCATGGCTAGCCATATATCCACCTATGAAACCTATCTTTGATTGATTAGATTTTAATTTTTTGAACCAAGGAGGTCTTGTACTAATCTTGCCCTTTGCCTAAAACTATGCAATCTTTTTTTCAAAGTGCCCAATAGCTTGAAGTACTATGTTTAGGAATTTCGACATAGTGATTTGAGTTGTTTTTCTGTCTTAAATGTATTTCCCCAAAGTCTGATCGCCATTTCCTAAATTTAGAGAGTTATATATCTCTATGCATGGCTTGAATGTTTATTTCTATGCATTGATTAGCTTATAGTTACATTTCTCATGACTAATGGTTTTCCCTACCATATTTATGTTAGCTATTAAACTATTTGTGCTTGGAATATTTTTTTATTCACAAAATTGATGTCCATCTCACTCCATTTTTCCCAAAGATCCATTTTACCTCGAATCAAATCGGCCCTTCAACAACCTTGTATCACCATCTGAAAGCTTTCTTGAGCTTTTTGACCCCATAGCCCAGTTGATCTTAAATATTTTTACCCATATTATGTCTTTCATCAGTTCATCCCTCACAACCTAAATTCCCAAAACCAAAAACCTACTTCATAACTAGCCTAAAATCAGAACACAATAAGAAAACACACAGATATCCCTGACACAAATAGAGAGAGCCCTCTCTGAGTCCAGGAAGGCTAGGTCCTTGTGCTCCAGAGATTGGTTTGATGTTACAATGTCATTTGGCTTGCCAATAAGCCAAATCATGGGACACTATCATAATGGAGATCACGGTGGGACCTTGAGTCAAAACATCCTTGATATCCCTGAGGATCTCTCAAAATCACAGTCAAAATTAGAAAACTTAGGTATTGTCTGAAGAGTAGAAGCTAGCTCCTTCACCATCTTAGAAAAATGTTGATTCAGTGATAGGAAACTCTTCCAAACCTCAAGGCTACATATAGGAAACTTATAAAACCCTAAAATATCTCTAGATTTGTGTTTATCAATATTGGTGGTGGACCATACACATATACTCTCAAAACAACTAAAAATCCACCTGGCAACTCCACTAGCCTGCAATAGGCCTTACTACGTTGCTAAATTTTAGAATACTATCTGATCAACCGCCTCATTGCCACCCTAACATAATGGCTATCACGGTGGGACCCTGAATGATAAACAAGCTTAGATTCCCTAAACATTTTAGTATCCTTAAGAATACTATCTGATTGACTTATCCCACTGCTCCCTAACATAATGGCGATCACGGTGGGACTCTGAGTTAATGAAAATCTAAGTACACCTTAGGACTCCAGAAATCCCTTATCTTCAAACATACCTACCATTTAGCCACCTCATCACCACACTAACATAATGGCGATCACGGTGGGACCCTGAGTGATAAACAAACTTAGATTCCCTAAACATTCTAGCAGCCTTAAGAATACTATCTGATTGACTTATCCCACCGCTCACTAACATAGTGGTGATCACAGTGGGACCTTTTGAGTTAGTGACAATCTAAGTACTCCTTAGTAACTCCCGAAGTCTCAATCAAACTTAGAAAACTTAAGTGTTGTTTGAAGAGTATAAGCTAGCTCTTTCACCATCTTAGAAAAATGATGATTCAGTTATAGGAAACTCTTCCAAACCTCATAGGCTACATAAAACTCAAAAAACCCCAAAACATTCCCAGATTGGCTTTTCCCTAGTTACTGGTGGTGGACCATAGCTACATCTTTACAAGAACAACCAAGTTCCACCTGGCGACTCCACTAGCCTCCAGTAGGCCTGAAAACTCCATAAAAAAACCAAAAAATTCATAAACCATGACTTTCTATTGACTCATCCTTCCAAAAGCTTAAAACTAATGGCACAAACGTTGTAATCAGTGACAAACTAAGTATGACTTAGTGATTCAGAAGACTGCACCTAAAACATAGGAGATAAGCAGAAATATTCTTGCCAAAAAGAACCATTAGCTTGTCCATACAGCTTGGAAAACTGTTGAAACCAAGTGAATCACTCTTCTTTGCAAGTTTTCATCTCAAAGTTTGCTATAAAACTTTTTCCTGAAAGAATCTTTGATAGTGTTGGTGGTGGACCATAGTTCTCATAGAAATCAACCTAGCGACTCCACTAGTCCATATTTTTGTTTTGACCATCGTTCACATTAGTAGAACCCTAGAGAGGCCATCCATCCGAAATAATCACAAATACAATCCTCTGTAAACTCTATACTCGAAATTTGGCTTCACAAAGAATCAACACCAGATCTCATCCAGACCCAAATCCCCCTATCATAGTAGATGACCCAGAGAAGATTCTATGGCAAGCTTCTGAAACTGGAAATTTAGCTACCGATAGGTCCATTCGTAAAGAAAGATCAGTACCTGAACATCTCACAGCCTTGCAGGATTCCCCCTTTGACTTAAAATCAGCAAAAACCCTTTTTAGAGGCAAGTCACAAAGTAAGATAGACTTTGACGATCTTGAGCCCCTAGATATGCCACAGAGTCCTAGTAGAGAATCCTCACCTACTACACCTCCCGAATTTCAGCTTCTCCATCACTTTGGCTCCTACCATCCCAGATCTACTCAAAATCAGATCACTAGTCCAAGTACATCTGCCACACCCATCCAAACCACTACTGTTCAAACCACCTCAGCTCATCCCACAAGCCCTCATTTTGTACATCATCCATTAGCTCCCATCATGGCAGCCTGGTATGCACCCTTGGTGTTGCCACAGCCTTTGGCTCCCTTACAAAATTACTATCAATCCAAAATCCCGCACTTTACTAGAGTTGAGGCTACCACAGCTCAACAACATGTATTTAGGATTAGCGATGCTTTTGAATACATGGAAATAGAAGACGAGACCATCAGAATGAGGATGTTTGCCCAAAGCCTAGGCGGAGAACCTAAAAAAAGGTTTAAGAGATTAACTCCAAACAACATCCATAATCTCCGAGAACTCTACCAAACCTTCATAAACAAGTGGGAAATACGAAAGAACCCCATTCAAATCCTGTCAGAGTATAACAATCTAAAACGAGAAAATGGGGAAAGTGTCCAAGGATTCTACACTAGGTTCAATAGTGTGTATAATTCCCTCCCACCTCACTTCAAACCTCCACTTGGCTTAGCCATGGCAAAGTTCCTCGAAGGATTTGACCCAGACATGACTTATCAACTAAGAGACAAGAACCCCCCTACCTTAGAGGAAATGAAAAAAGTGGCCATAAGTGCAGAAGCCAACTTAGCAGAAAAAAGAGCTAGGACTAGATCAGAAAGGAAATTCACATACTGGGATGAGGTCTCCACTTCAGCCCCTTCCTTAGATCCTAGAATAGATGACTTGGTGAGGTCCATGGCCAAAATGTGGGAAAATATAAGTGAAAAGACCCTCTTAGGGACAACTAGCCAAACCCTCCAAACAGAAACTAGAACCAAAATTTTAGGAGGGAACAACCTCAAAACAAACCAAGGGAAGATGACCAAAAAATTAGGCCACCCTTTAGTGAAAATTATGTGGAAGAAGATGATAGGTATATAGAACCCATTGATGAAAATCATTTTAACCTCATAGGGTCTGATAACGAGAGTGAGGTTTACCTCACAGAAGAAGAACAAGCATTCTTCTCTCCAAATCAGGATGAAACCAACTATGAATATCCCGAGGATCCTGCCATATATTTTTAGAATGCCATAGTAGAAGCTCATAGGCAGTATGACATTAGAAGCAGAAAAAACCAAGACAACTCCAATAAAGGTAGCTCAAACACTGCTAGAACCCCTGATACCATCCTTAAAAAAGAAGTGGACAACAACAAAATCATGGTCAAGAAAACTGACCAAAAAAAAGATAAAGATATTCAAACAAGTCTTGGCTCAAATGCTCCTAGTACTTCCACAAAGATTCCTGAGATGGCTATGTAAAAAAAAATCCCAAAACAAAGTAAAAAAACTTAGAACATAGAGAAAGTCATGGCTGAAAAAGCTAAAGAAAACCTGTCTAAACTACAAGCACCTTTTAGTTTTGAGGGAAAAATCGCCAAAATAAAGATTACCATGCCTCTCACTGAACTTATCACCCAAGGCTCTTATAAATCCCAAGTGTTAAAGGTCTTGAATATAGGAAATGATGTGAACACCCTTAATCTACTTGATGACACTCCTGAAGTGTTGTTTGGTCCAAAAATAGAAGGGAAATTCCAAGAAGAAACCACTCTTCCCTTTTACATCAGTCTGAATATCCATGACCAAATCCTTCACAATGCCATGCTAGACTCCGGAGCCTTTCATAATCTCATGCTGAAGGTTGTAATGGAAATATTAGGCCTAGAAATCACAAGACCATACAAAGAATTATATTCATTTGATTCTAGTAGAGTCAAATGTCTAGGCTTGATCAAAGATCTTAGTTTCAGTTTGGCCCAAGTACCTGCAAAACATCTGATCATGGACATAGTGGTAGCAGACATCCCTCCCAAGTATGGAATGCTTTTATCCAGATCTTGGGGAGCCAAGCTTCAAGGAAATATTCAACTTGATATGTCCTACACCACTATTCCTTTGTTTGACCAAACTAGAATACTCCATCGAGAATCACACATGAAATATATGATCAACAGCAAAGAGAGGCCAGATAACATCTCGATGTACTCCTTGCATTCTGATCTGAACTTTTTCATTTTACACACTGATGAGGACATTGAAGAACAGTCAGAAGGATTTGAAACAAACTTAAACCCACCACATAAGCTGCCCCAAGTTCTCTATGATGAATTGGACACTCAAAACTATCATGATCATGAACAACTATGTCTTGAGGAAAGAGAGTTTGTTCCTTTTGAAACAGGGATGGAGCAAGAAGCACAAACCATTATGTATTATCAAGCAAATTTCTCAAACCTTAGGCAAACATCAATAGTAACTGTTAGGTTCCCGTGATTTGGCTGATTAGCAAGCCAAATGACAATGTAACATCAAACCAAGCTTTGGAGCCCGAGGACCTAGCCTTCTTGGAATCAGAGAGGGCTCTCTCTATATGCGTAAGGGATATCTGTGTGTTTTTTTATTATGTTCTGATTTTAGGCTAGTTATGAAGTAAGTTTTTGATTTTTAGTTTTTTAAGTTGTGAGGGATGAAACTGATCCGAGATATAAAATAGATAACAAGATGTTAGATTAACTGGGCTATGGGGTCAAAAAGGTCAAGAAAGCTATTAGATGACGATACAAGGCTATTGAAGGGCCGATTTGATTCAAGGTAGAAAGGATCTTAGGGAAAAATGGAGTAAATGGACATCAAGTTTGTGAACAACAAAGAGTTTCAAGCATCACTGGTTTAATAGATAGCATAAACATGGTAAGGAAAACCCTTAATCATGCAACATGTAACTATAAACTAATCAACACATAGAAACAAACATTCAAGCCATGCATAGAAGTATAAGACCTTCTAACTTTGGGAAATGGCTATCAGAATTTGGGGAAAACACATAAGACGGACTAACAACTCAAAACACTATGCCGGAACGCCTAAAAACAGTACTTCAAGTTTATTGGGCACTTTGAACAACAAGATTTGCATAGTTTTAGGCAAAAGGCTAGATCGGGACTAGGCCTCCTTGGTTCAAACAAAATGATAATCTTAATCAGTCAAAGATATAGTTTCACAGATGGGACTATGGATAGTCATAGGTAAGCAGGGCACACCATACATCCTACTCAACATGCATAGAACTATGAATGAAACTAGCAACAATATCCTCAAGTTATTAAAGAGCAGTTAAGAATTCTTTAATGCAACTAAGGAAGAAGAAAACATGAAGGCTATGAAGATTCAGGAAATTTGAGGTGCCTCCATGGGCATATCTCAAATTTGTTCTCTACTGATCTATAGCAAACAAGAAACATGTATTCATGAATGAAAACTAGAATACAACAACAAAGCAAGAGACACTATACCATTCTACCAAGTCATGGAATCCATCAACAATCCTTCATCATTCATCCAAGAACATCCAAGGGGCAATCCAAAAGCATAACACAAGTATTTTCTCCAAAGCTCATATGACCATATATTGCTTCTCTTCTCAATTTCAGCCTTGTTTACAATGAGAGCCTTTGGAATATATAGGCTCAAGTGAGGAAAACCTCATGGTTCAACTTGCATCCTCATTGGCCTAATCAAAATATCTAAACTTGTCCTTGAGGCTTTGCAAATCCCAAGGCACAAAAATATCTCATAAAATATCTAAAAATTGCTAAAAAAGGGAATTTAATTGACTTTGCATCATTTTCCAAGTGCAAAAATAGCTAAACGCACATTTGGAAAAAGCAGATTTTAGAGGTTCAAAAATTACAAAAATATTTCAAATTTACATCAGAAAAAGGTCCCCTGATTTTCCGGAAACATTTGGAAACCTTCCTGATGTTGAAATGAAGCTCATGATAGCTCGTTGGAAAGCTCTGAGTGTCTACTTTCCGGAACAACTTAAATTTCTTCAATCCGATTCCTAGAAGTCCTCCAAATCTGCACCTGTGTGTAAAAAGCTAGAAAATTACAGTCTGCTGATAGACCGGGCAGAGTGTGCAAAAAGAGAGCCTTTTTCGCCGTTTTGAGGGGGCAGATGATCTCCAAATGCTCTGAAAATCGCTGAGGACATGCTCATGAAATTATGGCATCCGATGATACCATTCTCCTCCCTTGATGAATCCTCAAAATGAAATGGCGAATTTATGAGTTTTTGATCAAAAACTCAAAAATGCCAAAAAACCAAAAGTTGTCAAAATGGGCCCAAAATTGGTATGCATGGCCCTCAAGGGTCCTTGGCAACATGCTCCAAAGATGAAGCCAAAATTTCAAGCGCTGATATTCCTTTCTTCTCTTTCCAAGCCGGGCGCTTCCCCTTTTCTTCCTTCAGTTTCTCTTGGGTGGCCTTTAGCTTGCGCCGGGCAAACTGATTCAACTTTTGATAGTGTTGTGTCATCTTCCTTTGCAGCTCCAGGTCTCTGTTTGCCTTTTCAAGATTCATCTCCAAGTGTTTATTGGCTCTTTCTAGCCATGCCTCCTTATTTTCTTCAATTTCTTGCTCAAGTAGTGCAGTGAGGGGAAAGGATTGAAGATGGGCCTGTTCTTCTTCCTTTTGCTTATCCAGGGCTCTTTTAAGCCCTATGGTTCTAGGCCTCTTCCGCCTAGGCTGGTCTTCTTCTTCATATTCATCAAACTCACCGATGAGCTCCTCTATCCTTACTTGTGCTTTAGCAGCCTCTTTCTTGTATTTGATTGCTCGTGCCTCATGGACAGCCATATGGACATTCATTTGTTTATTTTGGATCTCCAAGAAATGATTGAAGGTCTTTGCCCGATGAAGGTCATTCTCCAATGCTTCAATTTGACCCTCTCGATGGATTAGAAGGTTTTCAAGAATGCAGGCTTCATTATCGCTGTCATCACTTTGGATTGGAATGGCAGCCAATGCACCTCCATGTTCTTGACTTTCTCCTATCTTGCCTTTCCCTTTGCCCTTGAAAGCTAACCTTGCACTCTTCCTTCTTGGCATGCTAGTGGGAGACCTCTTTGGCGATTTTCTTTTGCTAGGGACAACTCTTGTTACTTTTGGAGTGGCAGCCTTAGGCCCTTTCTTTCTTGCTGTGCTGGGCTTTGTATTTTTAGGAGAGGGAGGCACAATTGCTTTGCCTTTGTCATCTTCTTGAAACTGCTGCTCTCCTTGAGGCTGTTGTGTGTCTTATTCAGGTTTCTTCTGCTCTTCAATGTCATGATGTTGATTTGTCTCAAATTCTTGTTGCCCTTGATCACCAACATCAAGCTGCTGGTGTGTTTCAACTTCATGCTCACTTTGTGGCTCAAGCTGTTGTTCAAATTTCTGCCCAAACTACTGTTCATGACCTTCAATATCAAGCTGCTGCTCTTCCTCTTGTCCCTGCTGTTCATTTTCACTGAGATGCTGCATTTCAGCACTCTTTTCTTCTTGCTCCCGCTGCTGCCCTTCATCTTCAATTTTCTGCTCTTCACATATTTCTTTTTGTTGTTCAAACTGTTGCCCCTGTTCATCAACATCAAGCTGCTGGTGTGTTTCAACTTCATGCTCACTTTGTGGCTCAAGCTGCTGCCCCTGACCATCAAAATCATGCTGCTGGTCTTCATCAGTTTTTTCATGTTTGTCCTCTTCTTTTTCTACCTGTTCATGTCCTTCTTCTTCATGCTGTCCTGACTGCTTTGTAGTAATCTTGAGCCTTCTAGGAGTAGGCCTGCTGGACAAAGGTACAAGGTGATGAATAGGTGGTGTTAGTATGAATCCTTTGTCGAAGTGTATGAAAAAGAACCACTTTAGCTACGCATAAATAATAGCCCTAAAAACAAAAGTGGCTGCCAATATCTTCAGATCTGCGGTTAGTTGAACATAAAAGAGCTACAAAAACCAGATCTATGCATGGAAAGACATTAAGCAGAAAAAATAAAGGTTTGCTCCATATACCAATAGACAAGACAAGAACAATTTTTTGAAAGAATTTTTATATTAATCGGGTACCTGGGAGGAAAACAAGAAGGCGTATCCAATTCTCCTCAGTGGGATGGGTTCTTGGAAGTCCTCAGCACTTCAGATCTAAGATTTATCTCTCTTGTTGATGTAGAAAACCCAATGCAAAGAAAGGAGCTCAATGGGAGCTCACACAGCAAATGATGGAAAAGTGTGACCAAGTGTATAGACCCAGAGTGATCTAATAGGCAACAAAAGGTGAAGAATGGTAGGAAAAACCCTCCTATTTATAACAAAATATTGGGTCATTCTAGATCTTGGTGCATGGGTTAACCAGATCTAGATCCACTTTTTATGGAATATTTTATTATATTTGTTGGAGGGAAAAGGTATTTGACTTGGGTCGAATCCCTTAATTTGTCAAAAATAAATAAATAAATGATTTATTTATCTTTTTAAGGAAGCGGTTAGAAGATAATCAAATAAATAATGATTTATTTAATTATTTAAGGAAGTGGTTGAAAGATAATTAAATAAATAGTGATTTATTTAATTATTTGTGGGTGAGTTGGTCATATTTAACAAGGAATATCATCTAAATAAGGTTTAAATGATTATTCCTAGAAAATAATAAGATAAATAAAGGTTTATCTAATTAATTTCTTTGATTTTAGGTTAAACATGACTGGGAATAATAATTAAATTATGGTTTAATTAATTATTCCATGAGGAAAATCAAACAAATATAGGTTTGTTTAATATTTCCTTTTGGGGTTTCTTGTTTTAACATAGTGAAAGCAGTTTTACTTAGGGTAAAACTGGTCTTACATGGTGTACTTGGGTCCATCTAATGATAAAAGGTTAGATGACCAAAAAATGGTGTAACAGATTGCCCCCCAGCGTGCGAGTGTCAGGAGAAAATCGTATGACCGAAGTATGTTGTAAGAACACAATCACTAGACAACAAAAAGGGATGTCGGAGAGAGAAATGTGAGGTAGATAGTGTGCTGAAGGACTAGACCCTGAGGAGACGAGACTCGCAGGTGCAACAAGTCTCTTTTTATGAGAGGGTACCTGTGCTGAAGGCGGCGGGGGAGGCATACCTATGCCCACCGAGACAAAGTACAAAAGAATAGTGTGTCCAGTAAACAAGGGACCGAACCATGAAGTACAGCTGGCATAATCATGAGCCACATAAAAATACAATGAGGGATCCCACCTACATGCTGCGCCTGGGATAACAGCCAGGACTTGTACAATAATATCTGAGTACATGAGATACAAATACAACCCAAATGCCCCCTGTAAATGGGGAAGGGCTCACAAAATCTGACTGATACATGCAAGTCGAAGAGGCGCTGCAAGTGGCTACGGCCAACGTCATCAAATATTTGGAGCTGCATCGAAGGCTGCAATGAAGAGGTCATCCGGGCATGTGGGGGGCCACCTACAGGGCCACCCCCTCAGGAGGGTTGAGACGTCTCACACACACCCGGGGAATCATCAAGAGCTGCTGCTGGATCACTAGACCATCAAGTATACGGATCTCGATCATGCTGAAAGGAGCTGGAGAAACAATCAAGCCAAAGGGAAAGGAGATATCCCTTTGCCTGATTCGAGGCACCGAACAAGAGTGGAAGCTGGAACCAAGGCACACCGCCCTCTAGACCTGGCTTCTGGAATGAATGAGATGATGTCGACAGAAGAAGGTCCGCCATAGGTGAGGCAATGAGAGACCCTCAACTAAGGCACGAGAGAAAAGAGTAGAGCGACGGACAGACTGACACTAATGATGATAGTGAAGTGGAAAGGACTGAGTAGCGAATGGACGACTTCCCTTGTTAGAGCATAAAGGGCATGAATAACATGGCAGCGACTGACACAACATCATCAGGGATGGGGGACAGTGGAACTGAAGGTCATAATGTGCGACACAGGAGAGAGACCAAGCAATGAAGGAGGGAGGGCTATAGTGGGGTACAAAGGGACTCGGTATAGACTCCATGGAGGGAATGATGACTCAACCTGGATGCTCTAAACAAGGGCGACTTGATGGTGCTGCCACACAGTAAAGGTCCAATGGGGGACCATGAAAACATGAGTACAAGGTGGGAACTCATGACGAAAATCGACACGAACATGGACAAGTATGGAGGCGAAGTGATGCCCCAAATACAAGTGTCGTAAGTGAGGAAATTTGATTTAAAGTGGAGGTGAAGTGGTCCTTCTTGGACAAAATGGGTCCAGGTGAAGTAGCAAATCATAAACATGAAAAAACAGATGCTGGCTATCTAAAAGAAAATAAAACATGCATTTCAGACGGGAAATGCTAAGGGTAATATTTCTTAAGATAGAGTGCATTGCGAGGATTAGGAAGGGGATGGCCTTCGAAATCCTCTAAGAGGTATGCCCCCTTACCGAGATTTTTATTAATGATGTAAGGACCTAGCCATAATGAGTCAAACTTCCCATGACCAAGGACATCATGGGCCTGGTCATATACTAGAACAAGGTTGCCTTCGTGAAAAGTGCGAGGCTGGACTTTTCGGTCATACTGAGCTTTGGTGCACTTCTTGGCCGCTTCCATGGTTTGCAAGGCAACACGACGGTCTTTGGAAGCACGCTTGAGCATGATAAGTCGTTGTTCTAGAGGTTGGGTGGCAGGGAGAAGTTCAACGGCCAGATGTAAGGAAGGAATTTCACACTCGATCGGTAAGACTGCCTCCTCTCCAAAAACTAGGTGGAAAGGAGTAAACCCGGTGGCGGTTTTAACAGAAATTCGATAAGCCCACAAGGTAGGGAAGAGCATGAGATGCCAGTTGGTTTTGTGCTTATTCACCATTTGTTGAAGCATAGTCTTGAGGATTTTATTGACTACTTCAACTTGGCCAGGCCATTACCTTGGGGGTAATAGGAGGAGGAATATTGGTGCTCAAAACCCAATAGTGAGGATAGCTCACGCCATATCTCATCTTCAAAATGCCGGCCATGGTCAGAGACCAGTTGTTTGGGAACCCCAAATCGAGCTATAAAATGGTTAAAGAAGAAGAGGGCCGCGGTAGCTGCCGTGTTGTTGAATGTTGGCATGGCCTCGGCCCATTTGGTGAAATAGTCGATCGCCACGATGATATACTTGTGGTTACCAGCGGATGGCGGGTGACACTCCATAAAGTCGATGGCCCATTTACAGAAGGGGCCAGTTGAGATGACCGGATGGAGGGGAGCTGGGGGAGCTCGTGCGTTAGGGGTGAAGTGTTGGCAATTGGGACAGTGTTTGACTACCTCAATGCAATCAGTAAAGAGAGAAGGCCAAAAATACCCAGCGCGCATGACTTTCTGGGCAGTAGCAAGACCAGAGAGGTGGCCACCGCAAGCGCCGCTATGGTAGGAATTAAGGACCTGTTCAGCTTCAGCGTGTGTGAGGCAACGAGGAAGGACGGTATCAACCCCGCGACGATAGAGATCGTCACCGATAAGGAGGTATCGGGGGGCTTGGTGTCGGATACGTCGGCGAACCTCACGATCAAGGTGAAGGGCAAACTTTTGGGTTCGCAAGTAAGTAAGAATGTCGCCATACCATGGGTCGTCGGCAGTAATGGAAAATAAGTGTTCATCAGGAAAATCATCATTAACTGGGGGGTCTGGCGCTTCGGTAGGTAATTCAGAAATGAGCTCAGCGAGGGCTAAGCCTTTCTTACTCTTTGGTGTGACAAATTTGAGGTCAAATTCTTGGAGAATAACGACCCAACGGGCATATTTCCCAGTGAGGATACGACGACTCAAGAGGAAAGCCATGGGGTTTGAATTAGTCACAACCTTGGTGGAGCGCATGAGGATATAATGACGAAGTTTTTGGACTGAGAACATGACAGCCAGCGCTAATTTTTCTTCATATGAGTAGGAAACAGGAGGCCCTACAAGGTTCTTACTGACGTAGTAAATCACACGCTCGATACCATTGTCATCTTCCTGGATGAGGACTCCAGCGACCGAATAGGTGGAAGCGGAGATATACAGGATGAAGTCCCGATCAAAGTCGGGAGGGCGGATCAAGGGAGCGGATGTGAGAGCCTGCTTGAGGGCATCGAAAGACTCGTGAGCATAGGTATCCAAAACAAAAGGGATATTATATCAGAGGAGTCTAAGGAACCCATGTGCGGTGGTGGCATAGTCAGGGACGAACCGACGAAGAAAATTAGCTTTGCCTTGGAGACTTTGGAGTTGGCGTAGGGTATGCGGAATGGGCAGTTCCAGAATGGCTTGAACTTTCAACGGGTCAAGAGTGATACCATCCTTAGACACTATGAAGCCTAAGAGATGGCCGGTGGGAACGCAAAAGACGCATTTCAATGGGTTAAGGCGGATATTATACTTGCGACATCGGAGAAAAATGGTACGCAGATCATGTAGGTGCTGCGCCCGATGCTTAGAACGCGCAGTGAGGTCGTCTAAATAAGCAAGGATAATATGATCTAAGTCATGGAAGCAATAAGACATGGCCCGTTGAAAAGTGGCGCTGGCGTTTTTAAGGCCGAAAGGCATAACCCGGTAAGCAAAAGTTCCCCACGGACTAATGAATGCAGTTTTAAGTTGATCAGCAGGACGGATAACAATTTGGTTGTATCCAGAGAAACCATCCATAAAGGATAGAACCTCATGCCTCGCACACTCGTTAATGATTTGGTCAATGAACGGTGTGGGGAAGTTGTCTTTGGGACAAGCTATGTTCAAGTCGCGAAAGTCTGTGCAGACACGAATGGTGCATTGTTTCTTGAGAACGGGAACTGGGTTGGATACCCAAGTGGTGTATTCGATGGGGTAAATGAAACCAGCCTACTTGAGCTTGTCAATTTCGGTTTTGATAGCTTCGCGTCTGGAAGGATGAATGGGTCTCAACTTTTGACGGACCGGTTTGGCATTCGGCCATGTGTCAATATGGTGTTCAACAATGGCAGGATCGAGTCCGGGCATTTCAGAATAGGACCAGGCGAAAATATCACAGAATTCTTTGAAAAGCTTAGTGTAAGCTTCAATTTCTTCCGGGGTGCATTGGGCGCCTAAGGTGATATATTCTTCGATACCTGGTGTGACTGAAATTTCAATTTTGATGGTAGGAGAGATATTGGCCATGTTTCCTTCTTCGAAAGCGTCAGGGGCAGGGATGGGGTTTTTGAACCAATCGACCGCATTGGGGATGAAGTATTTGGTTTCCACAGCAAATTGGTCATGGGACTGCTGTGGGAGGAAGTATGCGCGATGGTGCATATCATCCCATGGAAAGTCTGGGGTGGTCATGGCTTCCATAATGTCTTCATCAGACTGGAAGATGGGAAGACTGGAGGAAGAAAGGTTACCCGAGGAAGTAGTGACGTGAGACGGGTCATCAGGAGGAGAAGGGCTCATATGTGCGATATCAACAGATCCAAGGTCAGCTGAGGAGCCGAGAGTATCTGCAGGTTGAAGGGCAGGTGAATGATCTCGCAAGGATGATGATAGGTACAAAATGGTGGTTGATGGCTCTGTTGGTTCGATAGCAGGAGGAGGAATGTGAATGGGGGTAGGAAAATCCTCAGGTTCTATCGAAATAGCCTTGAATCGGCGGTACATGTCCAAGGAGGAACGATACTCGTCAAGGCGAGGATAGAGGTGGGTGTAATGGCCGTGGAAATCGCACAAAGCACAAGGGTGATTGGTGCGCAAGTTTTTGAGTTTCGGGATAGAGTCCGGGATAGTGACATAGACTTCGGGAATGTCCGAGTCAGGAAACGTCTCGTTGACCAAGATCTTGAGGTGTGGCAACTCAGGACACAGATGGGTGGTGTGACCGACGATATCGCACAAAGCGCATTGGATAGTGGGCTTTGGCGGTCACGGAGGGGTAGGGGTTGTCAGGGCGGCCTGGTCCTGGTGGGTTGCCCCCTTACGAGCTTTTCCTTTCTTTCCGGGGGCTGACACCACAGGAGTAGGGTCTTGTGGAGGTGCTGGAAGCCCGGAGGAAGCGAGAGGGACCGGTTGAACCGGTGTCAAAGCAAGGTAAGGTTTGGGGTGACCGGGAGAAGTAGCGTCTGGAGGGTCAATGTACCAGACGGGTATGCCAAGGGTCAGGTTAGGGAGAGAGAGGGTGGCCATGACGGGGACAGAAAATACTCCGGGAGGGGGAGCCAGGAAAGGTATCTGCCCAGCAGGGTAATGACCAGGGGGGACGGCTCCGAGATGGCTAAGTCCTGGGGGAACCGATCCAGGAGGGTACAGGGGATCAGGGATACCAGCTGTAGGGGGAGGGCCAGAAGGAGGAGGTCCGGCTGGCTGAGATGAATGGCTAGGAGCGGGTTGCGGAGGGCGAGGGGGAGGTTGCTGACTAGCCGAGGCAGACTGCTTATGGGCAGCCTGGGACGATTGCATCATGCAAACATTCGATAAGCTGGGATCAGTGATAGGAGGAGGGGGAAGGTTAGGGAAATTTTCAAGGAGGGAGGAATCTTTGTAAACGAAAGGGGAGACACTGGTCAAGGAATCGATGGTTTGCTTGTTGGCTACAGAAGAGATGGTCGTCTCAGGTGAGGTCTGAGATTTTGGCTCATGATATGTCAACTGGTCAATGGTGACTATCTTTCCATTATGGGGGAAAGACATCTTGCAAAAAACCGCTGATGGGACAGCAGACATAGCATAGGTGTAGCTTCGCCCCAATAGAATGTTGTAGTCTAGCGGGGCGTCGATGACTTCGACGTCAACGCAAACAGTCTTACCGGCGAGGGTGATAGGACAATTACGAAACAGGCCAATGGGCTGGGAGGCATGGCCGTCCCACACTCGAAGGGTGATCGTGGATGGGGCCAACTTAGGGGATCCGAGTTGCTTCCAAACCGAAGCGGACATCACGCAGGTGGATGCCCCCTCATCAATTATGCACCGGGAAACGTTGGCGTTCCAGATTTTGACTGGGATTTGGAAGGCAACAGAAGGAGGAAGAGGAGGATGGTCCGATTGAGTGGCGTCGAAAACAATCATTTGGTCATCAGCAGGATATACAGTGCCCACGGCAGATAGTAGAGCCTTCTTTTGGGAAGGGAACGACTAGAGGAGTTCCAGTGTGGAAATGGCGGCAGGAGATTGCGCCAAATCATCTACTATACTATACGAATGAGCAGCTCGACCGGAAGCAGCGTTTCGACGTAATGGTCCCTTAGGAATCTTGGTATGAACCTCAACTTTGGGTTGAGGGATATGTAAGGGGCCATTCAGTGTCGAAAGAGGCTCTGTAGAACCTGAAGAAGGAGGCTCGGAGGCAGACTGA
Source organism: Pinus albicaulis (assembly GCA_034641835.2). Classification (NCBI taxonomy): domain Eukaryota; kingdom Viridiplantae; phylum Streptophyta; class Pinopsida; order Pinales; family Pinaceae; genus Pinus; species Pinus albicaulis. The sequence goes on along the minus strand of CM076582.1, from coordinate 267,050,773 downwards.
GCAGGAGGCTTGGGGTACTGGCGAGACCGAGTTTGAAGGTGAAGGTCGACGGTCGGGGAAGGATCAGAGTGCATCATAAGGATCTGGTAATCAGAGGAACCAGAAAGGGAAGGGGGAGTGGTGACCTGGCTGTCAGGTGGTTGGGTAGCCACAAATCCTTTCTGAGGGAAAGGGTCAGTAAACACAGCCGGTTGGGTAGTGGCCACATTAGGAGGAGCATGAGGGGAGGCGTGTTGTCCGCGCAATGTGGCTTGAGACTCCCACATCTGCCACATCTGAGGTAAGAGGGGACAATCGTGGGTGTAATGACCATAAACACCGCAACACGAACAAGGCTTATTTGTGCGAAGCGGCCTGTCCGGCTTGGGCGGAATGCCCTGTTGCTGGTTGGAAGTGTTAGGGTCCACACCAGAATTGGGTCCTCGGGTACTAGGGGCAGATTGGTTTTGGTTTCCTCTCCGCCTTCTTTGAGAAGAAGGGGGATTAGTCGCGCCCTGCTGTGCAAATACTTGCCCTGGAGGGGGTTATAAATGTTGTTGCGGGTTTGGAGGAGGCAAGGGAGATGGAAGCGCATATGCTGGAGGAGCTGGCGCACCAGGCTGTGGATAAAGGTAATGGTTAGGTTGGGCAACATTGAGGTAAGCAGGAGGTTGGGAAAAAGGAGGAGGCATGCCGTATCCTGGATACATGCTACCGGGAGGGGGGAGAGTGCTGGAGGTGCTGGCCCCTCCCTGAGGGAGGCCATAGCCCATAGGAGGTTGAGCGTACGGATGGGAAAGGGCTCCAACGATACCATCGGCAGAATGAGATGCCCCCGGGGCGTTAGCGCTACCGGGCATGAGGAGGTCAGGAAGAACGGTATAAACATAACCAGATTGAGCGTAGATCAGGTCATATTTCAAGGCTATTTGGAGGGCGGCTTCTTCGGTTTGAGGAAAGTGAGAGGCGACATCTTTGCCGATGGGAGCTGGAAGGGTGCGAAGGAACCAGTCCATATAAACCTGATCTTCGAAGGGAGGGGCTCGACATAAGCTTTGTCTTCTTCGCCATTCCTGAACATGGGCAGAAAGGCGTGTTGAAGATGATTGCTTGAAGGAAGTCAAGAGCTCCGTGCCAGTATCGTATCGGAGAGGGAGCTGGAAATATGACAAAAAGGCTTGGGCAAGAGTCTCAAAGGTGGTATGGGTAGAGGTGGCTTGTTCAACATACCATTTGGAAGCTTCGCCGGTAAGCGTGCGTTGGAACAAACGAAGACGGATGGAGTCATCGGTAATGGAATTAGAGGAACACCACATGTGGAAAGATCGGACATGATTGGTTGGATATTCTCCATTAAGGCCCTCGAACTTAGGGATGTCGGAGGGGAGCTTGGTTGGCATAGCAGGCCAATTAGCATTGTGGTGAATGGGGTCATTGATCAACTGATGGAAATCGGGGAGGCTGAGGCCTGCAATGTACGGCAGCACAGGGGTGGCTGGGGTAGTTCCTGTGGCGGTTCCGCTAGTAGTAGGGCCGGCATTGGGGCCGGGAGAACCGCTAGCGTTAGGCCCTGGACCAGACATGGTGAAGGGGGAAGGAGAACCGAGAGGAGAAGGAGGACCCGATGAATCAGGGGAGGAGTCGGAGTGCGGACTCGAAGGTGGACTGGCTCGACGACGGCGGTGCGGAGCAGGTCGATCAACCGGAAACTGAGGGTGAAGGCCAAGAAGTCTCTGGGAAAGGCGCCTTGGGGGTGCAATGATGACAGGAAGAAGGAAACCGACAAGGGCAGAAAGGGACAGAATCAAGCAATGTCAAGGGCAGATAAGGTGCAGTGACAATTGATTTTAGAGTCTTTTCCAGGCGGTGTTAACCAGGTGCTTCTTCACTTAGGGTCAGTGTGTGGCGTGCGTTAATTTTAATTTTTAAACCCTTTTCATTTTGAGAGCAAGAAAAAGTGTGTTTCGTAACTGAAAAGAAATCTGCAGAGAACAATATAGATTGCTGAAATAACAGAACATTTAACAGCTAACCATGCATTAATCAAACCCAAGAAGGCGGGTCTCTCAAAACTACTCTAAAAGAGGGCAAAAATCTATTCAAAACACACATAAAAAGAGGCCAATAGATCTAGGGTCAAAAGGGACAGGGATCTAGAGGATAAAGCTGCTGAAAAGAGGTGCAGATCACAGCCAATAGACAGAGGCAAGGTGGCTGGAAAAAGGAAGGAAATCAGCAAAAAAGTGGAGGGGGCAAGGAGGAGGCCCTAAAAGTAGATCCAAACAAATCTTCAGGAGGTGATTTGAGAGGTAGAAGAGCTGATTTCAATGGATCTGAAAGGGAGGTAACAGATCTGGAAAAAAGGAGGCTGAAGCTCTGAAAAACAGACGGCTGAAACAACTAAAACTCTTCCACAAAAAGTGGAGGGTACTAAAGCCCTAGGGGGCTAGGTTCCCACTTAGATGAGTAAAAACAGATCAGAACTTGGTCAAGGCGGGCTGAGACAGAGGGTAGAAGACCCTGACAGAAGCTGCAGCAGAACCCAGAAAAAATGCAGAAAAATCACTGAAAAACTGGCAAGTCGCAGTTTCTGACCTGTTTTCAGTGCAGGTCGTAGAAAAGGGGCAGAAAAGTGCGACCTGGAGGTCCAGGTCGCAGTTTATGGGCCAAAAAGTGTGACCCCCCGTTCCGGTTGTCTCGGCGGCAGATTTTCAGAAAAGTTGCCGTCTCAGTTGCGGCTGGTGTCGCTTACCTGCGCAATAGGGCCAGAAACACACGGAAGTTAGAAATTTTGATGTTTTAGGGTTTTATGTGAGAAAAACAACATAAAAATAGGAAAAATAAACAGCTGAAAAGAAACCCTAGGGTCTCAAGTAGTTGGATATGCAGGAATATGAAAAACGACAACGGTCGTAATTTAAAACCCGTGTGGAGTCGCCATTTGTTAGAATGAATCCTTTGTCGAAGTGTACGGAAAAGGACCACTTTAGCTACACATAGCTAATAGCCCTAACAACAAAAGTGGCTTCCACTATCTTCAGATCTGCGGTTAGTTGAACATAAAAGAGCTGCAAAAACCAGATCTATGCATGGAAAGACATTAAGCAGAAAAAATAAGGGTTTGCTCCATATACCAATAGACAAGACAAGAACAATTTTTTGAAAGAATTTTTATATTAATCGGGCACCTAGGAGGAAAACAAGAAGGCGTATCCAATTCTCCTCAGTGGGATGGGTTCTTGGAAGTCCTCAGCACTTCAGATCTAAGATTTATCTCTCTTATTGATGTAGAAAACCCAATGCAAAGAAAGGAGCTCAATGGGAGCTCACACAACAAATGATGGAAAAGTGTGACCAAGTGTATAGACCCAGAGTGATCTAATAGGCAACAAAAGGTGAAGAATGGTAGGAAAAACCCTCCTATTTATAACAAAATATTGGGTCATTCTAGATCTTGGTGCATGGGTTAACCAGATCTAGATCCACTTTTTATGGGATATTTTATTATATTTGTTGGAGGGAAAAGGTATTTGACTTGGGTCAAATCCCTTGATTTGTCAAAAATAAATAAATAAATGATTTATTTATCTTTTTAGGGAAGCGGTTAGAAGATAATCAAATAAATAATGATTTATTTAATTATTTAAGGAAGTGGTTGAAAGATAATTAAATAAATAGTGATTTATTTAATTATTTATGGGTGATTTGGTCATATTTAACAAGGAATATCATCTAAATAAGGTTTAAATGATTATTCCTAGAAAATAATAAGATAAATAAAGGTTTATCTAATTAATTTCTTTGATTTTTGGTTAAACATGACTGGGAATAATAATTAAATTATGGTTTAATTAATTATTCCATGAGGAAAATCAAACAAATATAGGTTTGTTTAATATTTCCTTTTGGGGTTTCCTGTTTTAACATAGTTAAAGCAATTTTACTTAGGGTAAAATTGGTCTTACATGGTGTACTTGGGTCCATCTAATGATAATAGGTTAGATGACGAAAAAATGGTGTAACGAGGTGGATGGGGTGGGAGATATATGAATGGGAGGAATAGTGGAGAAATACGGGTGGCTGATAAAAACATCCCATGGAACCTCTTTCTTCTCTAGTTGGTGTAGGATGATAATTTTGATCAGAGAATGATGGAAAAGGGAAGCTATTTGCAGATATGGAGTCTTCTTCTGGACTGTGGATGCCATCTTCTCGATGCTTTTCTATAAAAAGTAAGGGATATTTAGCTGCCTAGTTCTAGTGAAATGCATCAATAGTCGGACATGGTAGGCATAAACTCGAGTAAATCTCCCTTCACAAGTAAAATACTTCATTATGACCTTCATTAGAGGAGCATAGCTGGCAAGAAGATAAGAGAAAGGAAAAATAGCAGTGCAAGTATCTCTATGCTCGGGCTTGATGAAAGACTTGTAGTCATCCAAGTCTAGATGGGTCTGTTTGAACCATTTCTCGCCATGATATGGAATTTTGGTGGCTTTAGACACTGACCTAGGGGAAAACTTGAAATCAAGGTTTGCTACCTGGAAATGCTTGCTTTGGAACCTCAGGGCGCATAGGTGTGTCAAGGGCGAGAAACTTTTGACCTCCTGTACTTTCTGGCAGAACTCTAAACAACCTACCTCATGAAAATTGAAGAGGATGGATGGATGTGCATTGACCTCCTCTGTAGAGATTGGCTCATATCTCTTATGTAAACCACTTCTGTTGTCTTGCCTGGGAGGCATTTTGGGCTAAATAAGCTCTTGAAGCACCAAACAGTCTTACTGCCTTTAAACTACCATTTTGGAGCTAAACTCCGTCAATCCCAATGTTTTGATAAGGAAATAATGTTTTTGGATGCTTTGTGCACAATATCCTTCTCAATACAAAACCTTTGCTCCTTAAAAATGTAGCTTTCTCAACCTTGAATATGTATTTCAGCCAGCAGACTTTTAAGAAGAAAAAACACCGTGAAAAGGAAAACAGGTTGTCAATTGAATATGCTGTGTATAGCGACCAAGTTACCTTGCTCTGTGTTGTTTGGAGCTCAACAACCTATTTGTATCTTTGGCCAAGGTAAACCTCCCAACTTCACAATCCTGCCCTTGTCTGGTATGCCAATTAATGAACAAAGCTCACACCATATATAGTTAACCTTTAGTGCAGACACACAGTCAAATTCACTATTAATTGAACAGAGGTGACAGAGTTTGAAAATGTTTAAAAGGTTTCAGCAAAGCCTGTAGGAAATTTATTTTTTCAAACAATCAAAACTCCCTTTTCAATATAGAATCCCTATCCTTCTAGAGAATCACTTATGCAACCATCTGAATATCAACTTAACAGTGAGCTTGAATCAAAAAGACAATCAAATAGTATACTCAGTAAACAACTGTCTTTTTCTGTGGTTGGTAGGGGTAACCTGCCCTCTGATGCCTTGAAGATATAAGATATCTTTTTTCTTTGATTAGGAAAGATGAAAACACACAGTTTTTAGTTCAACACCTTTTTCCTTTTCTTGGTATGCCCTTCAATCATTATTTTCAATGTTACACCATAGTCCAGCAAAGGAGACCCACATAGTCAAAGTCATTGTTTATAGATATGGTGACAGAGTTTGAAAAGTTTCTTATGATGTGGTAACAAAAACCTGTAGCAGTCCAATGCCAAAAACCTCCTCTTTGATCAAAACATGAACCCCCTCGCATGCAACTCACCAATATATGTTTATCAGTCAATTTTAAAAAAAGGCAAAACACAGTTCGGGATTTACTGTTCATAGGACAAGGTGGCATAGTTTGAAATACTTCTGCGATGGTAACAAAAGGTCTTCCAGCAGTCAAAAACCAACAAGCTTGTTTTTGGACATGATATTTCCCTTCTTTATACTCTATTGTCTTCAAACAAGGTTTTGACCAAAACACCTTCAACTGACCACACTGCTTCCTTACTAAAGACTGACTGTTTGGAGGGTATTTATTAGGTTTTGAAACACTAAGAAGGAATGACCTTTTGGATAAGCTTTCTGCTGCTGAATCTGAGCTATTTCAAACTTAGATTTGGAATCAAAAACCCTATTCCTCTTAGAACATAGTCACTTAACATAACTTGTTTCAAACCTTATTTCTCTGGCCCTAAACATCATCAAACAATCATGAATTTGAGGGGAAAACTGTGAAAAGTACCTCAAGATATGATGCAAAACATTTTCGTGAGTCGAAGTCACTTTGGAGGCAAGTTGAAGGCGTGTTGGAGGTTGAAATCCATGTGCGGCACTTTCAGGAGGCAGAATGCCGCGCAAACCCTGGTGTCGGGTCACTGTCGGGCCGACAGGACCCAAGGCTACAGGCGCGCCGTGCACACCTACAGGCGCACTGCGCAGCCTTGTGTCGCAGTGTAAAAAGCATGCCTGAGCGTGCCGCGCTCATCTACAGGCGCGCCGCGCAACTATTAACCCCCGAAAACTCTATTTTTCTTCTTGGAAATCCTTTCTTCGGTCTTCCAAGGAATGATTCGCTTGGGTTGTGGTGTTTGAATGATGAATTTGCAACGGCCCTTGTCTTTTTTAAATGCAACAAGTCGAAAGACCACTTGGTTTGGACTTGTGAGGGTTTTCCCAAGGTCTTTCCCTTTGAAATGATGTCTTGGTCTGTTCTTTGAAACCCAAAGTGATCTTAAATGTGCTGAGAGGATCCATTTCTTTGAAAGATGTTGGCGAAATGGTTTTCGTGTCTTGAAACAACTTTGATAGATATCAACCTATTTAAAAACATATTCAAAAGGTCACCCAATATGTTCATAGTGCTTATATTTTTGGAAGGTTATTACTGCCACTGTTAGACCTTTTCATAGTATTTTCAATCCCGGACCAACTACTCAGCAATGTACTAAAGATGATGAGGCAACTCTAGTAATTCTGCAAGGAGATAGATTTATCCTTTGATCCTAAAAACTAATGCGTCTGCTTCTGGCTGCTTTCAAGGTGTCAAGGCCTTACTGTGAAAATGATTTGACTGCCAGGTGTCTATTAAAATCATTCTCTGTCTTTAAAAGGGCGCTCTTTCCAACACCTCTCTCTGCTCAAACATACCAATATGGTGCCTCTTGATCTTTTAACTAATTAAAACTTGTATTTGTCTCAAGTTTTCCAAAAACTGACATGTCAAAGCACCTCTTTTGCATATTATGAACAATAGTCTCAATTGCAAGGCCTCTTGAGGATATAAACCAAAATTTTCTATGTGAGCTATGATAAACAGTTTTGAAAAGACACCTGTCTATGATTGGAGTTGCTTTCATTAATGACATGCCTTGATTCTCTTTGCATGCCTGCCCAAAGTTTTAAAAACTCAGATCATAACCTTTTTATACCTTTGTGTTGAAGGGTCAAACATATGAGGTGTAAAATGACTGCTGGAATAATTCATAAGTACCAAGGCCTTTATTAGTCATTTTCTTTCCAATGGAGCTCTGAAAACGCCAACCCTACTGCATCTAAAGGATACATTTGTCTTTGTGGGGGAGTGTAGATCGCAACACCATGAACTTGCACTAGCGCTTTGAATGATAGCAAGATGTCACATGTCTGGGACTGTGTACTACTTGCCTGCCTTTCTTTATGTTCATCCAGAAACCATGGACTGTTTTCCACATTTCAACAGAAAGAAAAGAACACACAGAGGTCCTTTTTACTGAAGTATTTTCCTGCTCAAGACTGATTTGAGCCATTCATATTAACACCCCTGCAGAGGTATTTTGTTATGATAGCTTTGATCAATGGAGTCTCTTTTTGTTGCACCATGATGATGATGCTGGAAATTTCAATTTATCTTCTTTATTAGGGCACAAGAGAAAAAAAACCATGTTTTCTCTTGATTTGAACATTTCAGATCTTAGCCCTGTTTTGCTCATCATTTTCCCTCAGAAACCTTGAGTCACTGTTTCACTGTCTAGTAAAAAACAAACATGTGCTTATAGTAAGTTTTGCAATTCTTCAAGTCAATATTGGCCAACGCCCTCTGCTTGTAGATGAAGGAGGCGCCTTAACCCTCTGCTTATAGATGAAGGAGGTTTTTTGCCATGACAAATAACAAGTTTGTTTGACAGTGTTGTCTTTCTTTTACTGTGCTATCAGGCTGAATGAAGTTGTAAGAGTTTGATAAGTAACTCCTTACCCTACAGATGTATCTCAGGCTCATGTTTACATTGAGAAGCAGCTGTTCTTCTGAATGTGGATTCAAGAATTTTCTCCTGAGATGATGACATGTTTCCTGTCTTTGTAAAATCCATAAAACACTGTAAAACACCTCAAATAAGCTTGAGACTGTGGTCTATGCATTGCTGAGACTTAGGGGTGTGTAAGTGGCGTGACTTAGAGCTGTGATCAATTTCATTCACAGAGTGGGAGGTCTGTCATGATTGGTCTGTAGCAGATGGAATTTTTTGGCCTTTTGATGGTTCCCAAGGGTAAAATGCCTTAAAGCGCCACTTCCTAACTTAGGGGAGGCTTTTGAAACAGACTTGGATTGTCCCTTTTTTAGAGCTGATGGGCAGACAAGTAGGGCTAAAGCTAGATAGGATAGTGATAATGAGGTTTAACCTTGACATGGGTGGAATGAAAAGTAGGAGGGCAAAAAAATGTTTTATGAGGGTTTTCTAGATGACAAATTGACATATGGAGATCAACTTATAGAAAACTCAGCTATGGATCTAGTCATCACTAACAAGTGAAAAATACTGATGACTAATAGTGGCTCCATTTGGGGAGGGCAACTCCTCGTCAGGAGGTGTCCAGAATTCAGATCTTTGGCTTATGAAGACCAGTGCTTTACCCATTGGCGCAAAATTTCACCCTTCTTTGAAGCTATTTCTGAAAAGTGACAGCATGGTTAATATCAATGATATTTCTACCTACCCCACTATCTTTCCTAACATTTTTTATTCTCTTTGGCGCATTTGAACTAGCAACCTTTTGAAAATGTATATTTTTCTTTTTTCAAAATGAACCTATCTATTTCTACTCTTATATCTGCCGGGAGTTCATATTAAACTGATGAACTCCTTCATTACTCTACCTATGCTAGATCAACTATCAAGATTAAGCAGTTTGACAGGATTTTGTTCTCTAATCTAAAACACGAAATTTAAAAGATGATCAAATCAGGATTAGACAATCTGATTTGTCATGTATTTGCGGCATGATAGTACAAACTACACACAAATATTATTCTACAACAAAAGGAAAACTAGACAAGCGGGGCTAAGATGTACAATGTATTTTTCATCCCTCGCTTCTCTCTTTGGTTCTGTTTTAGGCATGTGGAACCAGAATATCTCCCTAATCTAAACACTGTGATAAGTCAATCTCACACAATGTTGACTATCTTTTGCACTCACTAACTTATCAGCAAATAAATTTAAACATGCCCATCTATGATTAGGCTAGGTAGCTGAACAAGACATTGAAGTACTAGTAGTGGCATTTAGACTTGCTCGCTTTCCGAAAGACTATTTTTGGGAACATGGGGCTTTGTTCTATCTTCACTCGCCCTCTTTTCTATCTTTTACTGTTTTTGACTTTTTCTATTTTTCTATGTTTCAAACAGTGGTATATACAATGAATGAAACTGTTTCAAACTCAGAAATCTTGGAAATAACGAAATTTAAGCATCTTATCCTCGTAAGGATCTCCTCTCACCCTTGGCCCACTCAACTCCTGAAAAGAGAAATTTGGAAAGTTTTCTCTCTCTAACATGACATAGGGATTCATGCAAGAATCTCTGAACAGACCGGTATCTTCCCACTGTACTTCTTTGAATATCTGATTTCCACTCCTTTCCTTACTGTATATCTTCCTCAAGTAATGCATGTATTCTTGGTCATTCTTGAAATAGATAATGACATCATCAAGGTATGCAAAAATGCAGAAATTCAAAACTGGGAACATGGCCTTCAAGAACAAATTTCTGATATTGGGTGGTTTTGAAATTTTGATTTTGAAATTAGATCTACCTCCCGCAAACTGGAAAAAATCTTTAAGCTGTCTACTTTGCAAGGGAATCTTTTGAACATGACCTGAAACATCATCTTGCGAAAACACATGATTAAAAGCACTTTTAATTGGTATATCATGGTCTTGGGTAGAAAAAACAGAATTTCTATTATAGGGATATGCAATAGTATTTCTAAAATCGAAACAGGCTCTATGACCAGCTGTTTTATCTCTTATTATTACAGTTTGGTTTAGATTGTTATGTTTTCTCTTGTCAAAGTTATTCTTTGAGGGAGAAAAAGTATCACAGCATTTTCCCTTATTTCTCCTGTAGAAATTGGTATTCTGCATGAGATTTTTGATTTTAGCATTTCTGAGTTCTTCATGAAAAGACAGAATATGAGCCAACTTCAGTAGCTCAGGTATGCTAGGACTACAGCTATCATTCTTGCTCATAAGAAGTTTATCAGGGATTTTTTCTAGATTTTGTTCTGCTGGGGCTATATTCAAAATTTCATTTGCAGTGGATGATCCATATGATGGTAAATCTTTGAGGTATGGTAGAAACATTAAACTCCCTTGCTCCCGGGTTCCGAACAGGTTTATGATGTGTAAGTCTTCTAAGGCCTTTACCCGGAAAAAATTTCCGCAGGTTACTGCTGGTGTTTGACTGGGGTTAGAGTAATTCGGTCGATAGTACATAAGGGTTTGCGCTTCTTGCTCTAATCCCACCTCAGAAGGGACATACTTACTTTCTTCAAGACACAACTGTTCATGATCATGGTAGTTTTGAGTGTCTAGTTCATTATAGAGCACCAGGGGCATCTGATGTGGTGGATCTAAGTTTATTTCAGTCTCTTCTATTTCTTCCTCCATGTTTTCATCAATATGCATAATGAAAGAGTTCAGGTCGGAATGTAAGGAATACATTGGAATGTTGTCTGGCCTCTCTCAACTACTAATCATGTATTTCATATGTGACTCTCGGTAGAGTATTCTTGTCTGGTCGAACACAGGAATGGTGGCGTATGACATGTCCAGTTGAATATTCCCTTGGATTTTGGCTCCCCAGGATCTGGATAGAAGCATCCCGTACTTGGGAGGGATGTTTGCCACTACTATATCCATGATTAGATGTTTTGCAAGTATTTGGGCCAGACTAAAACAAAGGTCTTTGATCAAACCCAAGCATTTGACTCTACTCGAATCAAATGAATACAAGTCTTTGTATGGTCTTGTGATTTCCAGGCCTAGTCTTTCCATTACTAACTTCGGCATAAGATTATGCGAGGCGTCGGAGTTTAGCATGGCATTGTGGAGGATTTGGTCGTGGATGTTTAGGCTAATGTAAAATGGAAGAGTAGTTCCTTCTTGGAATTTTCCCTCTATCTTCGGACCAAACAACACTTCAGGAGTGTCATCAGCCAGATTAACAGTGTTCGCATCATTCCCTAGATTTAGGACCTTTAGTACTTGGGATTTATAAGAGTTTTGGGCGATGAGTTCGGTAAGAGGCATGGTGATCTTGATCTTGGCGATTTCGCCTTCAAAACTAAAAGGCAGCTGAAGTTTGGATATGTTTGTTTCAGCTTTTTCGGCCATGACCTTCTCTATGTTCTGAGTTTGTTGGCCTTGTTTTTGGATTTTGTTTGCCATACTTGCTTCGGTAACTTTTGTGGAAGTACTAGGAGCATCTGAGTCAGGACTAGTTTGGGTAACTTTAGTTTTGTTTTGGTCAGTCTTCTCGACCATGATTTTGTTACTGTTTACTGCTTTCCTAAGGATGGTATCAGGGGTTTTAGCAGTATCTGAGTTACCTTTTTTGGAATTATCTTGGTTTATTTTTCTTCTAAGGTCATATTTCCGGTGAGCTTCTATTATGGCATTTTGAAAATCTATGGCAGGGTCGTCGAGATCTTCATAGTTGGCCTCATCCTAATTAGGAGAAAAGAACGCTTGTTCTTCTTCTGTGAGGTACACCTCACTCTCATTATCAGACCCTATAAGGTTCAAATGACTTTCACCAATGGGTTTTGTATCTCTATCATCTTCTTCCACATAATTTTCAATAAATGGTGGCCTAATTTGTTGGTCATTTTCCCTTGGTCTGTTTTGAGGCTGCTCCCTCCTAAAGTTTTTGTTCTGGTTTCTGTTTGGAGGGTTTGGTTGGTTGTCCCTAACAGGGGCCTTCTCATTTATCCTTTCCCACATTTTGGCCATGGTTTTAACTAAGTCATCTATTCTAGGATCTAGGGAAGGCGATGAAGTGGAGACCTCGTCTTTATATGTGACCTTTCTTTCTGATCTAGTCCTAGCCCTTTTTTCTGCTAAGTTGGCATATGCTTTTATGGCTATTTGTTGCATTTCTTCTAAGGTAGGGGGATATTTGTCTCTCAGATGATATGTCATGTCCGTATCGAAACCCTCGGGGAATTTTGCCAAGGCTAAACCAAGTGGGGGTTTGAAATGAGGTGGGAGGGAGTTGTACACACTATTGAACCTAGTGCAGTAAGCCTGGACACTTTCCCCATTTTCCCGTTTTAGGTTGTTATATTCTGACAGGATTTGAATAGGGTTCTTTCGGATTTCCCACCTATTTCTGAAGACTTGATGTAGTTCTGGGATGTTGTGGATGCTATTTGGAGTCAAGCTTTTGAACCATGTTTTGGGTTCATCACCTAAGCTTTGGGCGAATATTCTCATTCTGACGGTCTCGTCTTGTACCTCCAGGTATTCATAAGCATCACTAATCCTACTTATATGTTGTTGAGGTGTGGTGGTGTCTTCTCCGGTAAAGTGTGGGATTTTGTCTTGATATTTATTTGGGAGAGGAGCCAAAGGTGGTGGCAACACCAAAGGTGCGTATCAGGCTGCCATGACACGAGCTAATGGATGATGTACAAGATGAGGACTAGTGGGATGAGCTGAGGTGGTTTGAATAGTGGTGGTTTGGACAGGTGTGGCAGATGAACTTGGACTAGTGATATGGTTTTGAGCAGATTTGGAATGGTGGGAGCCAAAGTGATGGAGATGCTGAAAATCGGGGGGTGTGGAAGGTGAAGCTTCTATACTAGGACTCTGTGGTGGGTCTAGGGGTTCAAGATCGTCAAAATTTATCTTACTATATGATTTGCTTCTGAGAAGAGTTTTTGATGACTCTAATTCAAAAGGTGAATCTGGTAGGAGAGTGAGATGTTTAGGTACTGATCTTGTTTTACGGATGGATCTACCAGTAGCTAGATGGTCAGTTTCGGAAGCTTGCCACAGAATCTTCTCTGGGTCATCTACTATGATAGGGGGATTTGGGTCTGGATGGGATCTGGTGTTGATTCTTTGTGAAGCCAGATTTCAGGTTTAGAATTTAGAGAGGATGGTATTGATGAATGTTTTGGATGAGTGGTCTCTCTAAAGTTCTACTAAGGTGAAGGATGGTCAAAATAAAAGGGATGGACTAGTGGAGTCGCCAGGTGGAACTGGGTTGTTTTTGTGAAGATAGCTATGGTCCACCACCGGTAACTAATCTGGAAATGTTTTTGGATTTTCTGAGTTTTATGTGCAATCTATGGTTTAAAGTATTCTAAATTTGTTTCAACACTTTGCTAGGGTGGTGAGAACAAAAAGAGTTTACTCTAAATGAGTCTATGGACTGCTTGCTTGTTTAAGTATCTAAAGGACTAAAGAGTCTATAAGAGTTTGCTAGACTGTCATGTACTCAGTGTCCCACCATCTCCCGCTATGTTAGTGAGCGATGGGATAGGTTGATCGGATAGTAACCTAGAGTTCGGTAAAATAGTAAGGTCTACTGGAGGCTAGTGGAGTCGCCAGGTGGATTGTCAGTTGTTTTGAGGTATATTTGTATGATCCACCACCAATACTGTCAAAAACCAATCTAAGGGAGTTTTTTGTGGTTTTTCCTGAGTTTTATGTGTAGCCTAGGATGTAAGAGTGTTATAAACCTGATTCATCACTTTGCTAAGATGGTGAAACAGAGAGTTTACACTAAATGATTCTAAAGGCTGATGGTTTAAGTTAAAAGTTGAAGGACTAAGGAGTCTATAAAAGTTTGCTAGACTGTCATGTACTCAATAGGTCCCACCGTGATCGCCATTATGTTAGGGTCCCGTGATTTGGCTGATTGGCAAGCCAAATGACAGTGTAACATCAAACCAAGCTTTGGAGCCCAAGGACCTAGCCTTCCTGGACTCAGAGAGGGCTCTCTCTATATGCGTAAGGGATATCTGTGTGTTTGTTTATTGTGTTCTGATTTTAGGCTAGTTATGAAGTAAGTTTTTGATTTTTGTTTTTTAAGTTGTGAGGGATGAAACTGATCAAAGATATAAAATAGATAACAAGATGTTAGATTAACTAGGCTATGGGGTCAAAAGGTCAAGAAAGCTATTAGATGACGATACAAGGTTGTTTGAAGGGCCGATTTGATTCAAGGTAGAAAGGATCTTTGGGCAAAATGGAGTAAATGGACATCAAGTTTGTGAACAACAAAGAGTTTCAAGCATCATTGGTTTAATAGATAACATAAACATGGTAAAGAAAACCCTTAATCATGCAACATGTAACTATAAACTAATCAACGCATCGAAACAAACATTCAAGCCATGCATAGAAGTATAAGACCCTCTAACTTTGGGAAATGGCTATCAGACTTTGGGGAAAACACATAAGACGGACTAACAACTCAAAACACTATGCCGGAACGCCTAAACACAATACTTCAAGTTATTGGGCACTTTGAACAACAAGATTTGCATAGTTTTAGGCAAAGGGCTAGATCGGGACTAGGCCTCCTTGGTTCAAACAAAATGATAATCTTAATCAGTCAAAGAGATAGTTTCACGGATGGGACTATGGACAGTCATAGGTAAGTAGGGCACACCATACATCCTACTCAACATGCATAGAACTATGAATGAAACTAGCAACAATATCCTCAAGTTATTAAAGAGCAGTTAAGAATTCTTTAATGCAACTAAGGAAGAAGAAAACATGAAGGCTATGAAGATTCAGGAATTTTGAGGTGCCTCCATGGGCATATCTCAACTTTGTTCTCTACTGATCTATATCAAGCAAGAAACATGTATCATGAATGAAAACTAGAAGACAACAACAAAGCAAGAAACACTATACCATTCTACCATGTCATGGAATCCATCAACAATCCTTCATCATCCATCCAAGAACATTCAAGAGGCAATTCAAAAGCATAACACAAGTATTTTCTCCAAAGCTCATATGACCAATATATTGCTTCTTCTCTCAAGTTCAGCCTTATTTACAAATGAGATCTTGTGGAATAAATAGGCTCAAGTGAGGAAAACCTCATGGTTCAACTTCCATCCTCATTGGCCTAATCAAAATATCTAAACTTGTCCTTGAGGCTTTGCAAAGCCCAAGGCACAAAAATATCTCATAAAATATCTAAAAATTACTAAAAAAGGGAATTTAATTGACTTTGTATCATTTTCCAAGTGCAAAAATAGCTAAACGCACATTTGGAAAAAGCAGATTTTAGAGGTTCAAAAATTACAAAAATATTTCAAATTTACATCAGAAAAAGGTCCCCTGACTTGCCGGAAACATTTGGTAGTCTTCCTGATGTCGAAACGAAGCTCATGATAGCTCGTTGGAAAGCTCTGAGTGTCTACTTTCTGCCGCAACTGAAATTTCTCCAATCTGATGCCCAGAAGTCCTCCAAATCTGCACCTGTGTGCAAAAAGCCAGAAAATTACAGTCTGCTGATAGACCGGGCAGAGTGTGCAAAATGCGAGCCTTTTTCGCTGTTTTGAAGGGGAAAATGATCTCCAAATGCTCTGAAAATCGCTGAGGACATGCTCATGAAATTATGGCATTTGATGGTACCATTCTCCTCCCTTGATGAATCCTGAAAATGAAATGGAGAATTTATGAGTTTTTGATCAAAAACTCAAAAATGCCAAAAAACCAAAAGTTGTCAAAATGGGCCCAAAATTGGTATGTATGGCCCTCAAGGGTCCTTGGCAACATGCTCCGAAGCTGAAGCCAAAATTTCAAGCGCTGATATGCCTTTCTTCTCTTTCCGTGCTAGGCGCTTCCCCTTTTCTTCCTTCAGTTTCTCTTGGGTGGCCTTTAGCTTGCGCCGGGCAAACTGATTCAACTTTTGATAGTGTTGTGTCATCTTCCTTTGCAGCTCCAGGTCTCTGTTTTCCTTTTCAAGCTTCATCTCCAAGTGTTTATTAGCTATTTCTAGCCATGCCTCCTTATTCTCTTCAATTTCTTGCTCAAGTAGTGCAGTGACGGGAAAGGATTGAAGATGGGCCTGTTCTTCTTCCCTTTGCTTTTCCAAGGCTCTTTTAAGCCCTATGGTTCTAGGCCTCTTCCGCCTAGGCTGGTCTTCTTCTTCATCTTCATCAAACTCACCGATGAGCTCCTCTATCCTTACTTGTGCTTTAGCAGCCTCATTCTTGTATTTGATTGCTCGTGCCTCATGGACAACCATATGGACACTCATTTGTTTATTTTGGATCTCCAAGAAATGATTGAAGGTCTTTGCCCGATGAAGGTCATTCTCCAATGCTTCAATTTGACCCTCTCGATGGATTAGAAGGTTTTCAAGAATGCAGGCTTCATTATCGCTGTCATCACTTTGGATTGGAATGGCAGCCAATGCACCTCCATGTTCTTGACTTTCTCCTATCTTGCCTTTCCCTTTGCCCTTGAAAGCTAACCTTGCACTCTTCCTTCTTGGCATGCTAGTGGGAGACCTCTTTGGCGATTTTCTTTTGCTAGGGAAAACTCTTGTTACTTTTGGAGTGGCAGCCTTAGGCCCTTTCTTTCTTGCTGTGCTGGGCTTTGTATTTTTAGGAGAGGGAGGCACAATTGCTTTGCCTTTGTCATCTTCTTGAAACTGCTGCTCTCCTTGAGGCTGCTGTGTGTCTTCTTCAGGTTGCTTCTGCTCTTCAATGTCATGATGTTGATTTGTCTCAAATTCTTGTTGCCCTTGATCATCAACATCATGCTGCTGCTGTGCTTGGATTTCTTGTTCATTTTGTGGCTCAAGCTGCTGTTCAAATTTCTGCCCAAACTGCTGTTCATGACCTTCAATATCAAGCTACTACTCTTCCTATTGTCCCTGCTGTTCATTTTCACTGAGATGCTACTGTTCAGCACTCTTTTCTTCTTGCTCCTGCTGCTGCCCTTCATCTTCAATTTGCTGCTCTTCACCTATTTCTTTTTGCTGTTCAAACTGCTGCCCCTGTTCACCAACATCAAGCTGCTGGTGTGTTTCAACTTCATGCTCACTTTGTGGCTCAAGCTGCTGCCCCTGACCATCAAAATCATGCTGCTGGTCTTCATCAGTTTCTTCATGTTTGTCCTCTTCTTTTTCTACCTGTTCATGTCCTTCTTCTTCATGTTGTCCTGACTGTTCTATAGTAATCTTGAGCCTTCTAGGAGTAGGCCTGCTGGACAAAGGTACGGGGCGATGAATAGGTGGGGTGGGAGATATATGGACCGGAGGAACAGTGGAGAAGTCTGGGTGACTAATGAAAACATCCCATGGAACCTCTTTCTTCTCTAGCTGGTGTAGGATGATAATTTTGATCAGAGAATGATGGAAAAGGGAAGCTATTTGCAGAGATGGAGTCTTCTTTTGGACTGTGGATGCCATCTTCTCGATGCTTTTGTATAAAAATTAAGGGAGATTTAGCTGCCTAGTTCTAGTGAAATGCATCAATAGTCGGACATGGTAGGCATAAACTCGAGTAAATATCCCTTCACAAGTAAAATACCTCATTATGAATTTCATTAGAGGAGCATAGCTGGCAAGAAGATAAGAGAAAGGAAAAATAGCAGTGCAAGTATCTCTATGCTCGGGCTTGATGAAAGGCTTGTAGTCATCCAAGTCTAGATGGGTCTGTTTGAACCATTTATTGCCATGATATGGAATTTTGGTGGCTTTAGACAATGACCTAGGGGAAAACTTGAAATCAAGGTCTGCTACCTGGAAATGCTTGCTTTGGAACCTCAGGGCACATAGGTGTGTCAAGGGCGAGAAAATTTTGACCTCCTGTACCTTCTAGCAGAAGACTAAACAACCTACCTCATGAAAATTGAAGAGGATCGATGGATGTGCATTGACCTCCTCTGTAGAGATTGGCTCATATCTTTTATGTAAACCACTTCTGTTGTCTTGCCTGGGCGACATTTTGGGCTAAATAAGCTCTTGAAGCACCAGACAGTCTTACTGCCTTTAAACTACCTTTTTAAAGCTAAACTCTGTCAATCCCACTGTTTTGATAAGGAAATAATGTTTTTGGATGCTTTGTGCACAATATCCTTCTCAATACAAAACCTCTGCTCCTTAAAAATGTAGCTTTCTCAACCTTCAATATGTATTTCAGCCAGCAGACTTTTAAGAAGAAAAAACACCGTGAAAAGGAAAACAGGTTGTCAATTGAATATGCTGTGTATAGTGACCAAGTTACCTTGCTCTATGTTGTTTGGAGCTCAACAACCTATTTGTATCTTTGGCAAAGGTAAACCTCCCGAATTCACAATCCTGCCCTTGTCTGGTATGCCAATTAATGAACAATTCTCACACCATATATAGTTAACCTTTAGTGCAGACACACAGTCAAATTCACTATTAATTGAACATAGGTGACAGAGTTTGAAAATGTTTGAAAGGTTTCAACAAAGCCTGTAGGAAATTTATTTTTTCAAACAATCAAAACTCCCTTTTCAATATAGAATCCCTATCCTTCTAGAGAATCACTTATGCAACCATATGAATATCAACTTAACAGTGAGCTTGAATCAAAAAGACAATCAAATAGTATACTCAGTAAACAACTGTCTTTTTCTGTGGTTGGTAGGGGTAACCTGCCCTTTGATGCCTTGAAGATATAAGATATCTTTGTTCTTTGATTAGGAAAGATGAAAACACAGTTTTTAGTTCAACACCTTTTTCCTTTTCTTGGTATGCCCTTCAATCATTATTTTCAATGTTACACCATAGTCCAGCAAAGGAGACCCACACAGTCAAAGTCATTGTTTATAGATATGGTGACAGAGTTTGAAAAGTTTCTTATGATGTGGTAAAAAAAACCTGTAGCAGTCCAATGCCAAAAACCTCCTCTTTGATCAAAAAATTAACCCCCTAGCATGCAGCTCACCAATATATGTTTATCAGTCAATTTTTAAAAAAGGAAAAACACAGTTCGGGATTTACTGTTCATAGGACAAGGTGGCATAGTTTGAAATACTTCTGCGGTGTTAAAAAAAGGTCTTCCAGCAGTCAAAAACCAACAAGCTTGTTTTTGGACATGATATTTCCCTTCTTTATACTCTATTTTCTTCAAACAAGGTTTTGACCAAAACACCTTCAACTGACCACACTGCTTCCTTAATAAAGACTGACTGTTTGGAGGGTATTTATTAGGTTTTGAAACACTAAGAAGGAACGACCTTTTGGATAAGCTTTCTATTGGTGAATCTGAGCTATTTCAAACTTATATTTGGAATCAAAAACACTATTCCTCTTTGAACATAGTCACTTAACATAACTTTTTTCAAACCCTATTTCTCTGGCCCCAAACATCATCAAACAATCATGAATTCGAGGGGAAAACTGTGCAAAGTACCTCAAGATATGATGCAAAACATTTTCGTGAGTCGAAGTCACTTTGGAGGCAAGTTGAAGGCGTGTTGGAGGTTGAAATCCATGCGCGGCACTTTCAGGAGGCAGAACGCTGCGCAAACCCTGGTGTTGGGTCATTATCGGGCCGACAGGACCCAAGACTACAAGCGTGCCGTGCAACTATTAACCCCTGAATACTCTATTTTTATGCTTGGAAATCCTTTCTTCGTTCTTCCAAGGAATGATTCGCTTGGGCTGTGGTGTTTGAATGATGAATTTACAACGGCCCTTGTCTTTTTTAAATGCAACAAGTCGAAAGACCACTTGGTTTGGACTTGTGAGGGTTTTCCCAGGGTCTTGCCCTTTGAAATGATGTCTTGGTCCGTTCTTTGAAACCCAAAGTGATCTTAACTGTGCTGAGAGGATCCATTTCTTTGAAAGATGTTGGCGAAAGGGTTTTCGTGTCTTGAAACAACTTTAATAGATATCAACCTATTTAAAAACATATTCAAAAGGTCACCCAATCTGTTCACAGTGCTTATATTTTTGGAAGGTGATTACTACCACTGTTAGACCTTTTCATAGTAATTTCATTCCCGGACCAACTACTCAGCAATGTACTAAAGATGATGAGGCAACTCTAGTAATTCTGCAAGAAGATAGATTTATCCTTTGATCCTAAAAACTAATGCGTCTGCTTCTGGCTGCTTTCAAGGTGACAAGGCCTTACTGTGAAAATGATTTGACTGCCAGGTGTCTATTAAAATAATTCTCTATCTTTAAAAGGGCGCTCTTTCCAACACCTCTCTCTGCTCAAACATACCAATATGGTGCCTCTTGATCTTTTAACTAATGAAAACTTGTATTTGTCTCAATTTTTCCAAAAACTGACATGTCAAAGCACCTCTTTTGCATATTATGAACAATAGTCTCAATTGTAAGGCCTCTTGAGGATATAAACCCAAATTTTCTGTGTCAGCTGTGATAAACAGTTTTGAAAAGACACCTGTCTATGATTGGAGTTGCTTTCATTAATGACATGCCTTGATTAGCTTTGCATGCCTGTCCAAAGTTTTAAAAACTCAGATCATAACCTTTTTATACCTTTGTGTTGAAGGGTCAAACATATGAGGTGTAAAATGACTGCTGGAATAATTCATAAGTACCAAGGCCTTTATTAGTCATTTTCTTTCCAATGGAGCTCTGAAAACACCAACCCTACTGCATCTAAAGGATACATTTGTCTTTGTGGTGGAGTGTAGATCGCAACACCATGAACTTGCATTGGCGCTTTGAATGATAGCAAGATGTCACATGTCTGGGACTGTGTACTACTTGCCTGCCTTTTCTTTATGTTCATCCAGAAACCATGGACTGTTTTCCACATTTCAACAGAAACAAAAGAACACACAGAGGTCCTTTTTACTGAAGTATTTTCCTGCTCAAGACTGATTTGAGCCATTCATATTAACACCCCTGCAGAGGTATTTTGTTATGATAGCTTTGATCAATGGAGTCTCTTTTTGTTGCGCCATGATGATGATGCTGGAAATTTCAATTTATCTTCTTTATTAGGGCACAAGAGCAAAAAAACCATGTTTTCTCTTGATTTGAACATTTCAGATCTTAGCCCTGTTTTGCTCATCATTTTCCCTCAGAAACCTTGAGTCACTGTTTCAATGTCTAGTAAAAAACAAACATGTGCTTATAGTAAGTTTTGCAATTCTTCAAGTCAATATTGGCCAACGCCCTCTGCTTGTAGATGAAGGAGGCGCCTTAACCCTCTGCTTATAGATGAAGGAGGTTTTTTGCCATGAAAAATAACAAGTTTGTTTGACAGTGTTGTCTTTCTTTTACTGTGCTATCAGGCTGAATGAAGTTGTAAGAGTTTGATAAGTAACTCCTTACCCTACAGATGTATCTCAGGCTCATGTTTACATTGAGAAGCAGCTGTTCTTCTGAATGTGGATTCAAGAATTTTCTCCTGAGATGATGACATGTTTCCTGTCTTTGTAAAATCCATAAAACACTGTAAAACACCTCAAATAAGCTTGAGACTGTGGTCTATGCATTGCTGAGACTTAGGGGTGTGTAAGTGGCGTGACTTAGAGCTGTGATCAATTTCATTCACAGAGTGGGAGGTCTGTCATGATTGGTCTGTAGCAGATGGAATTTTTTGGCCTTTTGATGGTTCCCAAGGGTAAAATGCCTTAAAGCGCCACTTCCTAACTTAGGGGAGGCTTTTGAAACAGACTTGGATTGTCCCTTTTTTAGAGCTGATGGGCAGACAAGTAGGGCTAAAGCTAGATAGGATAGTGATAATGAGGTTTAACCTTGACATGGGTGGAATGAAAAGTAGGAGGGCAAAAAAATGTTTTATGAGGGTTTTCTAGATGACAAATTGACATATGGAGATCAACTTATAGAAAACTCAGCTATGGATCTAGTCATCACTAACAAGTGAAAAATACTGATGACTAATAGTGGCTCCATTTGGGGAGGGCAACTCCTCGTCAGGAGGTGTCCAGAATTCAGATCTTTGGCTTATGAAGACCAGTGCTTTACCCATTGGCGCAAAATTTCACCCTTCTTTGAAGCTATTTCTGAAAAGTGACAGCATGGTTAATATCAATGATATTTCTACCTACCCCACTATCTTTCCTAACATTTTTTATTCTCTTTGGCGCATTTGAACTAGCAACCTTTTGAAAATGTATATTTTTCTTTTTTCAAAATGAACCTATCTATTTCTACTCTTATATCTGCCGGGAGTTCATATTAAACTGATGAACTCCTTCATTACTCTACCTATGCTAGATCAACTATCAAGATTAAGCAGTTTGACAGGATTTTGTTCTCTAATCTAAAACACGAAATTTAAAAGATGATCAAATCAGGATTAGACAATCTGATTTGTCATGTATTTGCGGCATAAAAGACAAGCTGCACACAAATATTATTTTGCAACAAAAGGAAAACTAGACAAGCGGGGCTAAGATGTACAATGTATTTTTCATCCCTCGCTTCTCTCTTTGGTTCTGTTTTAGGCATGTGGAACCAGAATCTCTCCCTAATCTAAACTTTGTGATAAGTCAATCTCACACAATGTTGACTATCTTTTGCACTCACTAACTTATCAGCAAATAAATTTAAACATGCCCAGCTATGATTAGGTTAGATAGTTGAACAAGACATTGAAGTACTAGTAGCGGCATTTAGACTTGCTCGCTTTCTGAAAGACTATTTTTTGGAACATGGGGCTTTGTTCTATCTTCACTCGCCCTCTTTTCTATCTTTTACTGTTTTTGAAATTTTCTATTTTTCTATGTTTCAAACAGTGGTATATACAATGAATGAAAGTGTTTCAAACTCAGAAATCTTGGAAATGACAAAATTTAAGCATCTTATCCTCGTAAGGATCTCCTCACCCCCTTGGCCCACTCAACTCCTGAAAAGAGAAATTTGGAAAGTTTTCTCTCTCTAACATGACATAGGGATTCATGCAAGAATCTCTGAATAGACCGGTATCTTCCCACTGTACTTCTTTGAATATCTGATTTCCACTCCTTTCCTTACTGTATATCTTCTTCAAGTAATGCCTGTATTCTTGATCATTCTTGAAATAGATAATGACATCATCAAGGTATGCAAAAATGCAGAAATTCAAAACTGGGAACATGGCCTTCAAGAACAGATTTCTGATATTGGGTGGTTTTGCAATTTTGATTTTGAAATTAGATCTACCTCCCGCAAACTGGAAAAAATCTTTAAGCTGTCTACTTTGCAAGGGAATCTTTTGAACATGACCTGAAACATCATCTTGCGAAAACACATGATTAAAAGCACTTTTAATTGGTATATCATGGTCTTGGGTAGAAAAAACAGAATTTCTGTTATAGGGATATGCAGTAGTATTTCTAAAATCGAAACAGACTCTATGACCAGCTGTTTTATCTCTGATTATTACAGTTTTGTTCAGATTGTTATGTTTTCTCTTGCCAAAGTTATTCTTTGAGGGAGAAAAAGTATCACAGCATTTTCCCTTGTTTCTCTTGTAGAAATTGGTATTCTGCATGAGATTTCTGATTTTAGTATTTCTGAGTTCTTCATGAAAAGACAGAATATAAGCCAACTTCAGTAGCTCAGGTATGCTGGGACTGCAGCTATCATTCTTTCTCATAAGAAGTTTATCAAGCATTTTTTCTAGATTTTGAGCTGCTGGGGCTATAGTCAAAATTTCATTTGCAGTGGATGATCCATATGATGGTAAATCTTTGAGGTATGGTAGAAACATTAAACTCCCTTGCTCCCGAGTTCCAAACAGGTTTATGATGTGTAAGTCTTCTAAAGCCTTTACCCGGAAAAAATTTCTGCAGGTTACTGCTGGTGTTTGACTGGGGTTAGAGTAATTCGGTCGATAGTACATAAGGGTTTGCGCTTCTTGCTCTAATCCCACCTCAGAAGGGACATACTTACTTTCTTCAAGACACAGCTGTTCATGATCATGGTAGTTTTGAGTTTCTAGTACATTATAGAGCACCAGGGGCATCTGATGTGGTGGATCTAAGTTTATTTCAGTCTCTTCTATTTCTTCCTCCATGTTTTCATCAATATGCATAATGAAAGAGTTCAGGTCGGAA
The DNA here is from genome assembly GCA_034641835.2 of Pinus albicaulis. Lineage (NCBI taxonomy): Eukaryota > Viridiplantae > Streptophyta > Pinopsida > Pinales > Pinaceae > Pinus > Pinus albicaulis. Next base: position 267,026,532 of record CM076582.1, on the reverse strand, counting down.
TGTAAGGAATACATTGGAATGTTGTCTGGCCTCTCTTGACTACTAATCATGTATTTCATATGTGACTCTCAGTAGAGTATTCTTGTCTGGTCGAACACAGGAATGGTGGCGTATGACATGTCCAGTTGAATATTCCCTTGGAATTTGGCTCCCCAGGATCTGGATAGAAACATCCCGTACTTGGGAGGGATGTCTGCCACGACTATATCCATGATTAGATGTTTCACAAGTATTTGGGCCAGACTAAAACAAAGGTCTTTGATCAAACCCATGCATTTGACTCTACTCGAATCAAATGAATACAAGTCTTTGTATGGTCTTGTGATTTCCAGGCCTAGTCTTTCCATTACTACCTTCGGCATAAGATTATGCGAGGCGCCGGAGTCTAGCATGGCATTGTGGAGGATTTGGTCGTGGATTTTTAGGCTAATGTAAAATGGAAGAGTAGTTCCTTCTTGGAATTTTCCCTCTATCTTCGGACCAAACAACACTTCAGGAGTGTCATCAGCCAGATTAACAGTGTTCGCATCATTCCCTAGATTTAGGACCTTTAGTACTTGGGATTTATAAGAGTTTTGGGCAATGAGTTCGATAAGAGGCATGGTGATCTTGATCTTGGCGATTTCGCCTTCAAAACTAAAAGGCAGCTGAAGTTTGGATATGTTTGTTTCAGCTTTTTCGGCCATGACCTTCTCTATGTTCTGAGTTTGTTGGCCTTGTTTTGGGATTTTGTTTGCCATACTTGCTTCGGTAACTTTTGTGGAAGTACTAGGAGCATCTGAGTCAGGACTAGTTTGGGTAACTTTAGTTTTGTTTTGGTCAGTCTTCTCGACCATGATTTTGTTACTGTTTACTGCTTTCCTAAGGATGGTATCAGGGGTTTTAGCAGTATCTGAGTTACCTTTTTTGGAATTATCTTGGTTTATTTTTCTTCTAAGGTCATATTTCCGGTGAGCTTCTATTATGGCATTTTGAAAATCTATGGCAGGGTCGTCGAGATCTTCATAGTTGGCCTCATCCTAATTAGGAGAAAAGAACGCTTGTTCTTCTTCTGTGAGGTACACCTCACTCTCATTATCAGACCCTATAAGGTTCAAATGACTTTCACCAATGGGTTTTGTATCTCTATCATCTTCTTCCACATAATTTTCAATAAATGGTGGCCTAATTTGTTGGTCATTTTCCCTTGGTCTGTTTTGAGGCTGCTCCCTCCTAAAGTTTTTGTTCTGGTTTCTGTTTGGAGGGTTTGGTTGGTTGTCCCTAACAGGGGCCTTCTCATTTATCCTTTCCCACATTTTGGCCATGGTTTTAACTAAGTCATCTATTCTAGGATCTAGGGAAGGCGATGAAGTGGAGACCTCGTCTTTATATGTGACCTTTCTTTCTGATCTAGTCCTAGCCCTTTTTTCTGCTAAGTTGGCATCTGCTTTTATGGCTATTTGTTGCATTTCTTCTAAGGTAGGGGGATCCTTGTCTCTCAGATGATATGTCATGTCTGGATCGAAACCCTCGGGGAATTTTGCTAAGGCTAAACCAAGTGGGGGTTTGAAATGAGGTGGGAGGGAGTTATATACACTGTTGAACCTAGTACAGTAAGCTTGGACACTTTCCCCATTTTCCCGTTTTAGGTTGTTATATTATGACAGGATTTGAATGGGGTTTCTTCGGATTTCCCACCTATTTCTGAAGACTTGATGTAGTTCTGGGATATCGTGGATGCTGTTTGGAGTTAAGCTTTTGAACCATGCTTTGGGTTCACCATCAAGACTTTGGGCGAATATTCTCATTCTGACGGTCTCGTCTTGTACCTCTAGGTATTCATAGGCATCAGTCATCCTACTTATATGCTGTTGAGGTGTAGTGGTGTCTTCTCCAGTAAAGTGTGGGATTTTGTCTTGATATTTATTTGGGAGAGGAGCCAAAGGCGGTGGCAACACCAAAGGTGCGTACCAGGCTGCCATGACGGGAGCTAATGGATGATGTACAAGATGAGGACTAGTGGGATGAGCTGAGGTGGTTTGAACAGTGGCGGTTTGGACAGGTGTGGTGGATGAACTTGGACTAGTGATCTGGTTTTGAGCAGATCTGGGATGGTGGGAGCCAAAGTGATGGAGAAGCTGAAAATCGGGGGGTGTGGAAGGTGAAGCTTCTATACTAGGACTCTGTGGTGGGTCTAGGGGTTCAAGATCGTCAAAATTTATCTTACTATATGATTTGCTTCTGAGAAGAGTTTTTGATGACTCTAATTCAAAAGGTGAATCTGGTAGGAGAGTGAGATGTTTAGGTACTAATCTTGTTTTACGGATGGATCTACTAGTAGCTAGATGGTCAGTTTCGGTAGCTTGCCACAGAATCTTTTCTGGGTCATCTACTATGATAGGGGGATTTGGGTCTGGATGGGATCTGGTGTTGATTCTTTGTGAAGCCAGATTTTGGATTTAGAGTTTAGAGAGGATGGTATTGACGAATGTTTTGGATTGGTGGTCTCTCTAAAATTCTACTAAGGTGAAGGATAGTCAAAATAAAAGGGATGGACTAGTGGAGTCGCCAGGTGGAACTTGGTTGTTTTTGTGAAGATATAGCTGTGGTCTACCACCAGTAACTAATCTGGAAATGTTTTTAAGGTTTTTCTAGTTTTATGTGCAGCCTATGGTTTGAAGTATTCTAAACTTGTTTCAACACTTTGCTAGGGTGGTGAGAACAAAAAGAGTTTACTCTAAATGAGTCTATGGACTGCTTGCTTGTTTAAGTATCTAAAGGACTAAAGTGTCTATAAGAGTTTGCTAGACTGTCATGTACTCAGTGTCCCACCATCTCCCTTTATGTTAGTGAGCGATGGGATAGGTCGATCGGATAGTAACCTAGAGTTCGGTAAAATAGTAAGGCCTACTGGAGGCTAGTGGAGTCGCCAGGTGGATTGTCAGTTGTTTTGAGGTATATTTGTATGGTCCACCACCAATACTATCAAAAACCAATCTAAGGGAGTTTTTTGTGGTTTTTCCTGAGTTTTATGTGCAGCCTAGGATGTAAGAGTGTTATAAACCTCATTTATCACTTTGCTAAGATGGTGAAACAGAGAGTTTACACTAAATGATTCTAAAGGCTGATGGTTTAAGTTAAAAGTTGAAGGACTAAGGAGTCTATAAAAGTTTGCTAGACTGTCATGTACTCAATAGGTCCCACCGTGATCGCCATTATGTTAGGGTTCCCGTGATTTGGCTAATTGACAAGCCAAATGACAGTGTAACATCAAACCAAGCTTTGGAGCCCGAGGACCTAGCCTTCCTGGACTCAAAGAGGACTCTCTCTATATGCGTAAGGGATATCTGTGTGTTTGTTTATTGTGTTCTGATTTTAGGCTAGTTATGAAGTAAGTTTTTGATTTTTAGTTTTTTAAGTTGTGAGGGATGAAACTGACCCAAGATATAAAATAGATAACAAGACATTATATTAATTGGGCTATGGGGTCAAAAGGTCAAGAAAGCTATTAGATGACGATACAAGGCTGTTGAAGGGCCGATTTGATTCAAGGTAGAAAGGATCTTAGGGGAAAATGGAGTAAATGGACATCAAGTTTGTGAACAACAAAGAGTTTCAAGCATCACTGTTTCAATAGATAACATAAACATGGTAGGGCAAACCATTAATCATGCAAAATGTAACTATAAACTAATCAATACATAGAAACAAACATTCAAGCCATGCATAGAAGTATAAGACTCTCTAACTTTGGGAAATGGCTATCAGACTTTGGGGAAAACACATAAGACGGACTAAAAACTCAAAACACTATGCCGGAACGCCTAAACACAGTAATTCAATTTATTGGGCACTTTGAATAACAAGATTCGCATAGTTTTAGGCAAAGGGCTAGATCGGAACTAGGCCTCCTTGGTTCAACAAGATGATAATCTAATCAGTCAAAGAGATAGTTTCATGGATGGGACTATGGACAGTCATAGGTAAGTAGGGCACACCATACATCCTACTTAACATGCATAGAACTATGAATGAAACTAGCAACAATATCCTCAAGTTGTTAAAGAGCAGTTAAGAATTCTTTAATGCAACTAAGGAAGAAGAAAACATGAAGGCTATGAAGATTCAGGAATTTTGAGGTGCCTCCATGGGCATATCTCAAATTTTTTCTCTACTGATCTATAGCAATCAAGAAACATGTATCATGAATGAAAACTAGAAGACAACAACAAAGCAAGAAACACTATACCATTCTACCATGTCATGGAATCCATCAACAATCCTTCATCATCCATCCAAGAACATTCAAGAGGCAATCCAAAAGCATGACACAAGTATTTTCTCCAAAGCTCATATGACCATATATTGCTTCTCTTCTCAAGTTCAGCCTTGTTTACAATGAGATCTTGTGGAATAAATAGGCTCAAGTGAGGAAAACCTCATGGTTCAACTTCCATCCTCATTGGCCTAATCAAAATATCTAAACTTGTCCTTGAGGCTTTGAAAAGCCCAAGGCACAAAAATATCTCATAAAATATCTAAAAATTGCTAAAAAAGGGAATTTAATTGACTTTGCATCATTTTCCAAGTGCAAAAATAGCGAAACGCACATTTGGAAAAAGCAGATTTTAGAGGTTCAAAAATTACAAAAATATTTCAAATTTACATCAGAAAAAGGTCACCAGACTTGCCGGAAACATTTGGCAGCCTTCCTGATGTCGAAACGAAGCTCATGATAGCTCTTTGTAAAGCTCTGAGTGTCTACTTTCCAGAAAAACTGAAATTTCCCCAATCTGATGCTTGTAATTCCTCCAAATCTGCACTTGTGTGTAAAAAACCAGAAAATTACAGTCTGCTGATAGACCGAGCAGAGTGTGCAAAAAGAGAGCCTTTTTCGCCGTTTTGAGGGGGCAGATGATCTCCAAATGCTTTGAAAATCCCTGAGGACATGCTCATGAAATTATGGCATCCAATGATACCATTCTGCTCCCTTTATGAATCCTCAAAATTAAATGGCGAATTTACGAGTTTTTGATCAAAAACTCAGAAATGCAAAAAAACCAAAAGTTGTCAAAATGGGCCCAAAATTGGTATGCATGGCCCTCAAGGGCCCTTGGCAACATGCTCCGAAGCTGAAGCCAAAATGTCAAGTGCTGATATGCCTTTCTTTTCTTTCCGTGCTGAGCGCTTCCCCTTTTCTTCCTTCAGTTTCTCTTGGGTGGCCTTTAGCTTGCGTCGGGCAAACTGATTCAACTTTTGATAGTGTTGTGTCATCTTCCTTTGTCGCTCCAGGTCTCTGTTTTCCTTTTCAAGCTTCATCTCCAAGTTTTTATTGGCTCTTTCTAGCCATGCCTCCTTATTTTCTTCAATTTCTTGCTCAAGTAGTGCAGTGAGGGGAAAATATTGAAGCTGGGCTTGTTCTTCTTCATTTTGCTTTTCCAGGGCTCTTTTAAGCCCTATGGTTCTAGGCCTCTTCCTCCTACGCTGGTCTTCTTCTTCATCTTCATCATACTCACTGATGAGCTCCTCTATCCTTACTTGTGCTTTAGCAGCCTCATTCTTGTATATGATTTCTCGTGCCTCATGAACAGCCATATGGACACTCATTTGTTTATTTTGGATCTCCAAGAAATGATTGAAGGTCTTTGCCCGATGAAGGTCATTCTCCAATGCTTCAATTTGACCCTCTCGATGGATTAGAAGGTTTTCAAGAATGCGGGCTTCATTATCGCTCTCATCACTTTGGATTGGAATGGCAGCCAATGCACCTCCATGTTCTTGACTTTCTCCTATCTTTCCTTTCCCTTTGCCCTTGAAAGCTAACCTTGCACTCTTCCTTCTTGGCATGCTAGTGGGAGACCTCTTTGGCGATTTTCTTTTGCTAGGGACAACTCTTGTTACTTTTGGAGTGGCAGCCTTAGGCCCTTTCTTTCTTGTTGTGCTGGGCTTTTTCTTTTTAGGAGAGGGAGGCAAAATTTCTTTGCCTTTGTCATCTTCTTGAAACTGCTGCTCTCCTTGAGGCTGCTTTGTGTCTTCTTCAGGTTGCTTCTGCTCTTCAATGTCATGATGCTGATTTGTCTCAAATTCTTGTTGCCCTTGATCACCAACATCAAGCTACTGGTGTGTTTCAACTTCATGCTCACTTTGTGGCTCAAGCTGCTGTTCAAATTTCTTCCCAAACTGCTGTTCATGACCTTCAATATCAAGCTGTTGTTCTTCCTCTTGTCCCTGCTATTCATTTTCATTGAGATGCTGCTTTTCAACACTCTTTTCTTCTTGCTCCTGCTGCTGCCCTTCATCTTCAATTTTCTTCTCTTCACCTATTTCTTTTTTCTATTCAAACTGCTGCCCCTGTTCATCAACATCAAGCTACTGGTGTGTTTCAACTTCATGCTCACTTTGTGGTTCAAGCTGTTGCCCCTGACCAACAAAATCATGCTACTGGTCTTCATCAGTTTCTTCATGTTTGTCCTCTTCTTTTTCTACCTTTTCATGTCCTTCTTCTTCATGCTGTCCTGACTGTTCTGTAGTAATCTTGAGCCTTCTAGGAGTAGGCCTACTGGACAAAGGTACAGGGCGATGAATAGGTGGGGTGGGAGATAAGGGAGGACCGAGGAATGGAGAAGTCTCAAGTAATTAATGAAACATCCTATGGAACCTCTTTCTCTCTAGCCGGTGGTAGAATGATCATTTTGATCAGAGAATGATGGAAAAGGGAAGCTATTTGCAGAGATGGAGTCTTCTTCTGAACTAAGGATGCCATCTTCTCAATGCTTTTGCATAAAAATTAAGGGAGATTTAGCTGCCTAGTTCTAGTGAAATGCATCAATAGTCGGACATGATAGGTATAAACTCGAGTAAATCTCCCTTCACAAGTAAAAATATCATTATGAATTTCCGCTCGTCTCCCTCTTGTTACAAAGATAAGAGAAAAGGAAAAAGAAAAGGCAAGTATCTCTATGCCGGGGCTTGATGAAAAGGCTAGTCCAAGTTCAGATGGGTCTATTTGAACTTACGTCATGACAGGAATTTTTGGTTGCTTTAGACACGAATTTCGGGAAAAAATTGAAATCAAGGCGTGCTTTTACCTGAAATGCTTACGAACCTCAGGCACATAGGTGTACTTAAGTAATAATAACTTTTTGACCTCCTCTACTCTTCTGCAACTCTAAACAATCCATTCATGAAAATTGAAGAGGGATGGATGGATGTGCATTTGACTCCTCTCAGAGATTGGCTCATATCTTTTATGTAAACCATCATTGGTTCTGCTCGGGCGGAATTTGGGCTGGGCCGTTTTCCTTGAAGCACCAAACGGTCTTATTGCCTTTAAACTGCCTTTTTGGAGCTAAACTCTGTCAATCCCACTGTTTTGATAAGGAAATAAGGTTTCTGGATGCTTTTTGCACAATATCCTTCTCAATACAAAACCTCTGCTCCTTAAAAATGTAGCTTTCTCAACCTTGAATATGTATTTCAGCTAGCAGACTTTTAAGAAGAAAAAACACCGTGAAAAGGAAAACAGGCTGTCAATTGAATCTGCTGTGTATAGCGACCAAGTTACCTTGCTCTATGTTGTTTGGAGCTCAACAACCTATTTGTATCTTTGGCCATGGTAAACCTCCCGACTTCACAATCCTGCCCTTTTCTGGTATGCCAATTAATGAACAAATCTCACACCATATATAGTTAACCTTTAGTGCAGACACATAGTCAAATTCACTATTAATTGAACAGAGGTGATAGAGTTTGAAAATGTTTGAAAGGTTTCAACAAAGCCTATAGGAAATTTATTTTTTCAAACAATAAAAACTCCCTTTTCAATATAGAATCCCTGTCCTTCTAGAGAATCACTTATGCAACCATCTGAATATCAACTTAACAGTGAGCTTGAATCGAAAAGACAATCAAATTGTATACTTAGTAAACAACTGTCTTTTTTTGTGGTTGGTAGGGGTAACCTGCCCTTTGATGCCTTGAAGATATAAGATATCTTTGTTCTTAGATTAGGAAAGTTTTGGGATTTTGTTTGCCATAGTTGCTTCGGTAACTTTTGTGGAAGTACTAGGAGCATCTGAGTCAGGACTAGTTTGGGTAACTTTAGTTTTGTTTTGGTCAGTCTTCTCGACCATGATTTTGTTACTGTTTACTGCTTTCCTAAGGATGGTATCAGGGGTTTTAGCAGTATCTGAGTTACCTTTCTTGGAATTATCTTGGTTTCTTTTGCTTCTAAGGTCATATTGCCGGTGAGCTTCTATTATGGAATTTTGAAAATCTATGGCAAGGTCATTGAGATCTTCATAGTTGGCCTCATCCTGATTAGGAGAAAAGAACGCTTGTTCTTCTTCTGTGAGGTACACCTCACTCTCATTATCAGACCCTATAAGGTTCAAATGACTTTCACCAATGGGTTCTGTATCCCTATCATCTTCTTCCACATAATTTTCATTAAATGGTGGCCTAATTTGTTGGTCATTTTCCCTTGGTCTGTTTTGAGGCTGCTCCCTCCTAAAGTTTTGGTTCTGGTTTCTGTTTGGAGGGTTTGGCTGGTTGTCCCTAACAGGAGCTTTTTCATTTATCCTTTCCCACATTTTGGCCATGGTTTTGACTAAGTCATCTATTCTAGGATCTAGGGAAGGCGATGAAGTGGAGACCTCGTCTTTATATGTGACCTTTCTTTCTAATCTAGTCCTAGCCCTTTTTTCTGCTAAGTTGGCATCTGCTTTTATGGCTATTTGTTGCATTTCTTCTAAGGTAGGGGGATCTTTGTCTCTCAGATGATATGTCATGTCCGGATCGAAACCCTCGGGGAATTTTGCCAAGGCTAAACCAAGTGGGGTTTTGAAATGAGGTGGGAGGGAGTTATACACACTATTGAACCTAGTGCAGTAAGCCTGGAAACTTTCCCCATTTTCCTGTTTTAGGTTGTTATATTCTGACAGGATTTGAATAGGGTTCTTTCGGATTTCCCACCTATTTCTGAAGACTTGATGTAGTTCTGGGATGTTGTGGATGCTATTTGGAGTCAAGCTTTTGAACCATGTTTTGGGTTCACCACCTAGGCTTTGGGTGAATATTCTCATTCTGACGATCTTGTCTTGTACCTCCAGGTATTCATAAGCATCACTAATCCTACTTATATGTTGTTGAGGTGTGGTGGTGTCTTCTCCGGTAAAGTGTGGGATTTTTTCTTGATATTTATTTGGGAGAGGAGCCAAAGGTGGTGGCAACACCAAAGGTGCGTACCAAGTTGCCATGACGGGAGCTAATGGATGATGTACAAGATGAAGACTAGTGGGATGAGTTGAGGTGGTTTGAATAGTGGTGGTTTGGACAGGTGTGGCAAATGAACTTGGACTAGTGATCTGGTTTTGAGCAGATCTGGGATGGTGGGAGCCAAAGTGATGGAGAAGCTAAAAATCGGGGGGTGTGAAAGGTGAAGCTTCTATACTAGGACTCTGTGGTGGGTCTAGGGGTTCAAGATCGTCAAAATTTATCTTACTATATGATTTGCTTCTGAGAAGAGTTTTTGATGACTCTAATTCAAAAAGTGAATCTGGTAGGAGAGTGAGATGTTTAGGTACTGATCTTGTTTTACGGATGGATCTACCAGTAGCTAGATGGTCAGTTTCGTAAACTTGCCACAGAATCTTTTCTGGGTCATCTACTATGATAGGGGGATTTGGGTCTGGATGGGATCTGGTGTTGATTCTTCGTGAAGCCAGATTTTGGATTTAGAGTTTAGGGAGGATGGTATTGACGAATGTTTTGAATGGGTGGTCTCTCTAAAATTCTACTAAGGTGAATGATAGTCAAAATAAAAGGGATGGACTAGTGGAGTCGCCAGGTGGAACTTGGTTGTTTTTGTGAAGATATAGCTGTGGTCTACCACCAGTAACTAATCTGGAAATGTTTTTAAGGTTTTTCTAGTTTTATGTGCAGCCTATGGTTTGAAGTATTCTAAACTTGTTTCAACACTTTGCTAGGGTGGTGAGAACAAAAAGAGTTTACACTAAATGAGTTTATGGACTGCTTGCTTGTTTAAGTATCTAAAGGACTAAAGAGTCTATAAGAGTTTGCTAGACTGTCATGTACTCAGTGTCCCACCATCTCCCGCTATGTTAGTGAGCGATGGGATAGGTTGATCGGATAGTAACCTAGATTTTGGTAAAATAGTAAGGCCTACTGGAGGCTAGTGGAGTCGCCAGGTGGATTGTCAGTTGTTTTGAGGTATATTTGTATGGTCCACCACCAATACTGTCAAAAACCAATCTAAGGGAGTTTTTTGTGGTTTTTCCTCAGTTTTATGTGCAGCCTAGGATGTAAGAGTGTTATAAACCTAATTCATCACTTTGCTAAGATGGTGAAACAGAGAGTTTACACTAAATGATTCTAAATGCTGATGGTTTAAGTTAAAAGTTGAAGGACTAAGGAGTCTATAAAAGTTTGGTAGACTGTCATGTACTCAATAGGTCCCACCGTGATCGCCATTATGTTAGGGTTCCCGTGATTTGGCTGATTGGCAAGCCAAATGACAGTGTAACATCAAACCAAGCTTTGGAGCCTGAGGACCTAGCCTTCCTGGACTCAGAGAGGGCTCTCTCTATATGCGTAAGGTATATCTGTGTGTTTGTTTATTGTGTTCTGATTTTTGGCTAGTTACGAAGTAAGTTTTTGATTTTTAGTTTTTTAAGTTGTGAGGGATGAAACTGATCCAAGATATAAAATAGATAACAATATTTTAGATTAACTGGGCTATGGGGTCAAAAGGTCAAGAAAGCTATTAGATGACGATACAAGGCTGTTGAAGGGCCGATTTGATTCAAGGTAGAAAGGATCTTAGGGAAAAATGGAGTAAATGGACATCAAGTTTGTGAACAACAAAGAGTTTCAAGCATCACTGGTTCAATAGATAGCATAAACATGGTAAGGAAAACCCTTAATCATGCAACATGTAACTATAAACTAATCAACACATAGAAACAAACATTCAAGCCATGCATAGAAGTATAAGACCTTCTAACTTTGGGAAATGGCTATCAGACTTTGGGGAAAACACATAAGACGGACTAACAACTCAAAACACTATGTCGGAACGCGTAAACACAGTACTTCAAGTTTATTGGGCACTTTGAACAACAAGATTTTCATAGTTTTAGGCAAAGGGCTAGATCGGGACTAGGCCTCCTTGGTTCAAACAAAATGATAATCTTAATCAGTCAAAGAGATAGTTTCACGGATGGGACTATGGACAGTCATAGGTAAGCAGGGCACACCATACATCCTACTCAACATGCATAGAACTATGAATGAAACTAGCAACAATATCCTCAATTTATTAAAGAGCAGTTAAGAATTCTTTAATGCAACTAAGGAAGAAGAAAACATGAAGGCTATGAAGATTCAGGAATTTTGAGGTGCCTCCATGGGCATATCTCAAATTTGTTCTCTACTAATCTATAGCAAGAAAGAAACATGTATCATGAATGAAAACTAGAAGACAACAACAAAGCAAGAAACACTATATCATTCTACCATGTCATGGAATCCATCAACAATCCTTCATCATCCATCCAAGAACATTCAAGAGGCAATCCAAAATCATAACACAAGTATTTTCTCCAAAGCTCATATGACCATATATGGCTTCTCTTCTCAAGTTCAGCCTTGTTTACAATGAGAGCTTGTGGAATAAATAGGCTCGAGTGAGGAAAACCTCATGGTTCAACTTCCATCCTCATTGGCCTAATAAAAATATCTAAACTTGTCCTTGAGGCTTTGCAAAGCCCAAGGCACAAAAATATCTCATAAAATATCTATAAATTGCTAAAAAGGGGAATTTAATTGACTTTGCATCATTTTCCAATTGCAAAAATAGCTAAACGCACATTTGGAAAAAGCAGATTTTAGAGGTTCAAAAATTACAAAAATATTTCAAATTTACATCAGAAAAAGGTCCCCAGACTTGCCGGAAACATTTGGCAGCCTTCCTGATTTCGAAATGAAGCTCATGATAGCTTGTTGGAAAGCTCTGAGTATCTACTTTCTGGAACAACTAAAATTTCCCCAATCTGATGCCTGGAAGTCCTCCAAATCTGCACCTGTGTGTAAAAAACCAGAAAATTACAGTCTGCTGATAGACCGGGCAGAGTGTGCAAAAAGAGAGCCTTTTTCGCCATTTTGAGGGGGCAGATGATCTCCAAATGCTCTGAAAATCACTGAGGACATGCTCATGAAATTATGGCATCTGATGATACCATTCTCCTGCCTCGATGAATCCTCAAAATGAAATGGCGAATTTATGAGTTTTTGATCAAAAACTCAGAAATGCAAAAAAACCAAAAGTTGTCAAAATGGGTCCAAAATTGCTATGCATGGACCTCAAGGGCCGTTGGCAACATGCTCCGAAGCTGAAGCCAAAATTTCAAGCCTGATATGCCTTTCTTTTCTTTCCGTGCCGGGCGCTTCCCCTTTTCTTCCTTCAGTTTCTCTTGGGTGGCCTTTAGCTTGCGCCGGGCAAACTGATTCAACTTTTGATAGTGTTCTGTCATCTTCCTTTGTAGCTCCAGGTCTCTGTTTTCCTTTTCAAGCTTCATCTCCAAGTGTTTATTGGCTCTTTCTAGCCATGCCTCCTTATTTTCTTCAATTTCTTGCTCAAGTAGTGCAGTGAGGGGAAAAGATTGAAGCTGGGCTTGTTCTTCTTCCTTTTTCTTTTCCAGGGCTCTTTTAAGCCCTATGGTTCTAGGCCTCTTCCGCCTAGGCTGGTCTTCTTCTTCATCTTCATCATACTCATCAATGAGCTCCTCTATCCTTACTTGTGCTTTAGCAGCCTCATTCTTGTATATGATTGCTCGTGCCTCATGGACAGCCATATGGACACTCATTTGTTTATTTTGGATCTCCAAGAAATGATTGAAGGTCTTTGCTCGATGAAGGTCATTCTCCAATGCTTTAATTTGACCCTCTTGATGGATTAGAAGGTTTTCAAGAATGCGGGCTTCATTATCGATGTCATCACTTTGGATTGGAATGGCAGCCAATGCACCTCCATGTTCTTGAATTTCTCCTATCTTGCCTTTCCCTTTGCCCTTGAAAGCTAACCTTGCACTCTTCCTTCTTGGCATGCTAGTGGGAGACCTCTTTGGCAATTTTCTTTTGCTAGGGACAACTCTTGTTACTTTTGGAGTGCCAGCCTTAGGCCCTTTCTTTCTTGCTGTGCTCGGCTTTGTATTTTTAGGAGAGGGAGGCACAATTGCTTTGCCTTTTTCATCTTCTTGAAACTGCTGCTCTCCTTGAGGCTGCTGTGTGTCTTCTTCAGGTTGCTTCTGCTCTTCAATGTCATGATGCTGATTTGTCTCAAATTATTGTTGTCCTTGATCGCCAACATCAAGCTGCTGGTGTGTTTCAACTTCATGCTCACTTTGTGGCTCAAGATGCTGTTCAAATTTCTACCCAAACTGCTGTTCATGACCTTCAATATCAAGCTGCTGCTCTTCCTCTTGTCCCTGCTATTCATTTTCACTGAGATGCTGCTTTTCAGCACTCTTTTCTTCTTGCTCCTGCTGCTGCCCTTCATCTTCAATTTTCTGCTCTTCATCTATTTCCTTTTGTTGTTCAAACTGCTGCCCCTATTCATCAACATCAAGCTGCTGGTGTGTTTCAACTTCATGCTCACTTTGTGGCTCAAGCTGCTACCCCTGACCATCAAAATCATGATGCTGGTCTTCATCAGTTTATTCATGTTTTTCCTCTTCTTTTTCTACCTGTTCATGTCCTTATTCTTCATGATGTCCTGACTGTTCTATAGTAATCTTGAGCCTTCTAGGATTAGGCCTGCTGGAAAAAGGTACAGGGCGATGAATAGGTGGGGTGGGAGATATATGGACCGGAGGAACAGTGGAGAAGTCTGGGTGACTAATGAAAACATCCCATGGAACCTCTTTCTTCTCCAGCTGGTGTAGGATGATAATTTTGATCAAAGAATGATGGAAAAGGGAAGCTATTTGCAGAGATGGAGTCTTCTTCTGGACTGTGGATGCCATCTTCTCGATGCTTTTGTATAAAAAGTAAGTGAGATTTAGCTGCCTAGTTCTAGTGAAATGCATCAATAGTCGGACATGGTAGGCATAAACTCGAGTAAATCTCCCTTCACAAGTAAAATACTTCATTATGACCTTCATTAGAGGAACATAGCTGTCAAGAAGATAAGAGAAAGGAAAAATAGTAGTGCAAGTATCTCTATGCTCGGGCTTGATGAAAGGCTTGTAGTCATCCAAGTCTAGATGGGTCTGTTTGAACCATTTCTCGCCATGATATGGAATTTTGGTGGCTTTAGACACTGACCTCGGGGAAAACTTGAAATCAAGGTTTGCTACCTGGAAATGCTTGCTTTGGAACCTCAGGGCGCATAGGTGTGTCAAGGGCGAGAAACTTTTGACCTCCTATACCTTCTGGCAGAACTCTAAACAACCTACCTCATGAAAATTGAAGAGGATGGATGGATGTGCATTGACCTCCTCTGTAGAGATTGGCTCATATCTTTTATGTAAACCACTTCTGCTGTCTTGCCTGGGTGGAATTTTGGGCTAAATAAGCTCTTGAAGCACCAAACAGTCTTATTGCCTTTAAACTGCCTTTTTGGAGCTAAACTCTGTCAATCCCACTGTTTTGATAAGGAAATAAGGTTTCTGGATGCTTTGTGCACAATATCCTTCTCAATACAAAACCTCTGCTCCTTAAAAATGTAGCTTTCTCAACCTTGAATATGTATTTCAGCCAGCAGACTTTTAAGAAGAAAAAACACCGTGAAAAGGAAAATAGGCTGTCAATTGAATCTGCTGTGTATAGCGACCAAGTTACCTTGCTCTGTGTTGTTTGGAGCTCAACAACCTATTTGTATCTTTGGCCAAGGTAAACCTCCCGACTTCACAATCCTGCCCTTTTCTGGTATGCCAATTAATGAACAAAGCTCACACCATATATAGTTAACCTTTAGTGCAGACACACAGTCAAATTCACTATTAATTGAACAGAGGTGATAGAGTTTGAAAATGTTTGAAAGGTTTCAACAAAGCCTATAGGAAATTTATTTTTTCAAACAATAAAAACTCCCTTTTCAATATAGAATCCCTGTCCTTCTAGAGAATCACTTATGCAACCATCTGAATATCAACTTAACAGTGAGCTTGAATCAAAAAGACAATCAAATAATATACTCAGTAAACAACTGTCTTTTTTTGTGGTTGGTAGGGGTAACCTGCCCTTTGATGCCTTGAAGATATAAGATATCTTTGTTCTTAGATTAGGAAAGATGAAAACACACAGTTTTTAGTTCAATACCTTTTTCCTTTTCTTGGTATGCCCTTCAATCATTATTTTCAATGTTACACCATAGTCCAGCAAAGGAGACCCACACAGTCAAAGTCATTGTTTATAGATATGGTGACAGAGTTTGAAAAGTTTCTTATGATGTGGTAACAAAAACCTGTAGTAGTCCAATGCCAAAAACCTCCTCTTTGATCAAAACATTAACCCCCTCGCATGCAGCTCACCAATATATGTTTATCAGTCAATTTTTTAAAAATCCAAAACACAGTTCGGGATTTACTGTTCATAGGACAAGGTGGCATAGTTTGAAATACATCTGCGGTGGTAACAAAAGGTCTTCCAGTAGTCAAAAACCAACAAGCTTGTTTTCGGACATGATATTTCCCTTCTTTATACTCTATTGTCTTCAAACAAGGTTTTGACCAAAACACCTTCAACTGACCACACTGCTTCCTTACTAAAGACTGACTGTTTGGAGGGTATTTATTAGGTTTTGAAACACTAAGAAGGAACAACCTTTTGGATAAGCTTTCTGCCGGTGAATTTGAGCTATTTCAAACTTAGATTTGGAATCAAAAACCCTATTCCTCTTTGAACATAGTCACTTAACATAACTTGTTTCAAACCTTATTTCTCTGGCCCCAAACATCATCAAACAATCATGAATTTGAGGGGAAAACTGTGCAAAGTACCTCAAGATATGATGCAAAACATTTTCGTGAGTCGAAGTCACTTTGGAGGCAATTTGAAGGCGTGTTGGAGGTTGAAATCCATGCACGGCACTTTCAGGAGGCAGAACGCCGCGCAAACCCTGGTGTTGGGTCACTGTCGAGCCGACAGGGCCCAAGGCTATAGGTGCGCCGTGCGCACCTACAGGCACGCCGTGCAGCCTTGTGTCGCAGTGTAAAAAGCACGCCTGAGCGCGCCGCGCTCATCTACAGGCGTGCCGCGCAACTATTAACCCCCAAAAACTCTGCTTTTCTGCTTGGAAATCCTTTCTTCGGTCTTCCAAGGAATGATTCGCTTGGGCTGTGGTGTTTGAATGACGAATTTGCAACGGCCCTCGTCTTTTTTAAATGCAACAAGTCGAAATACCACTTGGTTTGGACTTGTGAGGGTTTTCCCAAGGTCTTGCCCTTTGAAATGATGTCTTGGTCCGTTCTTTGAAACCCAAAGTGATCTTAACTGTGTTGAGAGGATCCATTTCTTTGAAAGATGTTGGCGAAAGGGTTTTCGTGTCTTGAAACAACTTAAATAGATATCAACCTATTTAAAAACATTTTCAAAAGGTCACCCAATCTGTTCACAGTGCTTATATTTTTGAAAGGTGATTACTGCCACTGTTAGACCTTTTCATAGTATTTTCAATCCCGGACCAACTACTCAGCAATGTACTAAAGATGATGAGGCAACTCTAGTAATTTTGCAAGGAGATAGATTTATCCTTTGATCCTAAAAACTAATGCGTCTGCTTCTGGCTGCTTTCAAGGTGACAAGGCCTTACTGTGAAAATGATTTGACTGCCAGGTGTCTATTAAAATCATTCTATATTTTTAAAAGGGCGCTCTTTCTAACACCTCTCTCTGCTCAAACATACCAATATGGTGCCTCTTGATCTTTTAACTAATGAAAACTTGTATTTGTCTCAAGTTTTCCAAAAACTGACATGTCAAAGCACCTCTTTTGCATATTATGAACAATAGTCTTAATTGTAAGGCCTCTTGAGGATATAAACCCAAATTTTCTGTGTCAGCTGTGATAAACAATTTTGAAAAGACACCTATCTATGATTGGAGTTGCTTTCATTAATGACATGCCTTGATTAGCTTTGCATGCCTATCCAAAGTTTTAAAAACTCAGATCATAACCTTTTTATACCTTTGAGTTGAAGGGTCAAACATATGAGGTGTAAAATGACTGTTGGAATAATTCATAAGTACCAAGGCCTTTATTAGTCATTTTATTTCCAATGAAGCTCTGAAAACACCAACCCTACTGCATCTGAAGGATACATTTGTCTTTGTGGTGGAGTGTAAATCGCAACACCATGAACTTGCACTGGCACTTTGAATGATAGCAAGATGTCACATGTCTGGGACTGTGTACTACTTGCCTGCCTTTTCTTTATGTTCATCTAGAAACCATGGACTGTTTTCCACATTTCAATAGAAACAAAAGAACACACAGAGGTCCTTTTTACTGAAGTATTTTCCTGCTCAAGACTGATTTGAGCCATTCATATTAACACCCCTGCAGAGGTATTTTGTTATGATAGCTTTGATCAATGGAGTCTCTTTTTGTTGTGCCATGATGATGATGCTGGAAATTTCAATTTATCTTCTTTCTTAGGGCACAAGAGCAAAAAAACCCTGTTTTCTCTTGATTTGAATGTTTCAGATCTTAGCCTTGTTTTTCTCATCATTTTCCCTCAGAAACCTTGAGTCACTGTTTCACTATCTAGTAAAAAACAAAGCTGTGCTTATAGTAAGTTTTGCAATTCTTCAAGTCAATATTGGCCAAGGCCCTCTGCTTGTAGATGAAGGAGCCGCCTTAACCCTCTGCTTATAGATGAAGGAGGTTTTTGGCCATGAAAAATAACAAGTTTGTTTGACAGTGTTGTCTTTATTTTACTGTGCTATCAGGCTGAATGAAGCTGTAAGATTTTGGTGAGTAACTCCTTACCCTGCAGATGTATCTCAGGCTCATGTTTACATTGAGAAGAAGTTGTTCTTCTGAATGTGGATTCAATAATTTTCTCCTGAGATGATGACATGTTTCCTGTCTTTGTAAAATCCATAAAACATTGTAAAACACCTAAAATCAGCTTGAGACTGTGGTCTATGCATTGCTGAGACTTAGGGGTGTGTAAGTGGCGTGACTTAGAGCTGTGATCAATTTCATTCGCAGAGTGGGAGGTCTGTCATGATTGGTCTGTAGCAAATGGAGGTTTTTTGCCTTTTGATGGTTGCCAAGGGTAAAATGCCTTAAAGCGCCACTTCCTAACTTAGGGGAGACTTTTGAAAAATACTTGGATTGTCCCTTTTTTAGAGCTGATGGGCAGACAAGTAGGGCTAAAGCTAGATAGGATAGTGATAATGTTGTGTAACCAGCTCCAAAAATAGAAGAAAAGAGATATGAACGCCTTAGAAATAAGCCACTTCGAGGGGGCAACCTCCAATACATTACATAAATGAACAATTCTTGGATTATACAATTTACAAAACCTCCTTTCTATATATAGGAGTCTATGGGGCCATAATGTAATCCTAGTGGGCCACAATGTAATCCTAGCTTACCTAACAATAATAATGTAAGGGCACAATAATAACAATATGGGGGTTACAGGGGTACAATAATAACAATAAGGGGGGCTACACTAACATAATAAGGGGCTATACTATTAATATAGGGACTTAACATGCCCCTCTCCTTCAAACAAGTGTTGTCGTCAACGCTTGATTATTTCTTGATGCTTCTGTATAAAATTCTCATCCTCCCATGTGAAATATTTTACCGGAAAGTTCTTCCACTTGCTGAGATACTCTGAAATTGATCGTACTTGTCGATTTCTTGTTTCTATGACTGCTTCATAACTTCTTTCGATGTGATGTTGATCTTCCTGTTGTTTCATTATATTATGCACCAAAGTTGGGTTATCCTTTGAGAGTTGGAGAACTTGTTGTTGATGCTCGATGTGATCTTCCATTAATTTATCATCCATATTTTCTATTATTTGATCCTTAAAACCATCCAACTTAGCCTCCATTTCTGCTTTTAAACCATCTATTTCATATTCAATTGCTCTTCATAAGATTGAAACTTGTTGCACTTGGTACCGTAATTTTGATATCTCATACTGCAACTCTTCCTCTTCATGCGTCATAGTATAGCTTTTTGAGGGATTAATGGGTATGGAATTATTTTTTGGAGGCATTATATAACCCAATACTGATAAAAATTCTACAATATTCCCTTGCAATCAATTCAACTTGATTCTTCAAACAAGACTTATGTAATTCGGAAAAAAAAATACACACCTTTTACTAGCTTTTAGGAGCTCGATATTGAAATTGAATTATCTCTGTAATTGAAAATCTTCAATATCTCAAATTCAGCTCTGTAGTAGCCCTCTGAAGATTCTTTCAAATGCCGCAGGTCTGACCTTATTTGGATTCTCCAAGACAAATTTGTGTTCAATCTCCCACAATGACCTAATTATAGACTAGTTCAGTAGAGCGAACTTGTAGGACTTGCCACGTGTCACTGTTTCGTCCTTTGTCTCTGAAATTGATAGCCAAGAAACTAAAGTCCGTGTACTTGTGACCACTTTTTACGACACTCAAATCCACTGCCCAGAGAGAGAGTTATTGAACTTTTCCCACGATCACCTCTTTGAGATGCAATTCAGGAGCCTGAAAGAGCACTACCTTCCACAGATCATATCTCAAAAAATATTGCGAACCAAGCTCTGAAATTTTTTGACGAATTTCCTCAGGATTTCAGCTTCGCACCATATGAATTTCAGATTCTGAACCTTCGTAGAAAAAACTTTATAGCGAAAATACCACGATGACCTGTTTAGGAGCTTGAAAAAATACCTAACTTCCACAGATGATATCTCCGAAAATATTGCGAACAAATCTCTGAAATTTTTAGACAAGCGTCCTCAGGATTTCGGCTTCATACCCTAAAAATTGCAGCTTCAGAAACTTCGTAGAAAAAAATTTATAGCGAAAATTCCACGATGACCTGTTTGGAGCAGCGAAACCCTAGAATCCCAAGCTCTGATACCAAATGTTGTGTAACCAGCTCCAAAAATAGAAGAAAAGAGATATGAACGCCTTAGAAATAAGACACTTCGAGGGGGAAACCTCCAATACATTACATAAATGAACAATTCTTGGATTATACAATTTACAAAACCTCCTTTCTATATATAGGAGTCTATGGGGCCATAATGTAATCCTAGTGGGCCACAATGTAATCCTAGCCGACCTAACAATAATAATGTAAGGGCACAATAATAACAATATGGGGGTTACAGGGGTATAATAATAACAATAAGGGGGGCTACACTAACATAATAAGGGGCTATACTATTAATATAGGGACTTAACAGATAATGAGGTTTAACCTTGACATGGGCGGACTTAAAAGTAGGAGGGCGAAAAAAAGTTTTATGAGGGTTTTCTAGATGACAAATTGACATATGGAGATCAGCTTCTAGAAAACTCAGCTATGGATCTAGTCATCACTAACAAGTGAAAAATACTGATGACTAACAGTAACATCAGGAAACTTTTTCAGAAAAAAGGCATTAGAAGACTTACATATCACAAACCTTTTTGGAACTCAGGAGCAGGGAAGATTAAATTTCTTACCATACCTTAAGGATTTACCATCATATAACTCTACCATTTCAAATGAAACCTTGAATGTAGCCATAACAGCTCAAAATCCAGAAAAAATGCTTGATAAACTTCTTATGAGAGAATATGATGACTTCAGTCCAAATATACCTGAGTTACTTGAACTGGCTAACATTTTGTCACTCCACCAAAGACTTAGAACTACTAGAATTGGCAATCTTATTCAAAATACTACTTCATACAGAGAAAAAAGTGAGAAACACTATGTCATTGCCATCACTCCAAGAAACAACTTAGACAAAATAAAATACAAAAATCTAAACCAAACAGTAATAATCAAAGACAAAATAGCTGGTCATAGGATCTGTTTTGATTTTAGAAGCACTAATACACACCCTTGTGACAGAAATTTTATCCTTCCTACCCAATACCATGATATACCAATGATAAGCGCTTTTAATCATATGTCTTTGCAAGATGATGTTTCAGGTTATAACCAAATGATTCCTTTGCAAAGAAGACAACTCAAAGAATTTTTCCAGTATGCTGGAAGTAGTTCTAGTTTCAAACCAAGAATTGCAAAACCACCGGATATAAAAAATATGCTCCTAAAAGCCATGTTTCCAATTCTGAATTTCTATATTTTGATGTACCTTGATGATGTCATCATATACTTCAAAAATGACAATGAATATCTGCATTATTTAAAAAATACATACAACAAAGGAAGGAGTGGAAATCAAAGGTATAAAGAGGTACAATGGGAATATACGGGGTTTTTCAGAGATTCATGCATGAATCCTTATGTCATGCTTGAAAGAGAGAATTTTCCAAATTTTTCTTTTCAAAAGCTGAGTGGACCAAGAGTGGTAGGAGATCCTTGTGAGGATAAGATGCTTAAGTTTTGCCATTTCCAAGATTTCTGAGTCAAAACTTTTTCAATCATTGTATATACCATTGTTTTAAAATAGATCAAAAACATAAAATTCAAAAACAATAGAAAAATAGAAAAAGAGGGCAGTTTGAAAACAAAAAGAAGGCCCCATGTTCAAAAAATAGTCATTTGGAAAGCGCGCAAGTCTAAATGCCGCTACTAGTGCTCAAATGTCTTGTTCAGTTATCTAGCCTAATCATAACTGAACATGTTTTAAATTTATTTGCTGATAAGTTAGTGAGTGGAAAAGATGGTCAACATTGTGTAAGCTTGACTTATCAAAGAGAGTAGACTAGGAAAAGATACTAGTTCCACATGCTCAAAACAGAAGCAAAGAGGGAAGCGGGGATGAAAAACAAATTGTGTATCCTAGCCCCGCTTTTCTAGATTTCATTTTATGAAAAATAATATTTGTGTGCAGCTTGTCTTTCATGCCACAAGTACATGACAAATCAAATTGTCTAATTCTGATTTGGTCATTTTTAAATTTCATGTTTTAGATTAGAGAATAATATCCTATCAAACAGCTTAACCTTGACAATCGATCTAGCATAGGTAAAGAAACCAAGGAGTTCATCAGCGTAATATAAACTCCCGACAGATATAAGTATAGAATTAGATAGGTTCATTTTTCAAAAAATATTATGTCAAAGGGTTGCTAGTCAAAATGCACCCAAAGGAAGAAAAAATGTTAGGAAAGATAGTGGGGTAGGTAGAAATATCATTGATGTTAATCATGCTGTCAATTTTCAGAAATAGCATAAAGAAAGAAAGATATTTGCGCCAATGGATAAAGGCACTAGTCTTTAAAGAACCAAAATCTGAAATTCTGGACACCTCTTGAAAAGGAGCTGCCCTCCTCAAATGGAGCCACTATTAGTCATCAGTATTTTTCACTTGTTGGTGATGACTAGTTGTTACACTCAAGTTTTCTAGCAACTGATCTCAAAATTTGTCAAATTTTGCAGTTGGAAAACACCCATAAAATTTTTTTCCCTTCTACCTTTTCAATCAGCCCATGACGAGATAAAACCTCATTGTCAAGACCTATCTAGGCTTAGCCATACTAGCTTGTCCATCATCTCCAAAGAGAATAATCCAAACTGTCCAAGAAGTCTCCCCTAAGTTAGGTAGTGGCGCTTTAGGCATTTCTCCCTTGGCAAACTATCCTAAAGCCAAAGAACCTCCATCTGATATCAACCAGTCTTACAGACCTTCCTATTCTACAAATAAAGTTTGGATACACCCTTAAGTCACGCCACTAACAAGCCTTGAAGTCTCAGGAATACATAAGCCATAGGTCAAGCTAATATTAGGTAAATATATAGTTTTTCAATGTTTTTGTCAAAGAGGAGAAGTATACTAGTGTTCCAGAAGACAGTATTAAACTCAACCTGAGAATACAATTACTTCTCATGTGGTTTTGAGCCTGGGATGCAAATGCTGGACAGAGAGTTATCTCATTAAGCTCCTGCAATCACAGTTAAAGGTTAGTGAATTATAAATGACAAGAAATGATTTGTAGATACTAGCCAGGCTGCCTCTGATTGTCTAAAGATGCACAAAGGTATTTTAAGAGAAGAATTACATGTCTCAGAGAAATGCCCTTCATGGCATATTGTCATTTTGTCATTTTCATTTGCTTAAATATGAATAGGCAGTAAAAGGAAAGATAGCACTGTTTAAAAGCTGATGAAATGGCATCACTGAGAAAACCTCCTCCATACATGAGCAGAGGGTTGAAAGACTGAGAAAACCTCCTTCATTTTACAAGTAGAGGGTTTGGCACTGTGATAATGGCCTCCTTCATCTAATAAGCAGAGGGCTAGGGACAGAGTTTGATTTTAGGGTTTTTCACTGACTGAAAGGCAAATTTTAAGAGCAGTGGGAGACATTTGAAGGATTTTGAATAGAAAATGGTGTTAAAAGCATAGGCAAAGCAGTGGTGCTTTAAAAAGGTGTTTACATGAGTTTCACTATTATTGAAATACAGTGTGAAGTTAATGGGGTGATTATCAATAAAGAAATATTGTTAAGCAAATGGCCAAGGAAGTAAAACAGTCTTGGTCTCAAACTGACTTCTTCCATCAAATACAAAGAAAACCACTAACAGTGTGTTCATAAACCTTCTTCACTTGGTTAAAACAGGAGTTGAAAATAACCCAGGAATTTGTCAAAAATAGGCCTCGTTCATAACAAGTAGAAGGCTCACCATTGTGTAAAGGTGAAGAGCATTCATTTCAGTATGGCTTAGATTTCAAAGGGACTGCTGTCAAAATGGTAAAATGAATGACAAATTCATTATTCTTGCAGAATTTTTTCACAAAGGAACAAAGGGAATAGTTTTCCAATTTTACATTTTAAAACTTCAGCTCACCATCCCCTGCTATATCTCCATAAAAGTTGAAGACTGATTATTTTGTCAATCTAAGGTTAAGTCATTTGCCTTGATGGTGGAAACTATTTGTAGCAAAATTTTTCACTTACAGTTTCAAATAATGTTCTTCACCCACAGTCAAGAGAAAGGCTCAAAGAGCACCTCACAGTTCAAATCAACTTCACGGTGGGCATGATCATCATCAACATACCAGGAGAAGAAGCTATCAAATTAAGTTTTTAAATGGTGAGTTATCTCCTTGCGAGAATGGAAAAGAATGCCCCACAAATCATTGGTATGTCTTTGAGCAGTGTTTTCCTTTAAAAAGGTCAGTAAAAAGGTCAGTAGTGGCAGAGATTCTTCTTTAATGAAGAACAGTGAAAGGGCAGTAGAATAGGTTTGCAGTTCCTTAAAAAAGGCCTTTTTACTTAAACAAAAACGATCACTATGTTGCCTTTTCAAAAGTGAACCTCAGCATCTTGTCGAAGGATTAGTTCAAAAAAGAGTCTTTATAGGTTTTAAAAATGATGAAATGACAAAACAATGTTTCATGTTTTGTTTTGCAACCGAGAGCTCTTTCACAAAAGCTTCAAAACCCTCGTAAAAATTTTCAAATCCAATTGACCTTTTTGCCTTCAAAGGGGAGTTAGAGACTGTTGCAGGGCCTATTTTCAATTCAAAACACGAGCAACACATCTCCCTTGGCTTTTCATTGGAGAAAACAAGAAATTCGAGCAAAATTTGTAGAGTTTGAAGATTTTGAGTACGCGCAACGTGCCTGGAAAGGTGCGCGGCGCGTTCAAAAGTGAAATCACACAGGGCTATAACGTGGGCGCGTCACACCTGTGCGCATGGTCACAACTGCCCGAAGGCCGAACCGACACCCTTATTGCTGTGCGAAACTCTTCCTTTTGAACGTGCCACGCTTGTTGAGCGATCAAAACGCCTTCAAAAGCATCTTTGAAGCTGCCAAATGATCAAAGAAAGCCCATGAAAGTTTGCAAGGTATTCTTCATTTGCTTCTTGCTAGTTTTTTGAAAATCTGAAGGGGGTGACAGAGTGATTTTCTCCAAGGGAGAGACAATGATAAGGAAGGTTGGGTGTTTTGATAAAAATCCAAGGTTGTTGTTTCTATGATTTCCCAAGGTTAATATAGTGAAAGTGGTGTGTTTATATTGGTTTCAAAAGGCCTAAATTGTTTTCAAAATAGAGTAATCAAACATATGCTAGTGACTAGATAGAAAACACAGTGTTATAGGTTTTCAAATGGTTGAAGGTGTCCTGACGATGATAAGAAAAAAATAACCTCTGTCAGCAAAGTCTAAAGTGACAACAATGTTATAAGGTGGAAACAGTCCTTGAAAGGAAAACACAGTGTTTGTAAGGTGACATCAGTGAGCCTATTTTGAAAACAATGGTCTTAGTCTGAATGCCTTGTCACTTAAAAAATATCTCCTTTTGAATAAGTTGAATAGTGAAACTAGTGCTGCCTCCTTTGTCCCATAAAACAAAGTGTGGTGAGAGATTATTTAAAGTCATTTGAGGGTGTTTTTGTCTACCTGGGCATAAGAAACAAGTGATCCTAAGGTGAAACAGTTTTGTAAAGAGACAACAGTGATCAAGTCTGAAATACTCTATCACTTCAAAAGTCCTCTCTGTGTGGAAAAAGCAGTGAAACCTAGTGCAGCCTCCTTTGTTCCATGAAACAGAGTATGTTATGAAAAGCATTTAAATCAATTTGAAGGTGTTTTTGTCTACTTGTGTATGAGAAACAATGAATACAAGAAGAGTGTTTTTGATTGGCGGAGGTGTTTTTTCTTTGTCTAAATACAAGGCTGTCTTGTTTATACCAAAACACAAAGGATCCTTGTGACCTTACCCAAACACAGTAACAATTTGACTATGTACTACTTTATTTGATAGCTACTTTTTGTTTGGCACAAAGGAAGACAAAACAGTGATTTTTAAGGAGTAGAAAGTTGGTGTTAAAGAACCATTTCACACAACATTTGAAGCAGTTTCCTTGGTCAAACAATGACTAAGAAGGAGGATAGAGGTGTGTGCTTGAGAAAACATTCCAAAGGCCATTTGAGACAGCTTGGTGTTGCAGAGAACATTCAAAACAAGATGCCTCCTAGGCAAGATAGTAGGAGTGGCCTGCACAAGAGATTTGAGCCTGTTTCCACTGAAGAAGTGAATGCCCATCCATCAGTGTTGTTTAATTTCCATGAGGTTGGGTGTCTATATTTTTTCCAAAGAGTGCAAGAGGTGAAGATCTATTCCCCTTTAACACACCTTTGTGCTTTGAGGTTTCAAGAGAAACATTTTCAGTTGGCAGGCCTAGATTTCAAATTCTCTCCAAGGTCCATCTCCAAGGCCACTAAAATCCATTATGTCGGGGAGAAGTGGTTTAAAGAAATACACCTGGACTCAGAATAATACAAGCCCTTTCTAAAGCCTGAGCACAGAGATTCATGTCCATCCATTTTCCCCTTCTCATATCTACTGACTAGTTACGCCCCCCTCATGAAGATCGTCATGAAATACTTCACTTGTGAGGGAAGATTCTCCCGAGTCTATGCCTATCATATCTGATTGCTCATGCATTTCACGAGGGAAAAATTATTAAATATCCCTTTCTTTCTACATAGAAGCATTGAGAAAATGGCCTCCACTATTCAGAAAAAGCCTCCTTCTCAGCAGACAGACTGCCTCTTCCATCACTTCCTCATCAAAATCATCATTCTTCATCAGCTTGAGAAGAGGGAGGTCTCTTGGGATAATTTCATCACCCATCTGGATTTCTCCACTGTCCCTCCAGTTCATACATTTCCTTCAGATTCTTCTCACCATCCTTCGTCTTCTTCTAGCAAACCTATTCCCAAGAAGCTCAAGTTTACCGTATAACAAACAAAAGAGCATGATGAGGAAGAAGAGCATGAGCAAGAAGAGGAAAGTGATGATGAGCAGCAACATGATGAAATATGGAAGCAAGGGGATGAAGAGGAAAGTGATGATGAGCAGCATCATTGTGAAGAAAAACAACAAGGGGAAGAAGGGCATGATGAAAATAAACAAGATGATGAACAGGGGCATCCACAACA
The DNA here is from genome assembly GCA_034641835.2 of Pinus albicaulis. NCBI lineage: Eukaryota > Viridiplantae > Streptophyta > Pinopsida > Pinales > Pinaceae > Pinus > Pinus albicaulis. Next base: position 266,999,442 of record CM076582.1, on the reverse strand, counting down.
TGATGAACAACAACAGCCACAGCATGATGAATAGGTGCAGCCAAAACATGATGAACAATAGCTTCAAGAAAAATAACAACAGCCTCATGAAGAAGAAGGGCATCATGATAAACAGGTGCAACACAGTGAGGAGGACAACCCTCAAAAGGAAATGAAAAAGGATAGCCAAGACATCCATGAAGAAATCCAAGACAGTGGAAAAAATGAGGAGCAAAGTGACAAGGGTAAAGAGCCCATGGAGCATGTGCTAGCTGCCTCTCCTAGGCAAGGGGCCATGATTTCTTCTTCGAAAGTGGCCAAGCCCCGAACATCAAGGAAAAAGGTGCCTAGAGTTGTAACTACAAATGTGACTAGGGCCCTCCGAAGCAAGGGAAAATTGCAGAAGAAGCCCATTGTCGAATTGCCCATGAGGAGGAAGACTAAAAGAGCCACCCAAAGCAAAGGGGAGGACAAGGAAGAAAGCAGTCATGAACAGGAAAGGGAATTCGACATCATCCAAATCCAAAGTGATGATAGTGATAATGAACCCTGAATCCTAGAAAATCTCTTGATCAATAGAGAAAACCAAATTGATGCTTTGAGGACTGATCTTGATAGGGCTAGGAACTTCAATCACTTTTTACAAGTTCAAAACAAGTAGATGAGTGTCCATATGGCTGTATATGAGACACGTGCCATCAAATACAAAAAGGAGACCTCCAAAGCACAAGTGAGATTGGAAGAACTCATGCGTGAGTTTGATGAGAGTGAAGGCAAAGATCAGCCCAGGCAAAAGAGGCCAAGAACCATGGGGCTCAAAAGGCCCCTTGAGAAACAAAAGGAAGAAGAAGATGCCCTTCTCCAATCTACCCCTCTCACTACATTGTTCGAACAAGAGATAGAGAAAAATTGGGAAGCATGGCTTGAGAGAGTTAATGATCACTTGTAGAAGAAATTGGAGAATGCAAATAGAGACTTGGACCTTCAACGGAGGATGACCGGGCATTGTAAAAAGATCAATCAGTTTGCCCGGTGGAAATTGAAGGCCGCTCAAGAAAAACTCAAGGAGGCTAAAGGGAAGTGCTCGGCACAAAAATTGAGGAAAGACACCTGAAGGCTCCAAATTTTGGACTCAGCTTCACAACATGTTTCTGAAAACCCTTGAGGGTCATGCTCGTCAAGTTTGGGCGAAATTCGGCAATTTTTGGTTTTTTATCATTTTTGGGTTTTTTGCCAAAACTCATGGGCATCGCCATTTCAGTTTGGGGCATCCTCAAAGGATGAAAATGGTATCATTGGATGCCATAATTTTAGGGGCACATACTCAGTGATTTTCAGATCAATTGAATATCATTTTCTCCCCCAAAATGGCGAAAAACACTTGCTTTTTCTACACTCTGCCCCGTTTATCAGCAATGCCTATTTTTTGGTTTTTTACGCATAGGTCTATTTTTGGAGGACTTATAGTGGTCAATTGGGAGAAAAATAAACATTTTCAGAAAGTAGACAATCAGATCTTTCTAATGAGCCATCATGAGCCTCATTTCGACATCGGAAAGGTTTCTAAAAGTTGCCGGAAAGTTAGGGGACCTTTTGCTGATGTATTTTTTGAGTATTTTTGTAAAAATTGAACCTTTCAAAAGTGACTTTTCTTCATGTGCGTTTAGATATTTTTGTACATGATAAGTTATGAAAAGTCAATATATTTCCCTTTTTTAGCATTTTTGAGATATTTTATTAGATATTTTGTGCCTTGGGCTTTGCAAAGCCTCATGGACAAAATCAGATATTTTGGATAGGCCAATGAGATTGCAAGTTGAACTAAGAGGTTTTCCTCACTTTGGCCTATATATTCCAAAGGCTTTGATTGTAAACAATGCTGAACTTGATGAATAGAAGCAATATATGGTCATATAATCTTTGGAAGAAATACTTGTCTCATGCTTTTGGATAGTTTCTTGGATGTTCTTGGATGATGAAAGAGGATTGTTGTTGGATTCCATGACTTGGTAGAATGGTATAGTGTCTTTCTCTCTGTTTTGCTTCCTAGTTTTCATTCATCAATCCATGTTCTTGCTTTCTATAAGACATTAGAGAATAGGTTTGAGACATGCCCTTGGAGGCACCTCAAATTTCCTTTTTCTTTATAGCTTCCATGTTTTCTTCATTCTTAGTCATGTTAAAGAATCCTTGATTTCTCTTTAATAACTCATGAATATTGTTTGCTTGTTTCATTTATGGTTTTATGCATGCTAAATATGATTTATGGTACGCCTTGCTTACTCATGGCTAGCCATAGCTCCACCTATGAAACCTCTCTTTGATTGATTAGATTGTCATTTTTTGAACCAAGGAGGTCTTGTACTGATCTTTCCCTTTGCCTAAAACTATGCAATCTTGTTTTCAAAGTGCCCAATAGCTTGAAGTACTATGTTTAGGTGTTCTGACACAGTGATTTGAGTTTTTTTTCTATCTTAAATGTATTTCCCCAAAGTCTGATAGCCATTTCCTAAAGTTAGAGAGTTATATATCTCTATGCATGGCTTGAATGTTTATTTCTATGCATTGATTAGCTTATAGTTACATTTCTCATGACCAATGGTTTTCCCTACCATGTTTATGTTAGATATTAAACTATTTGTGCTTGAAGTCATTTGTTATTCACAAATTTTATGTCAATCTCACTCCATTTTTCCCAAAGATCCATTTTACCTCGAATCAAATCGGCCCTTCAACAGCCTTGTATCACCATCTGAAAGCTTTCTTGACCTTTTCAACCCCATAGCCCAGTTGATCTGACATATTTTTACCTATCTTATGTCTTTGATCAGTTCATCCCTCACAACCTAAAAACCAAAACCAAAAACCTACTTCATAACTAGCCTAAAATCAGAACACAATAAGAAAACACACAGATATCCCTTACACAAATAGAGAGAGCCCTCTCTGAGTCTAGGAAGGCTAGGTCCTTGGGCTCCAAATATTGGTTTGATGTTACACTGTCATTTGGCTTGCCAATCAGCTAAGTCACGGGACACTAACAGAGAGGATGGAGTGGGGCTAGGCTGACATAAGCTAGTTTGTCAAGTAGCGGAATGAGTTAATTGGCGGGGTTATATGGGAGGAGAAGTGATCGCCATCAGATGGAGAAGATTTGATGGTTAGGATTAAAGATGCAGTAGAAGTTATGGTCAATGGGTGTAAACGATAAGGGACATGATGACCATCAGATAAGACAATAAATGGCCTAGATTAAAATATGAAGAGATATGAATGGAGGGGTTGGAGAGCGGGAATGTAAAGGGGAGGAGCAGGTCCTACCGGGATGATAGGACCAAGGGTTTAAGGCTTTAGGGCACGGTTAAAAAGCTGGGTTTTTATGATGGAAAAGGTTAAGGGCTTCAGGCCAAAAAGTGCTTTAAAGCCTAATGTTTGAAAAGGATCACCGTTAGACCAAAAATGAAGGTTTTAAGGCCATTTTGATGTTTTCGGTAAAGATAAAAAGGCCTAATTTAAAACAAATGAAGGAGAATAAATGGTTTAAAGGGGATTTGGTAGCCTTTTATGTGAAATTAAGGTTAAAATGAGGGTTGATGTGCCTTTTAAGCTATGGATTAAATGGAAATAAGAAATGCATAGGGAGAATGATTAGGAAGGAGAACTGATGAAGATATGATGACTTGAGAAAGAATTTTCTCTTTTAGAAACAACAGGATTTTGGAGGATTCTTTTGGTGAAGAGATCACTGAGATAGGTATTAGGAAAGAGACACAGTAAGAATTCAAGAACTCACACATTTGCTTGAAATTTGTTTCTTGAAAGCTGCAGACCTATTTTAGGCATCATTTGCTATGAAAATTTTTATGGATGGCTAACACCAGAAATATTCTACACTCCTCCCATTCCATCTCCTTGAGATCTTCTTTAATACCTTTGAAGGTTTGGAAAATAATAAGGGATATATCCTCTTCCATCATTCCTCCTTTTCCTCCTTTTCTCAACAAGAAAGTAGGCATGTTATAGTGTTGTAGATCAGATTATGTGGCTGAATGGTCACACAGAACATAAGAAGTACTGGGGCTTTATTCATGAGAAGAAATCCTTGAGGGATTTGCATGTCTTCACCTTCTCATTCCCCTGATTTCTTCCTTCAGTTCATGCATGGCTTGAGAAAGAATTGTTAGTATGAATCTTTTGTCAAAGTGTACGAAAAAAGACCACTTTAGCTACTCATAACTTATAGCCCTAACATCAAATATGGCTACCAATATCTTCAGATCTGCAGTTAGTTGATCAAGACAAGTGCTGCAAAAAACCAGATCTATGCATAGAAAGACATTAAGCAGTAAAAATAAGGTTTTGCTCCATACATCCAATAGACAAGACAAGAACAATATTTTTTGAAAGAATTTTTGTATTAAGGGCACCTGGGAGGAAAACAAGAAGGTGTTTCCAATTCTCCTCGATGGGATGGGTTCTTGGAAGTCCTCAGCACTTCAGATCTAGCATTTCTCTCTTCTGTTGGTGTAGAAAACCCAGACAAAGATAGAACTCAAAGGGAGCTCACACAGCAAATAATGGAAAATATGACAATGATAATGGCTCAAAGTCAGACCAAGAGTTTAGATCCAGAGTGATCTAATAGGCAACAAAAGGTGAAGAATGGTAGGAAAAAACCCTCCTATTTATAACAAAATATTGGGTCATTCTAGATCTTGGTGCATGATTAAAATAACATTAACCAAATCTAGATCCACCTTTTATGGAATATTTTATTATATTTGTTGGAGGGAAAAAGTATTTGGCTTGGGTCAAATCCCTTTATTTGTGAATAATAAATAAATAAATGATTTATTTATCATTTTAAGGAAGTGGTTGAAAGATAATCAAATAAATAATGATTTATTTAATTATTTATGGGTGATTTAGTCATATTTAACGAGGAATATTATTTAAATAAGATTTAAATAATTATTCCTAGAAAATAATAAGATAAATAAGGATTTATCTAGTTAATTTCTTTGTTTTGGGTTAAACATGACCAGGAATAATAATTGAATTATTGTTTAATTAATTATTCCTTGAGGAAAATCAAACAAATATAGGTTTGTTTAATATTTCCTTTTGGGGTTTTCTGTTTAGACCATAAACAACCTAATAAATGTGTTTTATTAAGTTATTTCACATAGTGAAAGCAATTTTACTTAGGGTAAAATTGGTCTTACATGGTGTACTTGGGTCCATATAATGATAATAGGTTAGATGACCAAAAAATGGTGTAACAGATTGCCCCCCAGCGTGCGAGTGTTAGGAGAAAATCGTATGACCGAAGTACGTTGTAAGAACTCAATCACCATACATCAAAAGGGAAGTTAGAGAGAGAAATGTAAGGTAGCCTAATGTGCTGGAGAACTAGACCCTGAGGACACGAGACTTACAGGTGCAACAAATCTATTTTTATGAGAGGGTACCTGTGTTAGAGGCGGCGGTGGAGGCATACCTATGCCCGCCGAGACAAAGTACAAAAGAATAGTGCATCCAGTAAACCAGGGACCGAACTGTAAAGTACATGCTGTCATAAAAATGAGCCAGATAAGAGATATAATGATGAATCCCACATACATGCTATGCTTGGGATAACAGCCAGGACTTATACAACAATATCTGAGTACATGAGATACAAATACAAATACAACCCAAATGCCCCCTATCAATGGGAAAAGGCTCACAAAATCTGACTGATACATGCAAATCAAAGAGGTGCTACAAGTAGCTAAGGCCGACATCATCAAATGTATGGAGCTACATCGAAGGCTGTGATGAAGAGGTCATCCAGGCATGTGGGGGGCTACGTGCAGGGCCACCCCCTCATGAGGGATGAGACATCTCACACACACCGGGGAATCATGGAGAATAGCTGCTGTATCACTAGACCATCAAGCGTACGGATCTCGATCATGCTGAAAGGAGCTGGAGCTGTGAAACAACCAAGTCAAAGGGCAATAAAGAGTCCCTTTGCCTGATCTGGGGCATCGATCAAGAATGGAAGCTGGAACCAAGGTACACTGCCCTCTAGACCTATCTTTTGGAATGAATGAGCTGATGTCGACAGAAGGAGGTCCACCATAGGTGAGGCAATAAGGGATCCTCAACTAAGGCACGAGAGAAAATAGTAGAATGACTGACAGACTAACACCAATGATGATGATGAAATGGGGGATACTGAGTAGCGGATGGACGACTTCCCTTGTTAGAGCATAAAGGGCATGGATGACTTGGAAGCGATTGACACAATATCAGGAGGGATAGGGGATAGTGGCACTGAAGGCCATAATGTGTGATATGAGAGAGGGACCAAGCAATGAAGGATGGAGGACTATAGCAGGATATAAAGGGACTCGGGATAGACTCCATGAATGTGATGATGACTCAACTCGGATGCTCTAAACAAGGGCGACTTGATGGTGCTGCCACACAGTAAAGGTCCAATGGGGGACCATAAAAACATGAGTACAATAGGGTATCTCATGACTAAAATCAACATGAACAAGGACAAGTAAGGAGGCAAAGTGGTGCCCCAAGTACAAGTGTTGTACGTGAGGAAATTCAATTTGGAGGAGAGGTGAATAGACCCTTCGTGGACAAAATGTGTCCTGGTGAAGTATCAAATTACTAAAAACTAACAGGTACCCAAAGCTCATGAACAGGGCAGGTCGCACTTTTTGGGGTCTATTCTGCGACCTGGGTAGTAGATACTGGGCAGAAAACTGGGACCTGTCCCAGGAAATGACTTGAAAAGTGAAACCTGTCAGAGAAAGGAGGTTTCATTGCTATTTTTGGCTGATATCTGGGATTTTTATGGTTGAGGGGCATAGGTTCCCCCAATCATGTTGTGGTCATGCCAAAATGTATTTAGAAAAAGGGGAATCTAAACACATTTTAATGATGTGGTGTGCCATTTGTTTTCGTTATGGTAGGCATTTTGAGAAATGAAATGGAGGACTGACAATCTCTTTTAGTACTGCATATATGAATCAAATGGACTTTAAGTTTCCGGGTTGGCATACCTGTTGTCACTATCCCAAAGAGAGGATTTGGAGATAATGAACTAATGCTCTCCTAGAAAACCCATAGGTTGGTCAACAACAATGTCTAAGAGACTGGGTTGCTAATGTAAGATGAAGGAACGATAAGTGGTATCATCCATAGAGTGATCTGAAGTGATATGGGACTCTATAGGTTCTTCTAAATGTGGAAGAATAATGCTACTAGAGTCGACACGACCAGATACACTAGGAGAGTTGTGGAGAATTGCTTCTCTTGGTCGCTCACATATGGGTGCCCCCTTACCCAAACATTGGATGTCAATGTAATGGCCACAAGGTGTGTGTGGTTCAAATATATGGGTTCGATGTAAGGGGGGATGGATAAAGTCAGGGGTGGTGAATACTTCCATAATGTCATCATCGTAATAGAAGATGGGGTGACTAGTGGAAGAAAGACCACCTAACGTGGCGAAGCTACCTGAATCATCATCATCAGAAGAGAGGTTCACATGTGCATCGTCACAAGGGGGGACGGAAGAGTAAGAAGATAAAGGATCTACCGATGTTGAGCCCAGGGTGATCGCTGAAGGGAGGTCAAGTGAAACATCAGGGAAATTATCTGAGGGGACTTCCACCAAGGGTCTCATGGATGATGATAGGTAGAAAATGGTGGACAAAGGCTTTGTCATCTCGACATCAGGAGGGGGAATGTCAATGGGAGCATTTATGTCCTCAATCTGACTTGAAGCATACTGCGCAAGTATGGGAGAGGCGAATTGATTTTTTTCAACCTCATACTCTCGAACAACCTCTAAAGAGGCGCAGTAATGCTTCAGGTGGGGAAAATGGTGGGAATAATGGCCATGGACACCACACAGCACAGGGTTTGTTGGTGTGAATAGTCTTTGGGTTCTTGGCTACGGTCGAGGAAGAAATAGAGATTTCAGGGATCGTAGAATTAGGGAATGCGACTTTAACCATGGGTCTAAAATAGGGAAATTCAGGACAAGTATGGGTGGCATGACCGACGACATCACACAAGGCACAAATATTTGCAGGAAAAGGAGGGGGAGGTCAATCGGGGTGGCCTTGTCTTTAGATGCCCCCTTGCAAGCTTTTCCTTTCTTTCCTGTAGCTGTCACAACAAGATACGGGTCCTGTTGAGGTGATGGTGGCACTGTAGCAATGGAAGAAGCTAGGGGAACCGGTTGAACCAGTGTCAAAGCAAGGTAGGGTTTGGTGTGGCCTGGTGGGGTAGTGGCTGTAGGGTCAAGGTACCATACGAGTATGCCCAGGGTCAAGTTTGGGAGAGAAAGGGTGGCCACGATGGGAACCGAATAGACTCTGGGAGGGGGAGCAAGGAAAGGTCTCTGACCAATGGGGTAATGACCAGGAGGGACGGCTCCAAGATGGTTGAGGCCTGGTGAAACCGACCCAGGAGGATAGAAAGGCTCATGGGTACCAGCTGTAGGAGAAGGGCCAAAAGGAGGAGGTCTGGTTGGCTGAGACGAAGGGCTAGGAGAAGGTTGCGGTGGACGAGGTTGAGGTTGGTGTGGCTGACTAGCCAAAGCAGGTTGCTTAAGGGCAACCTGAGACGATTGCATCATGCAAACATTTGATAAGCTAGGATTAGGGACAGGGGGGAGGGGGAAGACCAAGGAAGGTTCCAAGCAAAGAGAAGTCTTTGTAGACGCCGGGAGAGATACTTGTCAAAGAATCGATAGTTTTCTTATTGGTGACAGAGGAGATGGTCAACTCAGGGGAGGTCTGAGATTTTGGCTCATGATACATCAACTGGTCAATGGTGACTATCTTTCCATTATGAGGGAAAAAAATCTTGTGGTGGACCGTGGATGGGACAACAGACATGGCATAGGTGTAGATACACCCCAAAAGAATATTATAATCAAGAGGGGCGTCGATGACTTCGATGTCAACGCAAACAGTCTTGCCCGCAAGAGTGATAGGAAAATTGTGGAATAGGCCAATGGGTTGGGAGACGTGGCCATCCCATCCTTGAAGGGTAATCGTGGAAGGAGCCAACTCAATAGATCCAAGTTGTTTCCAAACCGAAGCAGACATCACACAAGTGGATGCCCCGTCATCAATGATACACCGAGAAACGTTAGCATTTTGGATTTTGACTGGGAATTGGAAAGCTATGGAAGCAGGGAGGGGAGGATGTTCTGATTGATGGGCGTCGAGAAAAATAAATTGGTCATAAACAGGATCTACAACACCCATGGCGGATAGTAGAGCCTTATTTTAGAAGGGCACGAATGGAGGAGTTCTAGTGTTGAAATGGCAGCAGGAGACTGCGCCAAATCATCTACTATGCTATACGAATGAGCAGCTCAACCAGAAGTAGCATTTCAGTGTAATGGTACCTTAGGAATCTTGGGATGAACCTAAAATTTGGGTTGAGGGATATGCAAGGGACCATTGGATGTCGAAAGAGGCTCTGTAGAACCTGAAGAAGGTCACTCGGGGACAGACGGAGCCGGAGGCTTGGGGTACTGACGAGACCGAGCTTAAAGGTTAAGGTCGACGGTGAGAGGTTGATTAGAGTTCATCATGAGGATTAGGTAATCGGAATAACCATAAGGTGAAGGTTGAGTGGTCCCTTGTCCATCAGGTGGTTGGGTAGCCACGAATCCTTACTGGGGGAAAGGATGGTAAACACATCCAGTTGAGTAGTGGCCACACTGGGGGGAGAAGAAGAAGAGGCATGATGTCCTCGAAATGTGGCTTGAGACTCCCACATTTTCCGCATCTATGGTAATAGGGGACAATCGTGAGTGTAATGACAGTAAACACTGCAACACGAACAAGGCTTATTTGTACGAAGAGGCCTATCCGGCTTGGGCTGAGTGCCCTATTGCTGGTTAGTAGTGTTAGAATCAATACCTTGAGGAATGGGTCCATGATTACCAGGGGCAGATTGATTTTGATTTCCTTTCCTCTTTCTTTGAGAAGAAGGAGAATTAGTCGTGCCCTGCTGTGCAAATACTTGCCCCGAAGGGGGTGGTAGTTACTATTGCTAGGGTTGAGAAGGAAAGGGAGGTGGAGGTGAAAATGCTGGAGGAGTTGGGGCACTAGGCCGTGGATAAGGATAATGGTTAGGTTGGGCAACATTGAGGTAAGCAGGAGGTTGGGCAAAAGGAGGAGGCATGCCATATCCTGGATACATGCTACATGGAGGGGGAAAAGTGCTAGAGGTGTTGGCCCATCCCGGAGGGAGACCATAGCTCATAGGAGGTTGAGCGTACGTATGAGAAAGAGCTCTAACGATACTGTCAGTAGAATGAGATGCCCCCGGGGCATTAGTGCCACCGGGTCTGGGGAGGTCAGGAAGGATGGTATAAACATAACTGGATTGAGCATAGATCAGGTCATATTTCAAGGCTATTTGGAGGGTGGCTTCTTCGGTTTGAGGGAACTGGGATACAACATCTTTCCCGATGGCAGGTAAGAGATATCTAAGGAACCAGTCCATGTAAACCTGATCTTCAAAGGTAGGACCTCGACATAAGCTCTTTCTTCTCTGCCATTCCTAGACATGATCGAAAAGGCGAGTTGCAGACGATTGATGGAGAGGGAGCTGGAAATAAGATTAGAAGGCTCAGGAAATGGTCACAAAGGTGGTATGGGAAGAGGCGGTTTGATCAACATACCACTTAGAAGCTTCGCTTGTAAGCATGCGTTGGAACAATCCAAGATGGATGGAATCATCAGTAATGGAATTGGTTGAACACCACATGTGGAAAGATCAGATATGGTTCGAGGGATATTCTCTAGCAAGGCCTTGGAACTTGGAAATATCGAAGGGGAGCTTGGTTGGCATAGCAGGCCAACCAACATCGTGGGGGATAAGATCATTGATTAACTGATTTAAATCGGGGAGACTGAGACCTGCCATATAGGGGAGCAAAGGGACAGTCGAGGTAGTTCCCGTGGAGGTTCCACTAGTAACATTCCCAGCATTAGGGCCGGGGCTGCCGATAGCGTTAGGCCCTAGACTAGACATGGTGAAGGTAACAGGGGGAGAACCAGAAGTAGGGGAGCAACCCAAAGAATCAGAAGAGGAGTTGGAGTGTGGACTTGGGGGAGGACTAACTCGATGACAGCGAGAAGGAGTAAGTCAACCAACCGGAAACTGAGGGTGAAGGCCAAGAAGGCTCTGGGATATATGCCTTGGGGGCACAATGATGACGGCACAAAGGGAAGAAGAATGACCAACAAGGGTAGGGAGGTGCAGAATCAATTGATTACAATGTCGAAACAAGGGCAGAGAGGTGCAGTGTCAATTGATTTTAAAGTCTTTTTCTGGCGGTGTTAACCAGGCTCTTCTTCACATAGGGTCAGTGTATGGCGTGTGTCAATTTTAGTTTTTAAACCCAGACTTTTTGAGAGTAAAATAAAAAAGTGTGTTGCGTAACTGAAAATAAATCTACAGATAACAGTATATAAAATTGAAATAACAGAAAATTAACAGATAACAATGCATCAATCTAACCCAAGAAGGCGGGTCTCTCAAAACTAGTCTAAAAGAGGGAAAAAGTATAGTCAAAACACACTAAAAAGGGTCCAATAGATCTAAGGTCGAAAGGGATAGGGATCTAAAGGATAAATCTGCTGGAAAGAGGTGCAGAGAATAGAAAAGAGGCAGAGGCAAGGTTGCTGCAAAAAAGGAGGAAATCAGCTAAAGGAAAAAGGGACAAGGAGGTGACCCTAGAGGGAAACCCAAACAAAACTATATGAGGTTATTTGAAAGGGATACGAGCTGATCTAAAAGGAATCTAAAGAGGGATCAGATCTGGAAAGGGGATGGTTGAAACTCTGAAAATTTAGACACGTGCAACAGCTAAAAACTCTTCCACAAAAAGTGGAGGGTACTAAAGCCGTAAGGGGCTAGATTCCCACTTACTTGAGTAAAAAAGATCAGAAACAGGTCTAAACGGGTTGAGACAGAGGCTGGAAAACCCTGACAGAAGCTTCAGACAAACCCAGAAAAATTGCTGAAAATTTGCAGAAAAAAGTGCAGGCCGCAGGTTCTGACCTGTTTTCTATCCAGGTCGTAGATTTTGGGCTGAAAATTGCATCCTATAGTCCAGGTCGCAGGTTTTGGGCCAAAATTTTTGACCTGCAGCTCCAGGTGTCTTAGCGACAGATTTCATAAAAAGTTGCCATCTCAGTTGCGACTGATGTCTGTTACCTGCGCAATAGGGTCAGAAACACACTGAAGTTAGAAATTTTAATGTTTGAGGGTTTTATAGGTGAAAAACAACATAAAAATAGAAAAAAAAATATGAAAAGAAACCCTAGGGTCTGAAGTAGCTGGATATGCAGGAATATGAAAAACGACAGCGGTCGTAATTGAAAACCTGTGTGGAGTCGCCAATTATTAGTATGAATCTTTTGTCGAAGTGTATGAAAAAAGACCACTTTAGCTACGCATAACTTGTAGCCCTAACAACAAATATGGTTGCCAATATCTTCAGATCTACAATTAGTTGATCAAGACAAATGCTGCAAAAATCCAGATCTATGCATAAAAAGATATTAAGCAGTAAAAATAAGGTTTTTCTCCATACATCCAATAGACAAGACAAGAACAATATTTTTGAAAGAATTTTATATTAAGGGCACTTGGGAGGAAAACAAGAAAGGTGTTTCCAATTCTCCTCAATGGGATGGGTTCTTGAAAGTCCCCAGCACTTCAGATCTAGAATTTCTCTCTCTTGTTGGTGTAGAAAACCCAGACAAACATAGAACTCAAAGGGAGCTCACAAAGTGAAATAATGGAAAATTTGACAATGATAATGGCTCAAAGTTAGACCAAGATTATAGATCTAGAGTGATCTAATCACTAGAAAATTTGGCCCAATTTCCGACGGCCACTTCGTCGCTATTCTGACACATAGTCGTCGCAAGAGTGACAGTTCGAGGACGGACAAAACGTGGTTAGCTATAACGTCGTAATTCTGACTCCTTGACAAAGTGTCACAATAATGACACTTTTTTCGTCGCTACCAAACAAGCATCGCTCTTCCGATGTTTCCGAAACTGTCGCTCTTCCGACATTTGTAAACTGTCGCAATTCCGATGAAATGTGGTCCGATGTTTTGATCGTCACTCTTCTGAGGTTTTTACACTGTCGCTCTTCCGAAGTTTGTAAAATGTTGCAATTATGATGCCTTACAAAAGTGTCGCAAGATTGACGCATTGCAAAAGTGTCGCAAGACCGACGGTTTCCAGAAGCGTCACAATACCGACGCTTTCTAGAAGTGTCGTAATACCAACGCTTTGCAAAAGCGTTGCAATACTGACACCAGGAAGAATTGTAGCAATATCGATGGACGTCGCAAGACCGACAAAAAGGGAAATCGTTCAAAACGTCGGAAGACCGACGCTTATAAGGCGTCGAAAGAGCGACGCTTACAAAGCATCGGTATACTGACGCAGGGTTCAATTTAAAAAAAAAAAAAATTGAAACTTTAAAATGGGACAGTAAATCTCCAATATTTGTTATGAATTTAAGGTCATATCATTTAATTTATGTAACTGTGGTAGTTTAAGTGAAGTGTTATAGATACTTACCCAATTCCAGTTAACCAGATGGGCGATGGCATTTAGGGTAATTCCAGTGAAGCAGATGGATGATGGAATTTAATTTATATAGAGACCTACCCAAATTTAAATTTGCAACCTCGCTCCTTGCTCCACAACTGAAGTGCTGTTGACAACATCCCTAAAATCTTAAGACATTGAAACCCACGTACGCTGGAGAGAAACAATGTATACCTTGGAAAATAACTGAGTTTCCTTGTCGCTCAAGGGAGCGCACTCTGGCACAGAAGTAGAGGAGGCATTGTCCTAAAAAATCCTTGTAAACTAGATAATTAAGTGTGAGAAAATTACCTTTAGGAGACACCTTAGGCCACTCAAACTTCTAGTTTGGGCACTGCTAAAATAAAACTGGAGGGTCACACCAAAGACCGAGCACCCATTGAAATCCATAGAGGAATCCAAAATATCCCAACCTTACAGTAGCTTCACCCTGAGACCAATTTCTTCCCAGACCATGGGGCTTGAGAAAATTACAATGAAATTAACTAATTTATCCCATTTTCGCTTCAAAAGATGTAGGCAAGGATGGATTTTTAATGTTGGTTGACCAAGGTCCTAAGGAATCACCATCATCATCTTGCAGCGTGATGGGACTCCTTCCTCCCTTGGCCTGAGCATCATATGAATTAATGGTCTTGTCCTTCTTGTAGCTAGTAAATGCAATACATTAGTTAAGTAATGTTGCAAGAAATACTCCTGAAATCACCTATTGTGAGCCTTGATTTGAGAGGAAGTAGATGAGATTAGTAAGCTTACATGCAATTCGAGCTGGTTGGATTCCACATTGTGGTAGTGAATCATCCACAACATCACATTAAGAGGTAGATCCATCATAGAGGAATTATTAAAAATGGTGCGAGGCTTGAGTTATAAGAGAGAGGAACAAGAATTGAAGGAGGATCATGAGCTGAATACCTTGATTTGAGAGGGATTATTCATGGGATCTAAGGTAGGGAAATCACAATAATAAGGGGAAGATGAATTGGAATTTTGTGGCTAACAAAAATGAGTTCATTTTTTTTTTAAAATGAAACTTTAAAAAAGGACAGTAAATCTCCAGTATTTGTTATGAATTTAAGGTTATATCATTTAATTTATGTAACTGTGGTAGTTTAAGTGAAGTGTTATAGATACTTACCCAATTCCAGTTAACCAGATGGGCGATGGCATTTAGGGTAATTCTAGTTAAGCAGATGGATGATGACATTTAATATATATAGAGACCTACCCAATTCCTGTTAAGAAAATGGAAAATTGCATTTAATCTATATGAGTGTCCTACTTTACTAGGAGGATGTTGTAACTAAAGTCTTATGCATTATTTGAGTCACGTAAATTGAGGGTCTATACTGTATTGGAATACATAATATAAAAAGTATTGGAATATTGTAATATGTCTTAGCATGGACTTTATTGCATGGAATTATTGCCTTATACTGCTGATAATTGTGGAAGGAAATTACTGTGATAAAAATAAAAATAAAAATCTAAAATTGTCTATTTGCAACAAATGCCCTAAAATTAACAACATGATAGATAGCGGTAACAACGAGAAGCACGGAGATGGCAACTCCACGGTCAATCTATTGGTAGACAATATGCCTTATCACCTCCAACGGATTTCTCATACTGGGTAGCACACATCAAAAATCTACTAGTGTGAATGGAATGCCTTAAATCTAAAATAACAAGTTATATCCAAATATTGAAGTGGAATCCATAAATATCAATTTGAAACAGTTGATTTTATAAATGAAACACCAAGAAAACTTACAAATCCAAAACTCACTCAAGGGCTAAAAGTAGATTATACCTTTTGCATAGATGTATGAGACATGATCCATGTACTTAAAATTGATATCAACCGAGAGGCATTTCTTAGCTTTGTTTTTGGTAGATAACATAGTGAGGGGCTAAATTTCCAGAGCTTCCATGCATCTGTAACATCTTCGGAGAATTTTCATGTGGTTTAGCTACCCTTGTCACTCAAATTGATAGTAGATTAAAGATGACAGATGTTTTCAGCGTAACAAGAGCCATTTCAGGTTTCATTGGAAACATTATTTAGAAAACACAGTTTTTGCAATCAATCTTCATACCGAAGTAGCATATATTCAGTTTCACAATGACCTAATGTCATCATGTATTCAACAAGTCAATTGTTGCAGTGTCATACAACCTCAAGCCTCAAACATATTTACAAGTGAACATTTCAGGTCTGATTTAGAACAAACCTGTTAGAGAATTCACTGAAATCAAGTTACATTCTAACGCTCATTTAATATAGAGATTAAGATTCTGAATCTATGATGTTACTATTTTTTCCAGTATTTTTATTATAGTTGTGCCATATCCAACTCCACTAATAGTAACAATAATGTTGAATCCTGATCAGTCTCCATCCATGGGATTTTAATGGCCCTTAGATGTGAGATTCACATGCCAAATTGAATCATTTCATAGAATGAATCCATTGCATATTACTGCCTTTCAGCTATGGCTAAGTATCAATTTTACCAATTTGGCTAGCACTTGAATATAATCCTAATTACATCAAATTTCAAAATTTGAGTCTAACCCTAAGTGCATAAAATTCTACAAAACCCACTTACGCAACACAGTCTAGGAGGGGTTAACATGCCTATGAAGTATTTAAACATTGTTGAGGGCTAAGAATAGTTGGAATTTTCCAACTAACCAAACTCACTTTTGACCACTTCTAGTAACTTTAGCCTATAGATGCTCTCATAAAAAGAAAGCAGGTGATCCAATAAAAGGAAGGGGACTGGTTGCGTGTTTCATTCCCTTTTTTTTGTCAACTGAAAGATTTCCAAGAAGAATAAATCTACTGAAGCATGAAAATGATTTTGTTGCTGCCCCAACTACCACTGATATACATCACATTGTGTCATAGTTTACTGTAAGCCTCTATTGAGAGTGGGCAGCACTAAATCCAAGTAATTCCCCTCATCCCTTAAAATACACCTCTAAATATAACTAGAAATTTCAAATAGTTAGTAAAGGAAAAGTACAAAGATATAACAGATCTATGTTGAGCCAAAAACTTGTGCATTCACAACAAAACTGGGATGGATAAAACTTTAAAAAAATTATGACTTTGAAGAAAAATCGTCTTATGCATACAAAATGAAAGAAGCATTAACATACTACTATGTTTACAAATTTAAGGACAGGCAAAGTGAGTCTCCGGGCAACACAGTTACATGTGGAGAAATTCTGCAGCAATGGGATCTTCATCTATGGGGCTTATGGATCTGACCTCAAAAATATCCAGAATATCTAATTCATTTTCATTCAGCTGATCATGCAAATCCGCCATCATCTTGAGCACAGCAAGCTGAACTGAAGGCCGATTTTTCAGCAATTTATGGTGGGGGTAAAGCATGTCTTCCAGATATTGACTATTTAAGCATTTAATTTTTTTTTTCAGAGACCTAACCATAGAATAAAATGAATCCTGTGAAATAATAAAAAATAGTAAGGCCATTATTTATTGGTTTGAAATAATAAACAACATGCAACAAACCCACATAATTAGTAAATTATTTAAAGACCATAATTCCTACATATTAAAATATAAAGTTATAACATACCAGCTCATACTCAAACATAACATCTGTATCAATATTCTTCTTCTATATCTTCTTGATCTTCATCCAACTGATCGGCATCTATATCAACATCTGATTCAGAAACAATGTTGAAATGATCGACCATGTCATCATGATCATCAATTATGTCTTTTTCAATAATATCCTCATCGACATCATCATCAATAATTGTTGGCTCATATCCTATGCCTGGTTCATCTTCTAACATATCTTCTTCGTCTATCAATGCGTCTTCCTGCTCATCTGCCACTGCATCATCTTATTCTTGATCAATATCATCTTCTTCCTCTACAGTATACTCTACTGGCCTTCCTCTTGGATCATATCTAATAGCAAATGACCATTCGTTCTCACCTGGAACCTCTGAGTAAAAGACTTGTTCGCATTGGCTTGGAAAAACATAGCGATAATTTCCTACTTAAAAATGTGATGTTTTAACCATTGGAAATCCATTTTCATGTTGAATAAGTGTTCTATCATCATCACGTACATTCATTCGTAGCCTATACCATTTGACGTCGAACAAAACTATTTTGAAGGAATTAAAGTCACACTAAACTATATCATCTAAGAACCCATAATATCTATTTTCAAATTCTCGAGGATGTCTGTCATTCCTGGAGGAAACATTAGTGACCTGGAATACTACAGTTATCCCACTATCAGAAGTTTTCCTGTTATCATCCAAATGTTTAATGTGAAATTTACGACCATTGCACCACATAGCCTTCTGGTGTTTCAACTGCAATATGCCAAACATGAAAAAGATGCATTCTTAATTAATAATTAATCATATAATTTACACAGCATGAAAATTAACTGAAAAATCAAACTTATTGTCACATTATAAATATAGTATAAAATAAGTAATGAATAAAATAGGTGAATTAATTGCTTACCTTTCTATCTTTCAAACCATATGCTAAATCGATTTCCCTATCCGTAACGTTCCCATCTCCACTACGATATGCTTCTCTAATCAATTCAGACAGTAGTTGCCATGATAACCTACCGTCGTTACATGCTTTACATGTTTCAATCCATTCACTCATCCACTCAAGATTTTTTGCAATGTATAAAAGTAGTGCCTCATAATCTTGAGCACCTGAATAAAAAAACAATAATTCACCAATATTAATAAATATTACTTATAACCATGGTAAATTATATTAATTAATAAAGTATGAAAGAATAAGACCTAAATGAATATAATCATCATATACATGATGTAAAAAAATGAAACATTATATGTATTATACATAATAAATCTTTTACCTCTCACTTTCTTCATTCTACCTTTTCCCAACAGGTGCTCCACTTCAAATTTTTTGATGGAGTTCACATCCCAAATAAAATCCACCACCTTCATGGCTGGCGCAACTAATATAGGAAGATAATGACTAATATACACCATGGATTGATATACCACATATCCCTCCACCATAGAAACCTCAGGTCATGCTCTTTGTCTAACCAAAGCCTTCAAGGATTTCAGGTGCCTCTCAACCATTCACATTGACCTTGTGTGTACTGGTCCACACATTTCAATCTCCTCAACTTGGTGTATCAAGTAGTGTTCTTGTGCATTGAAAAATGTTGGAGGTAGATACTTTTGCATTTCACATATTAGCCGAGGAATTTCTCTCTTCCAATACTTTATTTCATCTTGATGGATTTCTTTCAATGAAAACCATCTGAAAATCATTACGCAAGGTTATTTCAATGAAACATAATATATATTTCATTACAAGTAAATTAATACATCATTTCATTAAGTATGGAAAGAAATTGTAGCAATTAAATTTTGCGTATAAATTAAAACTACTTACCTCATGTATTTACAAAGACCATATATAACTTGTTTTACATTTTTTTCGAAGTCGTTTGGGAGAGATATAGGTAGAACATACTATAAAAATAAAAAATTAATCGTTATTGGTTTCCAAATTAAACAGAAAAAAAAGAAAATTTAAAATATGTATTCAAGCAATAACATACAAAAACGTATACCAAAAAAATTACCTTAAAAAGGTATGCCAATCATGTGTTTTCACCCCACTGAAGTCACCTTTCTTCGTTAAAATATTATTTATGTTTGAAGCAAAACCTGTTGGAAATTTAATTCTTCTAACGACCTCTTTTACATCATTTCTTTGTTGTTCTGTTAATAACCGTGGAATATTATTATAATTTCGACCTCCATTGTTATTTGATCTGTCGATCACACTTTTCATTGCATGATTCGATTTCTCAATGTCAGCACAAATTTTGTCAATTTTATCTCTATCATGTGCACCATCTATGGTTCGCCATAACGTTTCTGTCACATTCTTCCCGACATGCATTGTATCAAACAAATGAGCTAGGTTTAGGTCCTCATAGTAGGGCAACCTCGTGAATTGAGAAGGATAACATTTCATTCCAGGTGGAAGTACAATGTTAGTACCTTCACCGCGACGATGACATTGATATCAAAGAATAAAATAAATCAGAACAATATTAATTATAAAATACAATAAAATAAATTCATTAGTTAAAACAAAAATTCCAAAAATTACATAAACAAATAATATATATATATATATATATATATATATATACACACACACACACACAAATTCTGTACCAACTGCTTGACGATTATTAATTCTGCTATATTCCAACATCCACAACTGAGGTGTCATTTTTCGTGGTTTTAATCCAGTTTCTTCTTTATCATTGAAAAGATGTTTTTTAGTAGTACGATACTTATGGTTCCTAGAGAGGAAGTGCCTAAACTCATCAAACACCATCTTTCCTAAGTCTGGAAAATGACGATACTTCATCTTAGGGCCACAAACTGGACATGAAAATCTACCCTTTGTTTGAAGACCTGCAATAGATGGATCAATAACAATTAATATACTATGAGATCATTTTTAAAACATGTAATGTGGTATATCTAATTTAGATAATTATGTATTATATTAAAGTGAAACAAAATATTACATACCACAAACATGTGTTAGTCCTGGGGCATCATGAATTGTCCATACAATCATTCCACGACATTGAAATCTCTTCTGCTTGATTGGTTTAGTGATGTCATACATAGTGATGCCATGCCATAATTGTATTAGCTCATTGATAAGAGGCTCAATATATACATTCATATCTTTGACCTGGTACTTACCTAATTGTTCAAAATTATGGTACATAATAATTACTACCATGATATATGTATATATAAGTAAGTAAATAAATAAAATATATATTTATGCAAACAACGAGAGAAATTAAAATGTTACATTCAAAAAAATAATGTATCAAATACCTAGAATAATCATAGTCAATATTATGTGATCCCTCTTTATTGACATCCAAGGAATGTTATTGTTGATAACGAAAATAGGCCACACTGAGTAAGTAGATCTAAGCTCTCTGAATGGATTAACACCATCAGTTGCCAATGAAAGCCTGACATTACGAAGTTCATTTTTAAAATCTACATATTTTTCCTCGATTTCTCTAAATGCAGAACCATCTGGAGGCATTCGAAGAACACCATCTCCACTTCTATTCTTTGAATGGTAATCCATAAACTGTGCTATGCTGTTACACCTGAACATTTTTTGCAAACGTGGAATTATGGGAATATGACGAAGAACCTTTTGAGGCACCTTTTTGGTTAGTTGATCTGTTTGATATCTACAGGTACCACATTTCAGACATTCTGCTTTCAATGCATGTTCTCCATAATATATAATATGATCTTTAGGACATGCATCTATAGTGTTATATTCCATTCCAAAGTGTTTCATAATAGCACGTAGATCTCGATATGTTCGAGGTAAAGTATTTGGCAATGGTAACAAATATTCACCCAACAATCTACAACAGAAACAAAAAGTAGTGTCTTGTAAAGATTATTAATCATATATATATATATATATATATATATATATATATATATATATCATAGTTATTAAAACCGGAACCGGTGACTGGACCGGTGGAGCTAATGAACCGGGTTTCGAACCAGAACCGGTCTAACCGGTAGCGGTCAGATCTCAATGAACCGGTTTTAAAAAAAATACATTAAATAATTATTTTTTAATAAAATGAAAAAAAAAACTATTTTTAAGATTTGCAACCATGATTCCAAGCCAATAGAGACAAAATATGAAAATTTTTCTCATTTATATACCATGCAAAGGTGAATATATCAAAATGGCACCAAATGCAATACATATCATCAAAAAATACATAAGCAAACTTGTTGAAGTAATGTATCAGGTTTCTCTTATATTATTCACTGTGTTTTATTGCTGAGTTAATATTATAATATACAATCTGTCCCTGCTCAAATCTGTTGTCAATTCATTGTATCAGCCTTAAAGACAATTCTGGGTTCAGTATATATATATATATATATCAGACCAGCATTTTGAAGATCTTGTATTCTTCATTATCTATGTTTGCTTGGCAATAAATTTCTAGAAAAACATATACAACACTTAGAGGTATTGAATTGGTTTATGAAACCCACTATTAGTGCTATTTGTAACAATTTGAGAGAGCATTACAACTTCAGCAGTTTTCTCACAATGTGTTTGACGAAATTTATCACTAAAAAGATTCATTAAAACCCATAAAACTCAGTGGCCAGTTTAGTGAATTTCCAAGCGGGAATTTTCTAGTGGTCAATTTATTATTTCCAGTCACATTTTCATTAGGTTGTATGTTGTTGTCCCTTGAGTGGCGTTAGACCATTTGCATCAGTCTTGATGCCATGATCAAATTTCTTGTATGCTGTGTGAAAGGTTTTGTATTTATGCTGCTGCCATGTGTGAGAAGAGAGAGAGGGTTTGACAGTTCTTAGCCGAGTGTGAAATAAGGTTACTGCTAATTGTTTTGAGAACAGAAATTGTCATCAAGTATACTTGATGAGTCGCATGCTGCCAGGGTATTTATGCTAGCTAGCCTTGTATTTATCAGTCATCATGTGTATTGTTGTTGCTATAAGGTGTTGAGTATGAGTTATTAGACAAGTTTGTTGCATGTATAATAGAGGAATTTGCAGCTCATGGAGGAGACACTGAGGAATTTTCAGCTCATGGAGGAGCACCTAACCAGCTGGTTAAGTACAGAACCGGCCAGTTTATGCATAAACTGGCTGGTTCCGTACTTAACCGGCCGGTTAGGTCCGGTTAACTAGCCAAAACAAGTGAGAAGAGGCTATTGACCGGGTTGCAAGGCTGGTTCCAACCGGCAGCCCTCCTGATCGGCCGGTTTTGATAACTATGATATATATATATATATATATATATATATATATATTATTTTACACATATATGTGATCATATATACATATTGCATACCTTATGAGTTGTGTCATATATCTGTTCGACAAATTATTCATAACCTTTAAGTTCACCAACAACAATGTAGCAGAGAGAAGAGTTGCATTTGAGTGTTCAAAAAGTCGTTCACTTGACCTTTTAATCAGAGGTACATCATAAATACCGTCACTATCTCCACCATCATCATCTGACTCACCATACAAGTCTTGGAGCATTTGATTTGTCCCATCATTAATGTGAACTGTCTCATTACTGTCATCATGATCTACCTCCATGGGATCATTAAAATTACCTTCATCATTCGCTTCATGTTCTTAACCTTGTACAACATCATTTCCAATACTAATATTTGCTGCAATATTCTCTTTTACTGGTGCAACATCATCTAATATACTACTATTTAGTTGTGGAAGCTGGTTGATCATCTACAAAAGGTTGGGGGGAAACTGTGCCTTTATGAAAATTACAAACATTAATAATTAAACATTAGTGCACATATAATAAATATTAAAATAATATAAAATTTTACGATATAATCAAAATGAAGATAGATAATGAAGATAGATAATTAATTACCACGAGACGATAGTCATTCGATCCACCATCAATGTGGCCATATTTCCTACAATGCATTGTTTCTATTGCTATTAAAAATATAACATTATTTCTCATACAACATTTTTTGCAAGGGAAATAAACTCTACCATCACCCCTTTCACCCTTTTGAATTTTTTTTCCACCTCTAATGTTTTCTTCCATTGATGCAAATTATCCTATAAAGAAAATAATAAATCTCTCTCAATGGTGTAGAAAACCCAAGACTTTTTGAACTCAATGAGAGCTCAATACATAAGCAAAAGGAAAATAAAAGTGGGCTTTTTACAAATTGTGAGCTTTTTACAAAATGTGGGCTTTTTACAAAATTGTGGGCTTTTTACAAATTGTGGGTTTCTTATAAATTGTGGGATTTTTACAAAATTGTGGGCTTTTTGAAAATTGTTTATATTTTTAATAAAATGTGGGATTTTTACAAAATTGTGGGCTTTTTACAAATTGTGGGCTTTTTATATGACTATCCTACTTTACTCAGAGGATGTTGTAACTAAAGTCTTATGCATTCTTACCCAATTCGAGTCACATAAATTAAGGGTCTATACTGTATTGGAATACTATAATATGTCTTAGCATGGAATTTATTGCATGGAATTATTTCCTTATACTGCTGATAATGGTGGAAGGAAATTACTGTGATAAAAATAAAAATAGAAATCTAAAATTGTCTACTTGCAACAAATGCCCTAAAAGTAACAACATGATAGATAGTGGTAGCAATGAGAAGCAAGGATATGGAAACTCCACTGTCAATCTACTGGTAGACAATATGCCTTCTCACCTCCAACGGATTTCTCATACTGGGTAGCACACATCAAAAATATGCTAGTGAGAATGGAATGCCTTAAATCTGAAATAACAAGTTATATCCAAATATTGAAGTGGAATCCATAAATCTCAATTTGAAACATTTTTTTTTTATAAATGAAACACCAAGAAAACTTAGAAATCCAAAACTCACTCAAGGGCTACAGTACAATACAATATGAAAAATTTTAATCATTGAAAATATGCACGAGGAGATGAAATCCCAATAGGGGATGGAAACACAACAAAAAACTCTAAATATTTGTGTACATGTGACTCGGGCTTCCCAACCCCTCACTCACCATAGTGGAGGCATTGTTCCAAGCCAAAATAATGGAGAAATGCATTAGACAGACCCTAAATTCCAGGCTACATGCTTATTTCTGAATTTAGAGACCCTAAATTCTTCATTTGCAATCTTCAATTTAAAATTTAACATTTTTCACAGAGTATATAAAAATAAAAGGGCCTTCCTGAAATCATATTGTAATTTTTCATACCATGGTTTCCGAATTTCTTCAAGACAAAATTCAAGAAATCCAAGCATTTTTTGTTCCCTATGCCAATGAACACAACCGTTATAGATGCCAGCGAGCTGAGGAATGATCCATCCTTGGATTGAAGTTTCATTATTTTCTCCCAGTCCACTATTTCTTACAGGCCTTCCAAAGAATAGAGTAACGTTTTTGGTAAGGCATAGAGAAGATTAGGAGGAAGCCTGATCCAAACACCACCAAGGTAAAAGGTAAAGTTAGTTAGTTATCACTTTGAGAGATGGAAAATTTATCAATGATAGAGGAGAATGGTGATTAGATTCTAACTTTTGAAGCTTAGCCTCCTGCTTTTCAATGATTTTCTTGATGAAAGGCAATTCATAAGGCAGATCCAGACCTAAGGCTTTAGCTTCTTTTATCATTGCAGGGAATACTATTTCAAATCCACTTGGCCTATGGCTATCAGCCTCCTCCTCTATTTTTCCAGCTTGTGTCTTGAAAAATTCAATCCCTGAAATATGTACAAGTTAAAAACTCTTCACAGGAAAGAATATACCACAATTTTGTCACTGTGTGAACATATGGAAAGCAAAATCCAGATATCAACATATTTCTACTTCAAGCCCCTTTCCCCCACCACACACATATATATTTTAGTTAATACAAAAATTACATAAGGGCCTTGATTGATGTACACACCTTTTTGTACTTGTGACTCTCCAGTCTGCCATATAGTAAGAGTAATAATACATGCAAGAGTAGCTAGTATTCTTTCATATGCCAAGAAATAGAATTCTTGATCCATCTAAAACCTATGTCTCAGTTTGAAGGACCTTTGAAAAACCATAAGGGAGAAGAACATTGACCCAAGTATGAAGAAAACTTGGAAAAAGAAAATGGAGTTCTAGGATGGAGTCTGGACTATGCAAGTATGGAGCTTGAAGACCAAGAATACCAAGAATACAAAAGTTGGCCCTTTGGAATGAAAGAATGGGATGTTGGTTCGATTGTTTAGTCCTTATTATATATCGATGTGTGGAAGGTTAAATATGGAAAAGGTTTCAATTGGGCCTTAAGGCAAAGGTTAAATTCATCGAATGATTTTAAGCCATGACCATTATCATATTGAACTTTTAATAAAATTCGAAGAGCGAGATTAAGGAGAACTGGTAAGTGCGAAACCCAAGACTCAAATTGAAGTGTAAAATAAATTTGAATACTTGATTCAGAATTTCATAAGGATGGTTTTCTTATAGTTATTAAAAAGTGAAACCTCTGCGTTTAGATTGAATTTCTGGGTTGGTTGGGTTTGTAACCAGTCAACTATTGAAAATTGCTTCCGCATCAGTATTGTAAATTTGCTCAGAATTGAATTTGGGAATCAATTTTGAAGGCATCTATACACAGCTTGAGGTTTTAAAATGAGAGAAGAACCAGGACTGTGGGTTTTTACCCCATCAACCAAGATATGTTTATGGTAACTAGAACAGTTCCACAAAGTTAGCTTAGAAATTGTGAAATAAGAGGGATGCAAACCATTTCCATTGTTTTCTATTTATGGGGGATTGTGGGAGATGTTTGGGGTAAGAGAAGCTTATACACAATGTAGCCATGCGAGAAATTTTAATCCAGTGACCAGGTGCTCAATTTTGTTTGCATGGTGTTCAAAGGTTTAAAGTCGATGATAAGCAGTCCGAGAAAGATTCATGCATTTTTATTGATCTTGACTCTTGAACACCAAAAGATTGAATGAGATGGTATTGCAAACTACACTATTGAAGGATACAAGTGTTGATAGACATCTTTAATCTGTAGGTGGAGTTCATCTGGATCAAGACTACCTTGATACATGTATAATCTGACTCTTGTCCCTTAATAACCACATTAATCAACTGTTTGAATCTTCATTTTGAAGAGTCGCAAGTCAGGGTTGGCATTAATAATGTCAAAATATGAAACAAAATTTTCTAACAGCCTGATTAAAAGTGCAGTAGTTCTTGGCATATAAACTCCTAGAAATTTGCGAAGTGGTAGTTAAACTATCCAAATCTAGTGCATATAAATCCTTGTCGTATGCTGAAACCTGTTTTGACTAATACATAATGACAATCGCTTGAAAGAATTTGGTGAATTTGAAGTAATCTGAAAGAGACATGGTATTGTGGCATTAATAAATCTGAAGAAACTAATTGTGAAAATCTTAGTCATTGTTTTGGAGAGATGATGGTTTGTCTGAGTTCCCTTTGTGAGTATTACAGGTGTGAACTACTATAATACTCCATACTAATATATGTTAAGACTCAACATGGCTGTAAAAAAAGAGATTGTTACGCATCAACATCAACATGTTTTCAAGTAGGAGCTGCCTAATTTTGTAACAAACTTCTTTCTGGATGTGAAAATTTGTAGACACTGAAGATTACTCAGGTGATGCCTGAAATTTCCACTGAATTCCTATAAGAATATTAGATTTGTGACAGAAATGCTTTTGCTAATATATTAACTTACTCCTTTTAAGTTTGTCTCATTCAAATAATAAAAAAAGTTTCAAGGAGTATAATGAAAACTAGATTATGTGTGAATCATAAAATAATCATTGATGCTAGACTTGGAAGTTAAGAAGTATAAAAAGAAGTAGATACACTTCTCTAAGGAATAATACCGTTTTTCTGAAGCATAAGACAATCATTGATGCTAGAATTGGAATTACGAATAAGACGAGATAAAACAATGAAAAAGGCATTCCATTACTTGCATGAAATATGAGTACTACCTTTTACCAGTAAGCTGGGAGCAAGGTCTAGATTTTGAATGGCATCGATTCTTGTGAACTCAAATTTCACTAAAAACATAGTTTTTTGTATGTTTTTCAACACATGGTTAAAAATCATAGTGCATCAAAATCTATATTGTTGGGCCGAATACATAAGTAATAAAAAATTCTCTTTACCAAGTTATTCACTTCATCAAAAGCATGATCTTCACCTGTGACACTTTTGCTAGGGATAAATATCAAGTGGGTTGTGACATTTTAAAACTTGGTTCACGGTGAAGTGCCCAAAAGGAAAGTCTATCAAAGCATCTGCGACCTGTGTCATTTCATAGTAGCAGATGATTTGATATCATAATGGAGGTGCTCCAATTCAAGCAGTGTAGAAGAGGCAGGAGCCTACAAGGCAGATCCAAACTTTGGAGAAGAGCAAGGCAGATCTTGGGAAGAATGAAGAATTTGGGAATCTGGGATCTCTTCCAGAGGCCATGATACCAAAGGTTTGTCTTGTTTGTAGATATTTCTCATCTACATCCAATATAGCCTTAAATGCCCACATAGATCACTATCTATTAGGTGAGTCAAATGCTAAAAAATCTGGAACAAAGTTTTCCAAACCTAAAGTGAAGGTGAAAAAAAATGATCAATCCTAGATACAATTGTTGCGGCACCTGTTTGCATGCTAGAGGATTTGGATTACAGTACTAGCAAAGTGCAATCGACTATTGATGCCCATCCATTTCCTTTGGATCAGATCAATCTCAGAGACACCACCAAGCAAAGGAAACATCAATGCAAATATCTCAACATTTCAAGATTAATGCAAAGATCTTGCGTAGTGGTAATGCATGTATTTCAAAAGAAACAAATAACAATTCACAGTATAACCCATTCGAATAACCACTGTAGCAAGGGTTTATATCTAATTAGATCCAATCCGTATATCGATGGAAAAAAATTAATATAATTACATTTTCCGTAGCAGAGGAAACTTTGCGAAAACAGAAAAGGAATTTAACCTTACTTGAGCCACGCCAGAGTAACTGTGTTGCCCACAAACCGATCATCTAATCTTCTAGTTCTAGTAGTAGTGGAGTTCAACAATGAAAATGGTATCTGCAATCCAATTTATCTCATCACTGAGCCCCTCCAGTTGAAGAGCTTTTCCTGAGCTTTTTTTATAACATTTGCAGGCAGAGTCTCCTTATGATATCCACAGTCAGACTTTATCCACAGACTCATTATGATATCAGTGTAGCATCAATTCATCGTGATCTAATCATGAGAAAACCCTTGATTTTATAACTTAAATGATAAACCCCTGTTTCCCAAATATATTTATTCCCTAGAGTGACGAGTCTAGCTAACTTGGGCCCTGTCACGACTAGGCCACAATGGCATCCAGCCTAATAGGTGTTTTAAACCAAACAACACCTACAATGTCTATTGACACACAGGAATATGCACAGAAGACAATACACATGAACAATTGCTTACCCTTAAGCTTCCCTTCTTCTTTGCAAATCTATTGACATCAGCAAGGCGGTATTTGTGCATAATCCAATTAGTCTTGTTTCCTTTAGGTGCTTTTCCAACATAGAAAGCCAGAGCCTTCTTGATTCCAACACACCTGTTGCTGCCCTTAGAAGTGATGGGTTTATCTGCACCTGTGGCTTTCTAGTATCCTGAGCCAGCAACCCTGTTGGGGTGAGAACCATTTGGATCATTCCTATCCCTGGGAGTGAAGAAATACCACTCCTTTTCTCCAAAAAGTGCCTTTTCTGCAAGAATTGGAAACGTGTATCAGACCAGAGAAAATACAGTTTATAATAACTAAAACAAAATAGGAATGAAAAATAAGCATTTCCCATTGTAGGAACATGACATGGGCATGAATATGAAAGAACACTATAAATTTTTTTGGGGTGATGATGATGAGAGAATTTTGAGTCAAATGGAGGAATTGCATTCTATTTATGAACAGAAAAATAAAAAACAAATAAAGCACAACAATGATTAACAATTAATCTAAGGGGACAGAACCGGAATAGTTTGTAGACAGCAGTTAAGATCTGCTTAACTTTGAAGACAGGATGAGATGCATTTTATGGAACTGCATTACCAAAAAAAAGCAGAGGCGTTCATATCTCGAAATTAGCTTGTTGTATTATTCGCAACGGAGGGAATGATGTCATGCATGTTAGGGTCCCGTGATTTGGCCGATTGGTGAGCCAAATGACGATGTAACATCAAACCAAGCTTTGGAGCCCAAGGACCTAGCCTTCCTGGACTCAGAGAGGGCTCTCTCTATATGTGTAAAAGATATCGGTGTGTTTGCTTATGGTGTTCTGATATTAGGCTAGTTATGAAGTGAGTTTTTTGATTTTTGGTTTTTAAGTTTGTGAGGGATAAACTGATCAAAGATATAAAACAGGTAACAAGAAGTCAGATCAACTGGGCTATGGGGTCAAAAAGGTCAAGGAAGCTATCAGATGATGATATAAGGCTGCTGTAGGGCCGATTTGATTCAAGGTAGAAAGGATCTTTGGGAAAAATGGAGTAAATGGACATCAAGTTTGTGAAAGACGAGGGATTTCAAGTGTAACTAGTTGATAGCAGACATAAACATGTTATAGCAAGCCATTAATCATGCTAGATGTAACTATGAGCTAATTAATACATAGAAATCAAACATTCCAGCCATGCATAGAAGTATAAGACCCTCTAACTTTGGGAAATGGCTATCAGACTTTGGGGAAAACACATAAGAAGGACTAACAACTCAAAATACTATGTCGGAACGCCTAAACACAGTCTTTAAGTTATTGGGCACTTTGACAAACAAGCTTTCATAGTTTTAGGCAAAGGGCTAGATCGGGACTAGGCCTCCTTGGTTCAACAAGATGATAAACTAATCAGTCAAAGAGATAGTTTCATGGACAGAACTATGGAAATCTATAGGTAAGTAGGGCACACCATACTCAACATGCATAGAACTTATGAATAAAACTAGCAACAGTATCCTTAAGTTACTAAAGAGCAGTTAAGAATTCTTTAGTACAACTAAGGAAGAAGAAAACATAAAAGCTATGAAGATTCAGGAATTTTGAGGTGCCTCCATGGGCATATCTCAAAATTAATCTCTACTGATCTATAGCAGCAAGAAGCATGTATCATGAATGAAAACTAGAAGACAACAACAAAGCAAGAAACACTATACCATTCTACCATGTCATGGAATCCATCAACAATCCTTCATCATTCATCAAAAGCATCCAAGAGGCAGTTCAAAATCATAACACAAGTATGTTCTTCAAAGCTCATATGACCAATATATTGATTCTTCTCTCAAGTTCAGCCTTGTTTTACAATGAAAGCCTTTGGAATATATAGGCTCAAGTGAGGAAAACCTCATGGTGCAACTAGGCTATCCCATTGGCCTAATCAAAATATCTAAACTTGTCCTTGAGGATTTGCAAAGCCCAAGGCACAAAATATCCCATAAAATATCTAAAAAATTCTAAAAATGGAAATTATATTGACTTTGTATCATTTTCCAAGTGCAAAAATAGCTAAACGCACATTTGGAAAAAGCAGATTTTTGAGGTTCAAAAATTGCAAAAATACTTCAAATTTATATCAGAAAAAGGTCCCCTGACTTGCTGGAGACAAATGGCAGCCTTCCTGGTGTCGAAACGAGGCTCATGATAGCTCGTTGGAAAGCTTTGTGTCTACTTTCCGGCGCAACTGAAATCACCTCAATCTGATGCCTGGAAGTCCTCCAAATCTGTACCTGTGTGTAAAAAGCCAGGAAATAGCAGACTGCTAATATGACGAGCAGAATGTGCAAAAAGCGAGCATTTTTTGCCAATTTGAGGGGGCGAATGATCTCCGAATGCTCTGAAAATCGCTGGGGACCTGCTCATAGAATTATGGCATCAACTGGTATCATCCTTCTCCCTTGACAAATCCTCAAACTGAAATGGCGAAATTATGAGTTTTCGACCAAAAACCCAAAAAATGCCAAAAAACAAAAAGTTGTCGAAATGGGCCCAAAATTGGCATGCATGACCCTCAGGGGTCCCTAGCAACATGCTCCAAAGCTGAGGCCAAAATATCAAGATCTGATGTGCCTTTATCCTCTTTCCGTACTGGGCGCTTCCCCTTTGCTTTCTTCAATTTCTCCTGGGCCGCCTTTAGTTTGCGCCGGGCAAACTGATTCAACTTTTGAAAGTGTTGTGTCCTCTTTCTTTGTAGCTCTAGATCTCTGTTCGCCCTTTCAAGCTTCATCTCCAAGTGTTTGTTGGCTCTTTCAAGCCATGCCTCTTTGTTTTCTTCAATTTCCTGCTCAAGGAGTGCAGTGAGAGGAAAGGCTTGGAGATGGGCTTGTTCTTCTTCTTTATGCTTTTCCAAGGCTCTTTTAAGTCCTATGGTCCTAGGTCTCTTCTGCCTAGGCTGGTCTCCCTCTTCTTCCTCATCAAAATCACCAATGAGTTCTTCTATCCTTGCTTGCACCTTAGCTGCCTCATTCTTATATTTGATCGCCCGTGCTTCATGAACTGTTGTGTGAACACTCATCTGTTTGTTTTGGGTTTCCAAGAAATAGTTGAAGTTCCTTGCCCGTTGAAGATGTTGTCAATTCACTGTCTTGACAGAGAAACAATGTAATTTGGATGATTGCAACAAGTTTCCTTGCAATATAAAGTACTCTTGCTCTTTCAGAAAAAGGCCTGTCCACCTTTAAAGTATCTCTGTCAGTGGATTTCTCAATAAGAGACCATACAGTGAAAAGGAGCCAACTGTTAGGTGAATTGTTTGTTTAAATTGTCAAGAAATCACCTTGTTCTGGTGAGGTTTAGAGGTCAAAAATACATCTGTATCTTTGTCCCAAGGTAGACCTTCCAATCATTACAAAACCTGGCTTTCCTATTGTGCTAATGAATCAACAGACTTATGGCTTATGCAATCAAACCTCAGTGTAAGTATACAGTCAAATTCACAGTTAGAGAACAGAGGTGACAGAGTTAAACAAGCTATAAAGTTTCAACAGAGGCTGTAGCAGCTTATTTCTTTCAAAATAATCAGTGGCCCCTTATCAATGTAACCCTTTGGCTTTGTTAGAAAAACCTTTACTCTATATGAACATCCACTTATCAATAAGCTCGAAAAACAAAAGACAGTCAAGCAACAAACACAGTGAACACTGTCTTTTCTGTGAGAAGTGTGAGCAACTTTCCCCTGTAGCTTTCAACCTATAAACTACTCTTTGACAATAACCCTTTTTTCTGATTATACTTCACTGTCTTCTATGGGTATGTCACTTCATCAAACAGAATCATACACAAACAAAGTTAACCCCCAGTGTGAGCATACGACGGCCTCAGCATTGTAGACCAAGGTGACACAAATTGAGAGAGGTTTCTTTGGGTGGCATTCAACCTTTCCAAGGCCTGTGATCATATTAAGTAAACAATTAACCTTCACTCTTCTAAGTAAAAGCTGTTCTTTATGCTCCACCCTTCCTTAAATTCAGTTTTAATAATACATACTATTTTCACCCTTTGAGCACCTTATTGTTCTTCAAATAGTTTTGCAAAAGGAAACACCTCCAGCTACAATGGTGGTATTACTGACTCTTTTTTATGGAAATGAAAACCACACACTGTCCTTTGTCCCTTTGATATACAGAGGATTTTTCAGAAGAACACAAGTGTTCATCTTATGATCATTTTGTTTCAGATAGTGGCAGACTATTTTCACCTTTCAGAAACACCTCATTTTTCCTCTCTGCTTTAAACAATACACAACTAACAGATTTTGACCATGTTCTATCTCAAGTTTGATGGCAAATTGCAATGGTTACTCGTGATAGTGCTCAATTCAACCCTTTGGTGTTTTTCTCCTAACCTCATTATCACATTAAAACCTCGTTTTTATAAACTTGAACAGTGGTTTTTTAAACCCTTACAGCACTTTGCAGTTTTGAAAAACCAAGGGGGCACGTGATAAATACCTTGAGAATATGGTGAAAAATCTCATTGATGCATTTAGGCTAGCTTCGGAGGTGTTTTGAATAACTTAAGAGGGTCATACAAATGCGCGACGTGCTGGGCTTTCAGAGTGCTGCGCCAAAACAGACTGTCGGGTGGCTCTGTCAAGTCGGCCGGGCACCGTGTACAGGTGCGTCGCGCACATGTACAGGCACGTCGCGCGGAAGTTGAGCGCCCGTGCAAATCTTCTCCTGGGCGCGTCGCGCGGTGAAAAAAAAATGACAAACTCCTGCAAATCAACCCGAAACTTCTTTGTTTGATGCTGTGGAAACCTTGCTTGTAATTTTGAAAATGAAATTTCACTCTTCGACTTTGCTCTTTATGCTTTGGTTTCCCTAAACTTCCCGGAACCGTTTTCACTCATTACTTATTTGAAATGCAAAAGAACTTTTAATGAATGCATAGCTGACGTCGTAACTCGTTTCACTCATACACATGACTTCAAGGTGGTTCCCGCTGGGCTATTTCTTTGGTGACCATTTAACACAGCAATTTCAAATTTGAAAAATAACCTAATGACCTTCAGACCATCTCTGCCACTGTGTTAATAATGCTGGTGATATTCATTATGTAAAGTAACCCCTCTTTTATAAAACTCAAGAAAAATACCGAGGACTACCATTGAACGAGTAGGTTTGTATTTTCAATCCTTGTTTTGATGCGCTGCCTTCACACCGAGCTCTTTTGTCCTTTTTTCAACGTGTGTGCTCATATTTTCTAACATTATTTTGATTTAGTCATGGCTCTGTGATTTAAGAAAAGCGCCTCTTTTTTAAAATACTTCCATGCTAGTATGGTGCTTCATCAGTCTTTTCTTCCACTGTAGGTGTCAAACTTGCTGCAGTTTTTCATAGTTTGCCATGGTCTTTTAAGGAGGGCACCTTTTCACTACATTCCTCTGCTCGAAACACATTATATAATATCTCTGTTTATTGAATAATGGAAACTTATTTTTTCCTTGAACTTTCCAAAACACCAACAGTCTATCAAAACAACTCCTTTGCCTATTCATAAACTTGTATACCTATTTACAATGTCTTTTTGGGAACTAATCTTGAATTGCCTCCCATCATTTTTGATGTATATCTGAAAGGAGAAATTTATGAACCAGGAGGAACAGGTCCCTTTGAAACATAGTTATCATTTCCTTTGACCAGTGCATTGATCTTTTTTTGTTACAGAATCATTCCAAGGTTCAAATCTGTCCACTGCTTGACACTTTTGGTGATATTTTTAACAAGGAAAAAACCACTCAAGACTGTCGAAGAGCATTGAAAGTTGTTTTGTCTTTTTAAAAGGAGGTGGTCTGTCTTCTCCCAACTTGGTTGATAGTTTCTATTTCCAGGTGATTCATAAGCTCCTCCTTTGATTGTAAGTGCCATATTTTAGTTGCATCCATTCATACTATCTTTCTCTGTTTACTTGAAAGGAACTCTTTTAGACTTCTTGGAATGTGACAGTGAGGTGTTGTTTGACCCCTTCTCCTAAGGAAACTGCCCCTTTTTGTATCAATGGCACGCATATTCAAATTGTCTCCTGTCCACCATAATGTATAGTTTGAAAGACATTTCCCTATGATTAGGAAAACCAATACCTTTTAAAACATAAACACCATCTGTTAACTGTGTAATGACTTTTGCTTTCCTTCTTTGTCTCTTTCCACTGCATCTTTGACCAATCAGTCTTTAAAACAGTCAATGCCTGGGCCATCTGCTCATGAATGAAGGAGGCCCTTCACTTGGCAAATTATCTGAAGATTGTTTGATAAGCCTGCCTGACAAGGGTTTTTCTTGGATATGATGGTAAGAAAACAATCTTGAAAACATTAATACTTTTACCTCTGCCTGCAATCACTATTGTGCTTCAGAAAAAACCCTAGTCAAGGTGTCACTGTCTCACTGCACTGCTCTTTGCTGAGGGGAACTGAAATGTCACCATTTTCCTTGGTCAACTTATGAAAAATTATTTGAAAGGTAATCTCTGTGAGTAGGGAGGTTAGCACTCTTTGAAAAACAACCACCTTTTCTTCTACCTGTGTAATGACATGATTTGTCAACATTTCTTCAAGTTGGTCTTGTTGAAACAGGAGGCTGCTTATGATTAGAATTGTTTTCACTAATGATATGTCTCTCTAAGGTTTTAACAATTCATATGATTTGAAAACTTCAAATGACATCCTTTACAAGACCAAAACTCTGTTTTCCCTTTAACTTGCATACTTCATACTCTAGCCCTATTATGATCATCACTTACACTCAGAAAACCTAGAGTCCCTGTTTCACTGTTCAGTAAAAAGAAAACCTGGGCTTTTGCAATCCTTAAAGTCAATATTGGCCAGCACCCTCTGCTTGTAGATGAAGGAGGCGCCCTAACCCTCTGCTTGTAAATGAAGGAGGTTCTTGGCCATGACAAATTACCAGTTTGCTGTGACAGTGGTGTCTTTCTCTTACCGTGATTTTCATGCTGAAAGGAAGCTGCAAGGTCTTGATGAGTAACTCTCTGTCTTGCAGATATATCTCAGGCTTATGTTTACATTGAGAAGCAGCTGTTCTTCTAAATGTAGATTCAAGAAATTCCTTCTGAGATGATATATTTCCTGTCTTTGTAGAATCCATAAAACACTGTGAAACACCTAATAATCAGCTTGAGACTGTGGTTTATGCAGTGCTGAGACCTAGGGGTGTGTAAGTGGCGTGACTTAGAGCTGTGATCAACTTGATTTGCAGAGTGGGAGGTCTGTTATGAATGGTCTGTATCAGATGGAGGTTTTTTGGCCTTTTGATGGTTGCCAAGGGTAAAATGCCTTAAAGCGCCACTTCCTAACATAAGGGAGGTTTTTGAAAGAGACTTGGATTTGCCTTTTAAAGCTGATGGGCAGACCAGTAGGGCTGAAGCTAGATAGGATAGTGATAATGAGTTTTGACTTTGACATGGGCGGACTGAAAAGTAGGAGGGTGAAAAAAGTTTTATGAGGGTTTTCTAGATGACAGATTGACATATGGAATTCAGCTTCTAGAAAACTCAGCTATGGATCTAGTCATCACCAACAAGTGAAAAACACTGATGACTAACAGTGGCTCCATTTGGGGAGGGCAGCTCCTCGTCAGGAGGTGTCCAGAATTCAGATTTTTGGCTTATGAAGACCAGTGCCTTATCCATTGGCGCAAAAATTCACCCTTCTTTGATGTTATTTCTGAAAAGTGACAGCATGGTTAACATCAATGATACTTCTACCTACCCACTATCTTTTCTAACATTTTTTCTTCTCTTTGGCACATTTGAACTAGCAGCCTTTTGACAATGTATATTTTTCTTTTTGCAAAATGAACCTATCTATTTCTACTCTTATATCTGCCGAGAGTTCAGATTAAACTGATGAACTCCTTCATTACTCTACCTATGCTAGATCGACTATCAAGATTAAGTAGTTTGACAAGATTTTATTCTCTAATCTAAAACATGAAATTCAACGGTCTGATTTGTCATGCATTTGCAACATAAAAGACAAGCTGCACACAAATGTTATTTCGCAACAAAGGAAAACTAGACAAGCGGGGCTAAGATGCACAATGTATTTTTCATCCCTCTCTTCTCTCTTTGGTTCTGTTTTAGGCATGTGGAACCAGAATCTCTCCCTAATCTAAACTCTGTGATAAGTCAATCTTACACAATGTTGACTATCTTTTCACTCACTAACTTATCAGCAAATAAATTGAAACATGTTCAGCTATGATTAGGCTAGATAGCTGAACAAGACATTGAAGTACTAGTAGCGGCATTTAGACTTGCTCGCTTTCCGAAGGACTATTTTTTGGAACATGGGGCCTTGTTCTATCTTCACTCGCCCTCTTTTCTGTTTTTTACTGTTTTTGACTTTTCTATTTTTCAAACAGTGGTATGTACAATGAATGAAAGTATTTCAAACTCAGAAATCTTGGAAATGACGGAATTTAAGCACTTATCCTCGTAAGGATCTCCTCTCACCCTTGGCCCACTTAACTCCTGAAAAGAGAAATTTGGAAAGTTTTCTCTCCCTAACATGACATAGGGATTCATGCAAGAATCCCTGAACAGCCCGGTATCTTCCCGTTGTACCTCTTTGAACATCTGATTTCCGCTCCTTTTCTTACTGTACATTTTCCTCAAATAATGCATATACTCTCAGTCATTCTTGAAATAGATAATGACATCATCAAGGTATGCAAAAATGTAGAAATTTAAAACTGGGAACATGGCCTTCATGAACAAATTTCTGATATTGGGTGGTTTTGCAATTTGGATTTTGAAATTAGATCTACCTCCTGCAAACTGAAAAAAATCTTTAAGCTGTCTACTTTGCAAAGGAATCCTTTGAACATGACCTGAAACATCATCTTTCGAAAACACATGATTAAAAGCACCTTTAATTGGTATATCATGTTTTTGGGTAGAAAAAATAGAATTTCTGTTATAGGAATATGAAGTATTATTTCTAAAATCAAAATAGACTCTATGACCATTTGTTTTATCCCTGATTATTTTAGTTTGTTTCAGATTGTTGTGTTTTCTCTTGTCAAAGTTATTCTTTGAGGGAAAGGTAGTGACACAATATATTCCCCTGTTTTTCCTGTAGAAATTGGTATTCTGCATGAGGTTTCTGATTTTAGCATTTCTAAGTTCTTCATGAAAAAATAGAATATGAGCCAATTTCAGTAGCTCAGGTATGCTGGGATTGCAACTATCATTCTTACTCATAAGAAGTTTATCTGGCCTTTTCTCTAGATTTTGAGCTGCTGAGGCTATAGTCAAAGTTTCATTTGCAGTAGGAGGGTCACATGATGGTAAATCTTTGAGGTATGGTAGAAACATTAAACTCCCTTGCTCCTGGTTTCCAAACAGGTTTATGATGTGTAGGTCTTCTAAAGCTTTTACCCGGAAGAAATTTCCACAAGTTACTGCTGGTGTTTAACTAAAGCTAGAGCAATTTTCTTGATAGTACATAAGGGTTTGCGCTTCTTGCTCTAATCCTACTTCATAAAGGGAAAACTTACTTTCCTCAAGACACAGCTGTTCATTATCATGGTAGTTTTGAGTGTCTAGTTCATCATAAGACACCAGGGACAGCTGATGTGGTGGATCTAAGTTTATATCAGTTTCTTCTGACTCTTCCTCCATGTTTTCATCAATATGCATAATGAAAGAGTTCAGGTCGGAATGCAAGGAACACATTGGAATGTTGTCTGGACTATCTTGACTGCTAATCATGTATTTCATGTGTGATTCTCGGTAGAGTATTCTGGTCTGGCCGAACACAGGAATGGTGGCGTATGACATGTCTAGTTGAATATTGCCTTGGAGTTTGATCCCCAGGATCTGGATAGAAGCATCCCTTACTTGGGAGGGATGTCTGCCACTACTATATCCATGATTAAATGTTTTGCAGGTATTTGGGCCAGACTAAAACAAAGGTCTTTGATTAGACCTAGGCATTTGACTCTACTCGAATCAAATGAATACAAGTCTTTGTATGGTCTTGTGATTTCCAGGCCTAGTCTTTCCATTACTACCTTCGGCATAAGATTATGCAAGGCGCCAGAGTCTAGCATGGCATTGTGGAGGATTTGGTCGTGGATGTTTAGGCTGATGTAAAATGGAAGAGTAGTTCCCTCTTGGAATTTTCCCTCTATCCTTGGACCAAACAACACTTCAGGAGTGTCATCCGCTAGATTAACAGTGTTTGCATCATTCCCTAGATTTAAGACTTTTAGTACTTGGGATTTATAAGAGTTTTGGGCAATGAGTTCAGTAAGAGGCATGGTGATCTTGATCTTGGCGATTTCGCCTTCAAAGCTAAAAGGCAACTGAAGTTTAGATATGTTTGTTTCAGCTTTTTCAGCCATGACCTTCTCTATGTTCTGAGTTTGTTGACCTTGTTTTGGGATTTTGTTTGCCATAGTTGCTTCGGTGACTTTTTTAGAAGTACCAGGAGTATCTGAGAGAGGACTAGTTTGGGTAACTTTAGCTTTGCTTTGGTCAGTCTTCTCAACCTTGATTTTGTCACTGCTTGATGCTTTCTTGAGGATGGTATCAGGGGCTTTAGCAGTATCTAAGTTACCTTTCTTGGAACTATCTTGGTTTCTTTTGCTTCTAAGGTCATATCGCCGGTGAGCTTCTATTATGGCATTTTGGAAATCTATGGTAGGGTCATCGAGATCTTCATAGTTGGTCTCATCTTCATTAGGAGAAAAGAACGCTTGTTCTTCTTTTGTGAGGTATACCTCACTCTCGTTATCAGATCCTATGAGGTTTAAATGATGTTCATCAAGAGTTTCTGTATCCCTGTCATCTTCTTCCACATAGTTTTCATTGAATGGTGGCCAAATTTGTTGGTCATTTTCCCTTGGTCTGTTTTGGGGTTGTTCCCTCCTAAAGTTTTGGTTCCGGTTTCTGTTTGGAGGGTGTGGCTGGTTGTCCCTAACAGGAGCCTTTTCATTTATCCTTTCCCACATTTTGGCCATAGTTTTGACTAAGTCATCTATTCTAGGATCTAGGGAAGGTGATGAAGTGGAAACCTCATCTTTATATGTGACCTTTCTTTCTGATCTAGTCCTAGCCCTTTTTTCTGCTAAGTTGGCATCTGCTTTTATGGCTATTTGTTACATTTCCTCTAAGGTAGGGGGATCCTTGTCTCTCAGATGATATGTCATGTCCGGATCAAAACCCTCGGGGAATTTTGCCAAGGCTAAACCAAGTGGGGGTTTGAAATGAGGTGGGAGGGAGCTATATACACTATTGAATCTAGTGCAGTAAGCTTGGACACTTTCCCCATTTTCCCATTTTAGGTTGTTATATTCTGACAGGATTTGAATGGGGTTTCTTCGGATTTCCCACCTATTTCTGAAGACTTGACGTAGTTCCGGGATACCGTGGATGTTGTTTGGAGTTAAGCTTTTGAACCATGTTTTGGGTTCACCACCAAGACTTTGGGCGAATATTCTCATTCTGACGGTCTCGTCTTGTACTTCCAGGTATTCATAATAATCAGTCATCCTACTTATATGTTGTTGAGGTGTAGTGGTGTCCTCTCCGGTAAAATGTGGGATTTTGTCTTGATATTTATTTGGGAGAGGAGCCAAAGGCAGTGGCAACACCAAAGGTGCATACCAGGCTGCCATGACGGGAGCTAATGGCTGATGTACAAGATGAGGACTAGTAGGCTGAGATGAGGTGGTTTGAACAGTGGTGGTTTGACCAGGTGTGGCGGATGAACTTGGACTAGTAATCTGGTTTTGAGCAGATCTTGGATGATAGGAGCCAAACTGATAAAGAAGCTGGAAGTCAAGAGGAGTGGTAGGTGAAGCTTCTCTACTAGGACTTTGTGGTGGGTTTAGGGGTTCAAGATCGTCAAAGTTTATCTTACTATCTGATTTGCTTCTGGGAAGAGTTTGTGATGACTCTAATTCAAAAGGTGAATCTGGTAGGATAGTGAGATGTTTAGGTACTGATCTTGTTTTACGGATGGATCTACCAGTAGCTAGATGATCAGTTTCGGAAGCTTGCCACAGAATCTTCTCTGGGTCATCTACTATGATAGGAGGGTTTGGGTCTGGATGGGATCTGGTGTTAATTCTTCGTGAAGCTAGATTTTGGATCTAGAGTTTAGAGAGAATGGTATTGGTGAATGTTCTGGATGAGTGGTTTCTCTAAAGTTCTACTAACGTGAAGGATGGTCAAAATAAAAGGGATCGATTAGTGGAGTCGCCAGGTGGAACTGAGTTGTTTTTGTGAAGATAGCTATGGTCCACCACCAGTAACTAATCTGGGAATGTTTTTGGATTTTCTGAGTTTTATGTGCAGCCTATGGTTTGTTAAAGTATCCTAGACTTGCTTCAACACTTTGCTAGGGTGATGAGAACAAAAAGAGTTTACTCTAAATGGGTCTATGGGCTGCTTGCTTGTTTAAGTATCTAAAGGACCAAAGAGTCTATAAGAGTTTGCTAGACTATCATGTACTCAGTGTCCCACCATCTCTTGCTATGTTAGTGAGCGATGGGATAGGCCTATCAGATAGTAACCTAGAGTTTGGTAAAATAGTAAGGTCTACTAGAAGTTAGTGGAGTCGCCAGGTGGAATGTCAGTTTTTTTTAGGTATACTTGTATGGTCCACCACCAATATTGACAAAAACCAATCTAAGGGAGTATTTTGGGGTTTTTTGAGTTTTATGTGCCTACAAGGTTTGGAAGAGTTTTCTATAACTGACTCATCATTTTGCTAAGATGGTGAAAGAGCTATTTTCTACTCCTCAAACAATCTCTAAGTTTACTAAGCTTGATTGAGACTTCGGGAGTTACTAAGTTGTACTTAGATTGCCACTAACTTGGAAGGTCCTACTGTGAGTGTCACTATGTTAGTGAGAAGTGGGATAAGTCAATCAGATAGTATTCTTAAAGGCTTCTAAAGATGAGGGAAACTAAGCTTTTAATCACTCAGTGTCCCACCGTGATCGCCATTATGTTAGGGTCCCATGATTTGGCCGATTGGCTAGCCAAATGACGATGTAACATCAAACCAAGCTTTGGAGCCCAAGGACCTAGCCTTCCTGGACTCAGAGAGGGCTCTCTCTATTATATGTAAAAGATATCGGTGTGTTTGCTTATGGTGTTCTGATATTAGGCTAGTTATGAAGTGAGTTTTTTTATTTTGGTTTTTTAAGTTTGTGAGGGATAAAACTGATCAAAGATATAAAACAGGTAACAAGAAGTCAGATCAACTGGGCTATGGGGTCAAAAAGGTCAAGGAAGCTATCAGATGATGATGTAAGGCTGCTGTAGGGCCGATTTGATTCAAGGTAGAAAGGATTTTTGGGCAAAATGGAGTAAATGGACATCAAGTTTGTGAAAGATGAGGGATTTCAAGTGTAACTAGTTGATAGCAGACATAAACATGTTATAGCAAGCCATTAATCATGCTAGATGTAACTATGAGCTAATTAATACATAGAAATCAAACATTCCAGCCATACATAGAAGTATAAGACCCTCTAACTTTGGGAAATGGCTATCAGAATTTGGGGAAAACACATAAGAAGGACTAACAACTCATAAAACTATGCCGGAATGCCTAAACACAGTCTTTAAGTTATTGGGCACTTGGACAAACAAGCTTTCATAGTTTTAGGCAAAGGGCTAGATCGGGACTAGGCCTCCTTGGTTCAACAAGATGATAAACTAATCAGTCAAAGAGATAGTTCTATGGACAGAACTATGGACAATCATAGGTAGGCAGGGCACACCATACATCCTACTCAACATACATAGAACTTATGAATAAAACTAGCAACAACACCTTAAGTTACTAAAGAGCAGTTAAGAATTCTTTAGTATAACTAAGGAAGAAGAAAACATAAAGCTATGAAGATTCAGGAATTTTGAGGTGCCTCCATGGGCATATCTCAAAATTAATCTCTACTGATCTATAGCAGCAAGAAGAATGTATCATGAATGAAAACTAGAAGACAACAACAAAGCAAGAAACACTATACCATTCTACCATGTCATGGAATCCATCAACAATCCTTCAGCATTCATCAAAAGCATCCAAGAGGCAGTCCAAAATCATAACACAAGTATATTCTTCAAAGCTCATATGACCAATATATTGATTCTTCTCTCAAGTTCAGCCTTGTTTTACAATGAAGCCTTGTGGAATAAATAGGCTCAAGTGAGGAAAACCTCACGGTGCAACTAGCTATCCCATTGGCCTAATCAAAATATCTAAACTTGTCCTTGAGGCTTTGCAAAGCCCAAGGCACAAAATATCCCATAAAATATCTAAAAAATGCTAAAAAAGGAAATTATATTGACTTTGCATCATTTTCCAAGTGCAAAAATAGCTAAATGCACATTTGGAAAAAGCAGATTTTTGAGGTTCAAAAATTGCAAAAATACTTCAAATTTATATTAGAAAAAGGTCCCCTGACTTGCTGGAGACAATTGGCAGCCTTCCCGGTGTCAAAACGAGACTCATGATAGCTCGTTGAAAAGATTTCTATGTCTACTTTCCAGAAAAGCTAAAATCACCTCAATCTGATGCCTGGAAGTCCTCCAAATCTGTACCTGTGTGTAAAAAGCCAGGAAATAGCAGACTGCTGATATGACGGGCAGAATGTGAAAAAAGTGAGCATTTTTCGCCGTTTTGAGGGGGCGAATGATCTCCAAATGCTCTGAAAATCGCTGAGGACCTGCTCATAGAATTATGGCATCAACTGGTATCATCCTTCTCCCTTGACAAATCCTCAAACTGAAATGGCGAAATTATGAGTTTTCGACCAGAAACCCAAAAAATGCCAAAAAACAAAAAGTTGTCGAAATGGGCCCAAAATTGGCATGCATGACCCTCAGGGGTCCCTAGCAACATGCTCCGAAGCTGAGGCCAAAATATCAAGAGCTGATGTGCCTTTATCCTCTTTCCGTACCGAGCGCTTCCCCTTTGCTTTCTTCAATTTCTCTTGGGCTGCCTTTAGTTTGCGCCGGGCAAACTGATTCAACTTTTGAAAGTGTTGTGTCCTCTTTCTTTGTAGCTCTAGATCTCTGTTCGCCCTTTCAAGCTTCATCTCCAAGTGTTTGTTGGCTCTTTCAAGCCATGCCTCTTTGTTTTCTTCAATTTCCTGCTCAAGGAGTGCAGTGAGAGGAAAGGCTTGGAGATGGGCTTGTTCTTCTTCTTTCTGCTTTTCCAAGGCTCTTTTAAGCCCTATGGTCCTAGGCCTCTTCCGCTTAGGCTGGTCTCCCTCTTCTTCCTCATCAAACTCACCAATGAGCTCTTCTATCCTTGCTTGCGCCTTAGCTGCCTCATTCTTATATTTGATCGCCCGTGCTTCATGAACTGCTGTGTGAACACTCATCTGTTTGTTTTGGGTTTCCAAGAAATAGTTGAAGTTCCTTGCCCGTTGAATATCTGTCAATTCACTGTCTTGACAGAGGAACAATGTAATTTGGATGGTTGCAACAAATTTCCTTACAATATAAAGAACCCTTGCTCTTTCAGAAAAAGGCCTGTCCACCTTTAAAGTATCTCTGTCAGTAGATTTCTCAATAAGAGACCATCCAGTGAAAAGGAGCCAACTGTTAGGTGAATTGTCTGTTCATAGTGTCAAGAAATCACCTTGTTCTGG
Source organism: Pinus albicaulis (assembly GCA_034641835.2). Classification (NCBI taxonomy): domain Eukaryota; kingdom Viridiplantae; phylum Streptophyta; class Pinopsida; order Pinales; family Pinaceae; genus Pinus; species Pinus albicaulis. Next base: position 266,954,930 of record CM076582.1, on the reverse strand, counting down.
TGAGGTTTAGAGGTCAACAATACATCTGTATCTTTGTCCAAGGTAGACCTTCCAATCATTACAAAACCTGCCTTTCCTATTGTGCTAATGAATCAACAAACTTGTGGCTTATGCAATCAAACCTCAGTGTAAGTATACAGTCAGATTTACAGTTAGAGAACAGAGGTGACAGAGTTAAACAAGCTATAAAGTTTCAACAGAGGCTGTAGCAGCTTATTTCTAAAATAATCAGTGACCCTTTATCAATGTAACCATTTCCTTTGCAGAAAAAGCCTCTACTCTATATGAACATACACTTATCAATAAGCTCGAAAAACAAAATATAGTCAAGCAACAAACACAGTGAACACTGTCTTTTCTGTGGGAAGTGTGAGCAACTTTCCCCTGTAGCTTTCAACCTATAAACTGCTCTTTGACAAAAACCCTTTTTTCTGATTACACTTCACTGTCTTCTATAGGTATGTCACTTCATCAAACAGAATCATACACATACAAAGTTAACCCCTGGGCATGAGCATGTACCAAATTTCACCAAGGGGAAAGTGGAATAAGTGTGATGCTAAATTTGGAGAGGTTTTCAAGGTGGCAAATACAGCTCTGCAAATACCATATTGGGTACGTGGTCAACCATTAACTCTTTTCAATCAAAAATCGCTTTCTGTAGGTCACCTTCCTTAAATTCAGCTTTAATAATACATACTATTTTTCAATTTTCAGCACCTTTATTTGGTTCTTCAAACAATTTTGCAAAAGGAACGCCTCCAACTACAATGGTGGTATTACTGACTCTTTTTTACGGAAATGAAAACCACGCACTGTCCTTTGTCCCTTTGATATACAGAGGATTTTTCAGAAGAACACAAGTGTTCATCTCATGATCATTTTGTTTCAAATAGTGGCAGACTATTTTCACCTTCAGAAACACCTCATTTTCCTCTTTGCTTTAAACAATACACACAACTAACAGATTTTGACTATGTTCTATCTCAAGTTTGATGGAAAATTGCAATGGTTACTCGTGATAGTGCTCAATTCAACCCTTTGGTGTTTTGCTCCTAACCTCATTATCACATTAAAACCTCGTTTTTATAAACTTGAACAGTGGTTTTTTAAACCCTTACAGCACTTTGCAGTTTTGAAAAACCAAGGGGGCACGTGATAAATACCTTGAGAATATGGTGAAAAATCTCATTGATGCATTTAGGCTAGCTTCAGAGGTGTTTTGCATAACTTAAGAGGGCCATACAGATGCGCGACGTGCTGGGCTTTCAGAGTGCCGCGCCAAAACAGACTGTCGGGTGGCTCTGTCGGGTCGGCCGGGCGCCGTGTACAGGCGCTTCGCGCACATGTACAGGCACGTCGCGCGGCAGTTGAGCGCTCATGCAAATCTTCTCCTGGGCACGTCGCGCAGTTTTCCAGGCGCGTCGCGCGGAGAAAAAAAATGACAAACTCCTGCAAATCAACCCGAAACTTCTTTGTTTGATGCTGTGGAAACCTTGCTTGTAATTTTGAAAATGAAATTTCACTCTTCGACTTTACTCTTATGTCATTTCAAACTCTCAACGGTCACCTTTGTCATTTATTTGAAATGCAAAAAGAACTTTTGGTTTAGCAGATATAGCTTGACAAGTTAGAACTCTGTTTCACTCATACACATGACTCTGAAGGGTGGTTCCTGTTAGTTTTGCCTCTCTGGTGACCATTTAACACAGCAACTTCAAATTTGAAAAATAACCTAATGACCTGCAAACCATATCTGCCACTTTGTTAATAATGCTGGTGATATTCATTATGTACAGTAACCCCTCTTTTAAAACTGTCAAGAAAATACTGAGGACTACTTTGATATTTGAATGAGTAGGGTTTGTATTTTCAACTTGTTTGGACAGTTTCTGTCTCCAACTTGCTCCTTCAACCTCTTTCTCAATGCAGGTGCCCACATTTTCTAACATTATTTGGATTTAGTCATGGCTCTGTGATTTAAGAAAAGCGCCTCTTTTCAAAATGCTTCCATGCTTGTATGGTGCTTCATCAGTCTTTTCTTCCACTGTAGGTGTCAAACTTGCTGCAGTTTTTCATAGTTTGCCATGGTCTTTTAAGAAGGGCACATTTTCACTACATTCCTCTGCTCAAAACACATTATATAATATCTCTGTTTATTGAATAATGGAAACTTATTTTTTCCTTGAACTTTCCAAAACACTGACAGTCTATCAAAACAACTCCTTTGCCTATTCATAAATTTGTATACCTATTTACAATGTCTTTTTGGGAACTAATCTTGAATTGACTCCCATCATTTGTGATTTATATCTGAAAGGAGAAATTTATGAACCAGGAGGAATAGGTCCCTTTGAAACACAGTTATCATTTCCTTTGACCAGTGCATTGATCTTTTTTTTTTTTTTGTAACAGAATCATTCCAATGTTCAAATCTGTCCACTGCTTGACACTTTTGGTGATATTTTTAACAAGGAAAAACCACTCAAGATCTGTCGAAGAGCATTGAAAGCTGTTTTGTCATTTTAAAAGGAGGTGGTCTGTCTTCTTCCAACTTGGTTGATAGTTTCTGCTTCCAGGTGATTCATAAGCTCCTCCTTTGATTGTAAGTGCCATATTTTAGTTGCATCCATTCATACTATCTTTCTCTGTTTACTTGAAAGGAACTATTTTAGACTTTTTGGAATGTGACAGTGAGGTGTTGTTTGACCCCTTCTCCTAAGGAAACTGCCCTTTTTTGTATCAATGGCATGCATATTCAAATTGTCTCCTGTCCACTATGATGTATAGTTTGAAAGACATTTCCCTATGAGTAGGAAAACCAATACCTTTTGAAACATAAACACCATCTGTTGCCTGTGTAATGACTTTTGCTTTCCTTCTTTGTCTCTTTCCACTGCATCTTTGACCAATCAGTCTTTAAAAACAGTCAGTGCCTTGGCCATCTGCTCATGAATGAAGGAGGCCCTTCACTTGGAAAAGTATCTGAATATTGTTTGATAAGACTGCCTGACAAGGGTTTTTCTTGGATATGATGGTAAGAAAACAAACTTGAAAACATTAATACTTTTACCTCTGCCTGCAATCACTACTGTGCTTCAGAAAAACCCTAGTCAAGGTGTCACTGTCTCACTGTACTGCTCTTGGCTGAGGGGAACTGAAATGTCACCATTTGCCTTGGTCAAATTATGACAAATTATTTGAAAGATAATCTCTGTGAGTAGGGAGGTTAGCACCCTTTGAAAAACAACCACCTTTTCTTCTGCCTGTGTAATGACATGATTTGTCAACATTTCTTCAATTTGGTCTTGTTGAAACAACAGGCTGCTTATGATTAGAATTGTTTTCACTAATGATGTGTCTCTCTAAGGTTTTAACAATTCATATGATTTGAAAGCTTTAAATGACTTCCTTTACAAGACCAAAACTCTGTTTTCCCTTTAACTTGCATACTTCAGACTCTAGCCCTGTTATGATCATCACTTACACTCAGAAAACCTAGAGTCACTGTTTCACTGTTCAGTAAAAAGAAAACCTGGGCTTTTGCAATCCTTAAAGTCAATATTGGCCAGCGCCCTCTGCTTGTAGATGAAGGAGGCGCCCTAACCCTCTGCTTGTAAATGAAGGAGATTCTTGGTCATGACAAATTACCAGTTTGCTGTGACAGTGGTGTCTTTCTCTTACTGTGATTTTCATGCTGAAAGGAAGCTACAAGGTCTTGATGAGTAACTCTCTGTCTTGCAGATATATCTCAGGCTCATGTTTACATTGAGAAGCAGCTGTTCTTCTAAATGTAGATTCAAGCAATTTCTTCTGAGATGATGTTATATTTCCTGCCTGTGCAAAATCCATAAAACACTGTGAAACACCTAATAATCAATTTGAGACTTTGGTTTATGCAGTGCTGAGACCTAGGGGTGTGTAAGTGGCACGACCTAGAGCTGTGATCAACTTGATTTGCAGAGTGGGAGGTCTGTCATGAATGGTCTGTGTCAGATGGAGATTTTTGGCCTTTTGATGTTTGCCAAAGGTAAAATTCCTTAAAGCGCCACTTCCTAACTTAGGGGAGGCTTTTGAAACAGACTTGGATTTTCCTTTTAGAGCTGATGGGCAGACCAGTAGGGTTGAAGCTAGATAGGATAGTGATAATGAGTTTTGACTTTGACATGGGCGGACTAAAAAGTAGGAGGGCGAAAAAAGTTTTTTATGAGGGTTTTCTAGATTTCCCCAGTATCTTGTTAGTGATGACAAGATCCATAGCTGAGTTTTCTAGAAGCTGATTAACAATGCGGGGGACTCAACTCAAAGGAAACACTTGAAATCAAGCTGGCCTTTACATTCTTAGTTTCAGACGTAATTGATTCATGAGAGATTCTTTGTTAGGTCAAAACCATTCTTAATATTTATAAACATGCTCGTGGCAATGTGTTAACACAATAGGTGGAGCGGGACAATTGAATTGCAACAATAAAACTAGCAGCTTTGAGTTCATTTGGATGACACAATGGTCATTAACATGCAATATTGGATGAGATAGAAGCTCTTATAGTTTATGCAAATGTGGCCCTTGGCCGAAGCCTAAAACCCTGAGGTGGAATATATTTCTGGCAATGAGAGACCGGTCACCTCCATTAAGAAGTTCTATACTTCTCTATCATTGAGCCTTTGGTTAGTATATAAATGACTTGGGGAGTACTAGTCATCTCAGGTAAGATAGTTTCTGTAATAGGGGATTGAAATGTCAGTGGTAGACTTCAACACATTTATTGGATGCTTATGTGGATGTTGGTTTGAATTCCTAGCCAACAAACATTGTTTGTTATACAAGTAGATGAGAGTGAGTAACAAAAGAAATGGCAGTCTAATGAAGAAAAGGTAACTAAGGTATTGGATTAGAATGTTTTTCTTATTTGATAATAATCATATGATTGACTTGCTATAAAAACTTATGACAGAGATAAATGGTGGTTGTGATTGAAAAAACTATGTGAATAATAGTCGAAAAAATCATATAGCCAACAAGACTTTGTGATGCTTTCAATTAAGGATGCCCCAAACCAACAAACTTCATATATCAATCCAATTATTAGTCCCAACTATGCCCAAAATATGGAGTCATGCTCAATTCATACATCTTTTTCTGGTTATAGCATAGTTTGTCTTTGTTGATGGCATCCAAGATAAGTAACTAAAAACACTCTAGGAGGACCCCTGAAATGTTGTTTTCCAAATCAGAAACAGATTCCGGTGTGTCACTACTTTGAAATGTTGAAAAAGTGTTTTGGTGACATTCTGGCTTTCTAAAATGTTTTATCAGTTTCTTGTGTTGGGGTTCCCATGTTTTGGCCAGGTTGACAGGACCAAAAGATGAGACCACATAGACCCACTTTTAGACCTTAAGATCTAGCCCTCCTGGGTCCAGAGAGGGATCTCTCTATGATTGTCAAAGGTGTTTGTCTTTGAAGCTCACAATGAGGTATTAGGCTAGGTATGAAGCACAGGATTTGTTGGTTTGATTGTTTATGTTTGGTTGTTGGGAATCAGGAAAGGAAGGTCCAATATAAGACAAGGATGAGCATAGAGGGGATTAGGCAAAGGTAGATAATTCAGAGAACATCAAGGCCATTGGGCAATGGAGTGAAGAAAGGATTTACTTGTGTTCAATGTGCAAGCTTTCAGTTGGGCTGGTCATCTAGAGCATTTGGATCTTAGAGGATGATTGGTGAAATGGAACATTAAGGACTGAAAATGAGAGAAGGGGAACCACCCAATTCTATCTATAGATCAGGTCAGAGGTCATTTAACTCTAGACCTGCTTGGACAAAATCAGAGGCAGTACAAGGGATATTAGAAAGGCTTAATTGGGATGGAAAGATCCTAGCGAGGCAGAGACCGGGTTCTAGACCTCCCAGTGTTCTCAACTCATCCAACTAAATCCTAGCAAGAACATCTAAACATAGATTTCATTAATTCATACATCAGAGAACAGGCAACAACATCCACTACACTGGTTAAATCAATTGAAATCAATACTCAGATACACATATAAGCAGAAAAAATAAAAGGCTGGGAGAGCAGCAACATAAGGTACCTATCAAGGGTAAATCTTATGCCAAACTTTTGATGCAAGCTGGTAGAAATGGAATGAAATGGAATCAAACATAGAGACAAGAAAACATCACCAGCTGCTTTAGAGCAGAATCCAAAGAAATGTGCTTGTCATATTAAAAAAAACACCAATCAGGTACATCATTGCCCACAGCTTGAACACTCAGTCTGAATACATCAAGTCTCAACCTATCTTACAATATTACACAGAGAGCTTGTCTCAAGAGGAGAATGCTTGCATTTCTCTGATATCTCATCAACAACCAACAACAACCATTACAATGTTTCTTTCTGCGATTTATAGCTAAAGGGGAACAGAAGGGGTAGGTGAAAAACTAAATGTTGTATTAACCCCTTGAAACGAAAGAGGACCGAAGCCCATTTTGTTTGAACGTTGAGCATTTAATCTCTGTCACCCCTCGATGAAAGAGTGATCTTCTTTTGGATATGATTTTGACATCTTTGGGCTGCGGTGTTGTACTTGTGGTAAATAACAAAGGCAAATGGACTGCTGAGAAGTCTGCTACATAAATGTTCTAATTGCTCTGAACTGCTGTTAGGGTGGAAATTCCTTTAGGGACACGGTGTATAGTAAAAGCTGTATGGGCGCCCTGTACTTGATGAAGAAAAACATCCTGCTAATGCATAAACCCTGATATTACCTTTTACTTGTACTCAGGATCCTTTGATCGATCCTCGGGGTCTTTAAACCGATGCTTTGCTTCTTTAAACCATAGATTTAAGGCTCAAGGTTTCCTTTGACGTGCCTTAATCTCCTTGTTTTGTACTGAAAAAATTTTCCGCTCCATCTCTGCCTCTGTCCATGCATTTCGAGCTTTAACGGCGCTGGAAGGTTTTCAACAACATTTAAACCCTGCTCTTTTAATGAACGCCCCATCTTCACCTTCTTGGGTCATTTTCATCAATTCTGACTCTGTAAACGATCTTCTTTGATTTCTATGTCCTTGTAGTAGAGGTGTGCATCATGGTTGTCATTCGCTTTTGAAAACCCTGCAAAAAAGGTAAACTGGTTGAGAAGACATACACGGGGGTGGCGGACACGATGGAGATGATGGGAACCGCCCAGCAGGATGGACAGATAGCGGAATTGTGCAGGAACACGGTGGGAACATTCATGGCATGGAGAAAGGTGGCGGAATGCAGTCGGAGGCGGAGAAAATGAAATTTCAATGAAAAACATTGAAAATGGCCCTTTTGGACGAATAAACATGAATGGATGGGAAGATTGTACGGTGGGTACACGTGGAGATGACGTGGCGGGACCGGGGACAGTGGAATAGTCAACGACGGAGGGACAAATCTGGACCGTTGATCATGGTGGAGATAAACGGTGGAGGGTGACGGACAGTGGGCCAGGGGTGCGGTGGAGATGGTTTAACCTGTGCGCAGCTTTGTTGATTGACAACCGTAGGATGAAGCTCTCGAGATCTGATGGCTGTCGTGGATTTCGCTACGCGCCCTATACCGAAAGATAATGCGCGAGGAGAAAGCAGTTTTTTCGTCGTACAAGGGATAGGTGGCGAGCGCTGAATGGATTCGCTGGGTGCTCGGGGAAAACCACCTACTGCGCCTAAGCGGTGCGAAATAAACCAGGTAGTTTTACGCTATTGCGTAGCGGGGCCCACAGAAGTAGGTACCTCCTGGACCATTGGATTATCGTTTTAAATGGACAACGATGGCGCGAGATGAAAAATGAACGGGGAAACACGGGGGGCATTGGGGTTAACGTTCACTGTCTGATCAACCAAGATCAACGGCGGCCGTCGCGCTCGATCAACCTATGGAATAGGCACCTTTGGAGCTGGCGGGTGGTTCCAGTGTGGGGTTACATGGAGGAACGGGGTGCGGGCTATGGCTGAAGGGGGCTAGGGCCCAATATATGAAATATGTTATTTTTTACCCATTTTTAATGCATTTTAGGCCAAATGATAGCAATGATAGAGGAAAAGAGGGAAAAAATAAGCTGATTGAAGGATAAGGGTAGGGTTTGAAGGGGGTTCTGGGGAATCTAGGGGATTAGAGGGGGAATTTTCAAAGGGGAAATGAGGTGAAAATGTGGTGTTCTGCAGGAGTATAAGGGGCAATGTTGGTCCTTTAGGGGTAGCAATATAACCAGTGAGGCTTTAGATGGGAAATCAATAAAGGGGACTTATATTAGGCACAACACAAAGAGGCTTCAAGGAGGATGGGTTTTCAGGGGAAAAGGCATTCCTTGAAGACTCCAAAACAATCCAGCCCCCCTAGCTTGCTTGTGAAGAATTTTAATAGGGGGGCCAACAGTGGCTCCACATGGGGATGGCTTCTTCTTGAAGGAGGCAAGAAACCAGAAATGATCTTTGGAGTAGGCCAGTTGCCTGCAACTCAGCACACCCCTTTATTTCTTCCCTTTTCAGCTGCCACAATATGTTAGATACACAAATCAGCAGAAACATTTCCCAACCAATCTACCTACCCAAACTACAATCCTAACAATTTTCCCTTGGGTGCATTTGAACTAGCAGACCCTTCACATCATTTATTTTTGAAACAGAAAACAAATCTATTCTACCTCTACCCTTATTTCTCCATGAGGCCAGATTGAACTGTTGGCCACATATGTTTCTCTACCTAATATACTACCTGTTGGGATTAAACTGTCCAACAGGCTTCTTCTCCTACATTCTAAGATAGGACATTCAAAACAGCCAAGCTAGGATTAAACTGTCTGACTTGCTGTGGATCCAAGGCATAAAAACAGTTGCACATGGATAGAATATTGCAGAAAACAAAACTGTGAAGGCTTAAAATATGAAACTTGCAGCATCCTTCTTCTTTCGCGACTCAAGTTTTGAGCTTGTTAGAGTCACTTCTTTTTCTTCCTTTCAACTCTGGTTTTGGGCATGTTAGAGCTGATTCCTCTTTTCACTGCTGGTCCAGGTTTTGAGAATATTAGGACCAGCTATTCTGCTCCCATTTGGCTCAGATTTTGATCATGTTTGAGCCACTCTTTTGCCTTTCGGAGGTTCATGTTTTGAGCATGTCTGAACCTCTCCTCTTTTTTTCCTTTTTTTTAGATCAGAAGAAAACACTGCAATGGTATGTACAATGGAATGGAAACTGGAAACTGAAATTTAGCAGAAGTAATCCTTGAGCATCCTGCCATTGACAGGACCCCCAAACAGCTCTGTACCATCAAGTTCTTGTAGGAAAAATGCATTAGGACCCACAGTGGCTTGGATAATATATGGACCTTGCCACAAAATATCAAACTTGCCATGTTTACCTTTGTCCTCTCTCCTTGAATCCCATTTCAAAACCTTGTCCCCAACTTTGAAATCTGAAGCTTTGGCTCTTTTTTTGAACTTTCTCTTTATTCTTTCCTGAACTCTGACAGCTCTGCTATAAACCTCCTCCCTTGTTTGCTGTAGATGGATGGTTTCGTTGATTCTTCTCACCATACTGTTTTCCTCTGTCTGAATCTCTTGGACAAGCTTAATCACTGGCACTCCTAGGCTAGTAGGAAAAACTGATTCAGTTCCATAGACAAGCTGGAATGGTGACATGCCAATAGATTTTTTCGTCGTGAGCCTATTCGCCCACAAAGCATGCACCAACTTTTTGTGCCATGAACTTCTGTTCTCTTCCAGCAGCTTCTTAATGATGTTCACTAGGCTTTTGTTGGATGATTCAGCTAACCTATTTTCCTCAGGGTAATAGGCAGTTGAATAACCGAGGGCTATTCCATACCTGTGACAGAAATCCACCATTCTCTCGGATCCGAAAGAAACAGCATTGTCAGTGATTATTTTTCTTGGACAGCCAAATCGAGACAAGATGAAGTCTTCTAGGAACCTAATGATGACAGAAACAGTGGCGTTCCTAGTGGGTATGGCTTCTATCCATTTGGTGAAGTAATCCGTAGCAGTTAGGATCCATTTGTGTTGTCCAGAAGAAGAGGGGTGAATTTCCCCAATGAATTCTAGGCCCCATTGCATGAAGGGACCTTCTACGGTGATAGGTTGTAAAGGGAGGGGGAGGAGCTTTCTTTTGCCTTCGAAGATCTGACATTTGTGGCAGGTAAGAATCATTTTATGGACATCATTGAAGAGTGTAGGCCAATAGTAACTAGTCCTGAGTATTTTATTTGTAGTGGCTTTCCAACTCAAGTGGCCTCCACACTCCCTGGCGTGAAATTCTTGTTTGATTCCTTCAGCTTCAGTTTCAGACAAAAATTTAAACAATAGGCCATTTGGATTTTTCCAATATAGGTTTTCATCCAAAATGCGGTAGTTTCTAGATTTCAGCTTTATGAATCTGGCCTTAGTTTTGGACAGTTCTGGAGGGGCATTGAGATTAGTGAGCACATAAAGGATATCAGAATACCAAGGAGAGTTCTAAAACTTCTCCTCAACAGTTGGGAGGGGCGATCCTTCCTGCTCATCTAAGGCATTTACCATGTTAATGTCAAGGGCCTGCAGATTGGATTCAGCCATTAATTGGGCCAGGCCTTGACCTTTGATCAGTTTGGTGGGCTTTATCTCGAGGTCGTACTCTAAGATTGTAGCGATCCATTTTCCCCTTTTCCCATTAGGGTCTTGGGACAAGATGTCTTTGACCACTATATTTGGCACATAAGCAATGGTGTGAGAATGCAGAATATACATCCTAAAGTATTTTAAGGCCCTTACCAGGGCATAGGCCTACTTTTCCATAATTTTGTACTTCAAGGGTGCATCCCTTAAGGCCTTACTGAAAAAGGCAATTGGCTGTTCATTCCCTTTTGAATTTCTCTGCAGTAAAACCACAGCCACTGTATGCTGTGAGGTGAATGAAAAGATTAGGAAATCCTTTGAGAAGTATGGGTTGATGAGGAAAGGGGCTTGAGTGAGTGCAAGCTTTACTGACTCAAAGGATTTCTTGGCGTCAATAGTCCACTTAATTCCTGCACCTTTCTTCAACATGTCAGTCATTTTCCTGAGATGCTCAGCAAGATTGGGAATGAATCTCCTAAGGAAATTGATCTTCCCAATGAAGGACTGTAACTCCTTGATGTTTCTCGGGTGTGTGATTTGAAGTATTCCCTCAACTCGCTGTGGGTCTATCCTAATCCCTTTCTCAGATATAATGTGACCAACAAGTTTTCCTTCTTGCAGCCCAAACACAGTTTTCTTAGGATTTAAGGACAGACCGTACCTTATAATTTTTTCAAAAAATTTTCTCAGATGTTTCAGGTGTTCTTCTTTAGTTTTAGAAAAGAAAATCAAGTCATCCAAGTAGATAACTATGAAGTGTCCTATCTCATCTGAGAAAGCTATATCCATCGCTCTCTGGAAGGTAGCTCCAGCATTAATCAGTCCAAAGGGCATTTTCACATATATGAAGGTGCCCCATGGGGTGGTAAAAGCTGTTTTGAGTTGATCTTCTGGGAGTACAAGAACTTGATTGTATCCTGAAAAACCATCAAGAAGGGAGATTCTCTTAGAGCCCACTACCTTCTGTAGGATATGTTCCATTCTAGGCAAAAGGTAGTTGTCTTTCAGGGAGGCTCTATTGAGGTTTCTAAAGTCTATGCATAGTCTGATCTCCCCTGTTTTCTTTCTCACAGCCACTAAGTTTGACACCCAATCAGAAAACCTTATAGGGACTATTATGCCTGCATCATACATCTTTTTTATCTCTTTCTCTACTGTAGGAAATTGTTTCGGATTGATCCTACAGAGTTTTTGTCTGAAAGGCTTCTAATTTTTCTTTAGGGGTATCTTGTGTTGTATGATGTTGGTGTCATAGGCCTTTAAGTCTTCATAGCTCCATGCAAACACATCAATGAATTCCTTAAACATGTCAATGTATTTTTTCTTCATGTCTGCAAGTATAGACTTAGCCAGTTTAATCATTTTGGGCGTATCTTCAGTGCCTACGTTGCATTCTTCTATGTCTGAGTCTGCATGTTCTATAGTGGGCTTTCTTGCTACGTCATCAAAGTCAAAAAGGTCCTATAGGGGTGCCAGGCCTCTGGGTATGTTCTTATCTTTGGCCTGCAACACCTCCATTTCCTCATTTTCTGTGTTTCCACATTTTTCGGTCGGATTTCCAATTCCCTTAGAAAGGTGTTTATTTCTACGTTACAAGGTGGGGGTTATTCATCAGAGGATTCCTCACCAAGGTAGTCGTCTTCGTCTTTATAGTCTGAACTGGAAAATTCAAACTCATTCCTGCCTGTCAGGAAGTCCTCAATATATTTGTCTCCTTCGAAGACCTGCCAATATTTTTCATTGTCTGGCACTGCAGGTCTGAACTTCGTCTGAATGATAATTTTTTGCTCAGGGGGAGTCTTAGGATATGAACTAGCCAGGCAGGCTAATCCGTTAGCAATAGTGTTTTGACTCCTGGGAACAAACACCAAATCATATTCCACGAACGTGTTCAATAAATCTACAACATCATTCCTATACGCTCTAAGTCAGGGATGTTTCGATGTATATTCACCATTCACCTATTTGATAACTAACTCTGAGTCTCCTCTCATAGATATCCTATGGGCTCCTAATTTTTTCAATAGATTCAGATCTAGGATGAGAGCCTCATATTCTGCAATATTGTTCGTGCATTTGAAGTGCAGATTTACAGCGTGGATCTCCGCAAAATCACTCTCTACGTTACGTACCCACACCCCCGCTCCAGCAGCTTTCCTAGTACAAGATCCATGGAAATTCATTTCCCACAGGGGTTCATTTTCCGTTTCATCATTCTTTCCTTCCCTACAGAGGGGTTCACTGTTGTGTTGCATTACAGGGTCTGTACTAGGCTATGGGTTGTTTTGTTCTTCATGACATGTGTGGAGTTCAGAGAGTTGGCTATCTTACTGTTTACGTTCTGTTTCTGGTTCTCTCAGAGTTTCGTTTTCAGTACCCTACCCATGGTCTTCTTCGTCGTATTCTTCTAGGGTTTCCATTATGTTAAAGTTCATGGGCTCTACGTTGTTGTTTGTATTTCTGTTTCCTGACACTGGCTCTCCTAAGGATGGGTCGTTATAAAGAATGAAAGAATCCAGGTAAGTGTGTACAGAGTATAATGGTGAATTTTCAGGTTTCTCGGGGCTATTGACTAGGAATTTCATCTGGGACTCTCTATAAAGTCTTCTAAGTTGGCCAAATATAGGGATAGTGGCATATGAGCCATCCATCTGCATTGTTCCTTGCAGTTTGGCTCCCCATGATCTTGACAATAACATGCCATACTTGGGTGGCACATCTGCTGCCACCACATCCATGACCATACATTTAGCTGGGATTTGGGTCAAGCTCACACATAAGTCTTTGATTAGGCCTAGGCATTTTACTCTGCTAGAGTCGAACGAATATAGATCTTTGTAAGGTTGGGTTATCTCTAGGCCAAGATTTTCCATCACTACCTTAGGCATTAAATTGTGTGATGCTCCGGAATCGTGCATGGCATTGTGGAGTATTTTGTCATGAATGTTGAGACCAATATAAAAAGGTGGAACTACCCCTTCCTGAAACTTTCCCTTAATCTTTGGACCAAACTGGAGGGCAGGTTGATCATCACTCAAATTCATAGTGTCATTGTTTTCCCCCAGATTCAACGCTTTCAAAATTTGGCCCTTATATACATCCTGAGTGGCCAACTCAGATAATGGTACAGAGATTTTGATTTTTGCAATCTCACTCTCTAAATTGAAAGTGGACTGGGTCTTTGGAGTGCTAATTCTGTTTTATTTGCTACTGCCTTAGTAGCTAAATTAGTTTGTGATTTCTCACTATGTACAGGGTCAGGAATCATTTTATCAGGAGCACTAACTGCAGTGCTAGTGCTGCTGGTTGGTCGACTTTGTTTTTCAGTGTCTTGGTTGTCTTTTTCTCTGTTTTTTCCAGAACTTTCAGCTATTGTTTTATTACTTTCAGCAGATGCTTTAGAAGATCTGTCCGGCCTTTTTTTGATGGTGATCTCAGGAGCTTTGGTTTTGGAAGTATCTTGGCTCTTTTTGCTCCTAATTTCATATTGTTCTCTGACCTGTAACATGGCATTTTCAAATCCTAATCTGTAATATTCAGTTTCTAACCGTTCCTCATCCCAGTGTGAAGGTGAGGGTTGGTCTTCCCCTGAATCACAGTTAAGGACTGAATCTTCTGTTTCAAACATGTTTATTTCATTCCCCTCAGGCTCTTCTATGGTTCCCTCATCTCCGTCAAGAGATTTTTGGAATGGGGGAACAACTTGTTGGTCTGACTCTCTCTGTCTGTTGAGAGTGGTATTGTTTCTTCTAAAGTTTTGGTTCTGATTTTGGTTCTGGTTTCTGTTCTGATTGCTATCTGTGAAAACCATTTTTTCCATCATTTGCTGTAGTATTTCCACATTTTTAGATAATCTATCATAACTTGGGTCTGAAGTAGAAGCTACAGTGTCATCCCTATATGTTACCCTCTTCTCAGCTTTCAATCTTGCCCTCTTTTCCATCAAGTTTGCTTCTATAGTTATGGCTCCTTTCTGCATGTCTTCCAATGTGTTATAATATTTATCTCTGAGCTCATAGGCCATGTCAGCATCAAATCCATCATGATATTTGGCTAGGGCCATCCCTTATGGAGGTTTCATGTGTGGAGGGAGAGCATTGTAAATGTTGTTGAATCTAGTGGTGTAATCATGGATGCTCTCTCCTACGTTCCTCTTAAGGGACATGTAGTCTTCTAGGAGCTGGCGAGGGTTTTCTCTAACTTCCCATTTGTTGATGAAGGTTTGATATAATGCAGGGAGGTCTTGGATACTGCCAAAGGGTAAACCTTTAAACCATTTCTTTACATCACCCCCTAAGCTTTGGGCAAAGATTCTCATCTTGATTGTTTCATCATCAATTTCCATGTAGTCAAAAGAATCCTCCATCTTATCTACATGTTGTTGGGATATGATGGATTCTTTATTAGTGAAATGTGGGATTTTTGACCGATAATCATTGGGCAAGGGTAACAAGGGTTGAGGTAAAACTAAAGGTGCATACCAAGCTTCCATGATAATGTTCTGATGGGGTACCGGGTTAACTTGAGCAGCTGGTATATGGATAAAAGGGATATTAGGACCAGCAGAAGTCTGCTGAGCAGATCTAGGGTGGGAGAGCCCCAAATTTTGAATGAAATGAATATCAGGCAGTGTATATGGAGGAGTTCCTCTATCCCTAGTGTGTTGAACACTATGAGATGGTGAACTGTGAAGCTCAGGGTCTGGCTAGTCTAGATGATTGAATGACCCAGTTCTTGGTAGTCTATCGAGTATGTCTAGGTCAGGGAGAAAATGTGGTAGAGCTGCTAGGTCTTCTGGCGCAGAGTTAGCTCTATAAATGTGACTGGAAATAGTTGGTCTTTTAGGTGTAGGAGCTCCCTTGAGGATACTCTCCGGATTGTCAACTATTTCAGGTGGGTCAGGGTTGGGATAAGCTCTTGTGTGGATGGTTCTAAAACCCAGAATGTTGTTTCCTAGCCAAGCAGCTTAACCCTACTTGTTGCTTCTACTGTGGTTGATTGTTGTCTCAGAGGCTGGTCTCCCAGTGGAGTCTAATTGTGAAACCGGGTTAATCAGCAGGCCTACTGATCACCAGTGGAGTCTCTTCATTTAGGAAAAATGGAGTCGCTAGGTGGAGGGTTTTAGGGTATGTCTAAGGGGTTACACTATCCACCACAGTGCTCAGGCACAATCACCTTTCAGGAATCTCCTCAAAAATAAAACTCCAACCAGAGATTGACTGGGAGGGCATTTACCAGATATGTCACCTCTAAAGAGGGTGAGATTCGGAGGCTACCTATCCCTTTCCAGGCTTTGTCTAAGAGTGTGGTGGATACTTGATAATGGAGGTTGGTTCAATAAAGGAGTGACTTGCTGTCAACCTAACCAGAGTTCTAAGTTTCTGAGTCTTGGAAATGTATAAGGTGGAATGCACTCAGATTTTCCCCAGCGGAGTCGCCATTATGTTGGGGTTCCCATGTTTTGGCTAGGTTGACAGGACCAAAATATGAGACAACATAGAACCACTTTTAGACCTTAGGATCTAGCCCTCCTGGGTCCAGAGAGGGATCTCTCTATGATTGTCAAAAGTGTTTGTCTTTGAAGCTCACAATGAGGTATTAGGCTAGGTATGAAGCACAGGATTTTTTGGTTTGATTGTTTATGTTTGGTTGTTGGGAATCAGGAAAGGAAGGTCCAATATAAGACAAGGATGAGCATAGAGGGGATTAGGCAAAGGTAGATAATTCAGAGAACATCAAGGCCATTGGGCAATGGAGTGAAGAAAGGATTTACTTGTGTTCAATGTGCAAGCTTTCAGTTGGGCTGGCCATCTAGAGCATTTGGATCTTAGGGGGTGATTGGTGAAACAGAACATTAAGGACTGAAAATGAGAGAAGGGGAACCACCCAATTCTATCTATAGATCAGGTCAGAGGTCATTTAACTCCAGACCTTCTTGGAAAAAATAAGAGGTAGTACAAGGGATCTTAGAAAGGCTTAATTGGGATGGAAAGATCCTAGTGAGGCAGAGATCGGGTTCTAGAGCTCCCAGTGTTCTCAACTCATCCAACTAAATCCTAGCAAGAACATCAAAACATAGATTTCATTAATTCATACATCTGAGAGCAGGCAACAACATCCACTACACTGGTTAAATCAATTGAAATCAATACTCAGATACATATATAAGCAGAAAACATAAAAGGCTAGGAGAGCAGCAACATAAGGTACCTATCAAGGGTAAATCTTATGCCAAAATTTTGATGCGAGCTGGTATAAATGGAATCAAACACAGAGACAGGAAAACATCACCAGCTGCTTTAGAGCACAATCCAAAGAAATGTGCTTGTCATATTAAAAACAACACCAATCAGGTACATCATTGCCCACAGCTTGAACACTCAGTCTGAATACATCAAGTCTCAGCCTATCTTACAATATTACACAGAGAGCTTGTCTCAAGAGGAGAATGCTTGCATTTCTCTGATATCTCATCAACAACCATTACAATGTTTATTTCTGAGATTTGTAGCTGAAGGGGAACAGAAGGGGTAGGTGAAAAATTGAATGCTGTATTAACCCCTTGAAACGAAAGAGTGCCGAAGCCCATTCTGTTTGAACGTTGAGCATTTAATCTCTGTCACCCCTCGATGAAAGAGTGATCTTCTTTTGGATATGATTTTGACATATTTGGGCTGCGGTGCTGTACTTGTGGTAAATAACAAAGGCAAATGGACTGCTGAGAAGTCTGCTACATAAATGTTCTAATTACTCTGAACTGCTGTTAGGGTGGAAATTCCTTCAGGGACACGGTGCATAGTAAAAGCTATATGGTCACCCTGTACTTGATGAAGAAAAACATCCTACTGATGCATAAACCCTAATATTACCTTTTACTTGTACTCAGGATCCTTTGATCGATCCTCGAGGTCTTCAAACCGGTGCTTTGCTTCTTTAAACTACATATTTAAGGCTCAAGGTTTCCTTTGACGTGCCTTAATCTCCTTGTTTTGTACTGAAACACTTTGCCGCTCCATCTCTGCCTCTGTCCATGCATTTCAAGCTTTAATGGCGCCAGAAGGTTTTCCACAACATTTAAACCATGCTCTTTTAATGAACGTCCCGTCTTCACCTTCTCGGGTCATTTTCATCAATTTTGAATTTGTAAACGATCTTCTTTGATTTCTCTGTCCTTGTAGCAGAGGTGTGCATCATGGTGGTCATTCGCTTTTGAAAAACCTACAAAGCAGGTAAACTGGTTGAGAAGACATACATGGGGGTGGCGGACACGATGGAGACGATGGGAACCGCCTAGCAGGACGGACAGACAGCAGAATTGTGCAGGAACACGGTGGGAACATTCATGGCATGGAGAAAGGTGGCGGAATGCAGTTGCAGGCAGAGAAAATGAAATTTCAACGAAAAACATTGAAAATGGCCCTTTTGGACGAATAAACATGAATGGACAGGAAGATTGTATGGCGGGTACACGTGGAGATGACGTGGCGGGACCGGGGACAGTGGAATAGTCAACGGCGGAGGGACATATCTGGACCATTGATCATGGTGGAGATCAATGGCGGAGGGCGACAGAAGGCGGGCCAGGGGTGCGGTGGAGATGGTTTAACCCGTGCCCAGCTTTGTTGATTGACGACCGTAGGATGAAGCTCCCGAGATCTGACGGCTGTCGTGGATTTCGCTACGTGCCCTGGACCGAAAGATAATTTGCGGGGAGAAAGCAGTTTTTCCGTCGTATAGGGGACAGGTGGCGAGCGCTGAATGGAATCGCTGGGTGCTCGGGGAAAACCACCTACCGCGCCTAAGCAGTGTGAAATAAACTAGGAAATTTTACGCTATTACGCGGCGGGGCCCACAGAAGCAGGTACCTCCTGGACCATTGGATTATCATTTTAAACGGACGGCGATGGCGCGAGATGAAAAATGAACAGGGAAACACAGGGGGTATTAGGGTTAACGTTCACCGTTTGATCAACCAAGATCAATGGCGGCCGTCGCGCCCGATGAACCTATGGAATAGGCACCTTTGGAGCTGGCGAGTGGTTCCAGCACGGGGTTACATGGAGGAATGGGGCGCGGGCTATGGCCGAAGGGGGCTCGGGCCCAATATATGAAATATATGAGTTTTTACCCATTTTTAATGCATTTTAGGCCAAATGATGGCAAAGATTCAGGAAAAGAGGGAAAAAATAAGCTGATTGAAGGATTAGGGTAGGATTTGAAGGGGGTTCTGGGGAATCTAGGGGATTAGAGGGGGGATTTTCAAAGGGGAAAGGAGGTGAAAATGTGGTTTTCTACAGGAGTATGAGGGGAAGTGTTGGTCCTTTAGGGGTAGCAATATAACCAGTGAGGCTTTAGATGGGAAATCAGCAAAGGGGACTTATATTAGGCACGGCACAAAGAGGCTTCAAGGAGGATGGGTTTTCAGGGGAAAAGGCATTCCTTGAAGGCTCCAAAAAAATCCAGCCCCCCCAGCTTTCTTGTCAAGAATTTTCATAGGGGGGCCAACATATTGAAATGCGCAAGATTTTTGTTCCATCTTGAAATTTTTTACAAATTTTGGAAAAATTTCAACAACAACCAACAACTTTTTGGGTAGAAAACTAAGCAACAAATTTAAAACACTTAGGAATCACTAAGCAAAAAACTCTCTGTAAATTTTTGTAGATGTTCTATTCTTGATGCAACTTTTCATTATGTTTCTATTATAAAGATAACATCAAGTACAGGCTGATCCTAAAGCTTTAAAGCATTATTTCACTTTTGTCCAACAACATCATTATGTTCTACAATTGCAATCCAAGTTTTGGTCAACAATTTTAAAGGATTCCTGTAAACCTCCTCCATCATTTGTTTTGTATCACCCTCAATTGCCCCCACACACTATCTTAGAGTACTTCTACAAACTTTTTTCTCGCCTATTACAGAGTTCTCTCCTTACTTGAAAGTTTAGATTTGGTGGCCTCTTCTCATTGGTTCACAAGTTACAACCCAGTTCAACATCAGCCCTTGTATATATTCATAAATATAAAATAGTTGTAAAAGAAGAATTGCGTAGGAAGTCCCTATCAGCCTTTTAGTCTTATAACCTACAGGAATGACCTCCAATAGGGCCTATGAACCACAACCCATTCTAATTTTACTTTTTGTATGGTAAATAATTTGCGTAGGCCCTTTATGGAATACAATTCCAGTTGATTAGCTTGAGATCATCTCTCCTTCCTTGGTTACTCTGCCAAGCCCATTGTTAATTAAAAAATTCATAGATTGAGTTTTGAAACTCCAGCCATTAGATAAGGTGGTAGATAGTACATTCATATTCAATGATGCAATGTTTCTAGGACCAGAAATTAGCCTTATAAATAATTTAGTTTATGCTAGAGGTATATTTTTCCCAAGAACAAGAGAGATAGTAAATATGGTTGTAGAGGGCTTGGTTAGTTTATATGATCAATTTTACTATATGCATCAGTACCAAGGCCCAAGAGGTAGAGTAGGAGGCTGCCATAGCCCCAATGTCATTGAAATCTCAAGACTAGGCAAGGTCTCGAATTGTTGCGCAACAGAAAAGCATCTCTAACCATTCCATTCTACTCAACATGGACTATCATGGCTAGGAGGAGAAGTCCAAGTCTAAACCTTATTCCTTGGGGAAAAGTAGCTCCATGTTATATCTGTTCATTTTCATTTACAAATATAAATGCGCTACTGTCCTGTAGCAAGGCCATTAGAGGTACTTACAAGCCATAATAGCACCACAACTGTCTCCAACAAGAACACGTAAAGAAGAAGGCTTACAGGTGGGAGGACAGGTGGATTTGAGCAAGGATAGGTGCCCTAACCAGGGCCAAGTTCTTCAAAAAATACAAATCACATTTTAAGGAATTGGAAGAGAAGTTTGTGGAGAACAAGTGTAGTATTGGGTTTGAGTCTTGTGATAGCATTATGTGCTTGATGGTGTGAGGGTCACCTTTGTCTAAAAGAACAAAAAGGGAGGTCGATACAACAATAGTTAGAGGGATTTTTTGGAGGGTCTTTAGGCATAGTGTAGGAGTGTTCCTTAGCAAGTAGCTCCTGGAATTGAATGTGCAGTAGCATAGGGGGTGTCTCCATAAGTAAGGGAAACATTCATATTGTTGGTTGGTCCATAAGTGCGGTAGGGATAGTTGAGGAGCAACCTCACCCTAGGGTAGTGTTTTCTTCTTTTAAGTGGACAAAAAATAGAAGAAGCCTTTGGGAGAAGTTGATACAATGATGAAGCAATGGGATAAGGGCTAGAAGAGTGCCCTAACTAGTCTTCTAGAAGCACATAATTCAAGGGCAAGAGGGAAACAATAGAGAGTTTCATATTTCCTCTTGGATGATGGTTTGAAGGGTGTCCTAGGAGATGACTCCAGGGAAATGGAAAAATCCCCATCTATTGCAAAAGGGATTTCCCGTCCAGCAGAAAAAAATTATAATAGAAAAATCATGAAAAGAAAAGGCTCAAATCTCTCTTCCAGACTGGTGACATGGCACAAGGTCACATGGACCACTGTGATTGGTTGACATAACACATTAGAATCATGATTTTAGCATCTAAAATATCTAGGACATGTGGAACTCCATGATAAAGACACATGGTGTGTGGATTTGAGTTTTTCAGGTGGTCAAGTGGGCCGAAAATAGGTGAAATGTGGTACCACTCAGAGATTTACATGTACCAATTGGTACAAGTGGTAGACAATTGGCATGCTCAAACAACGAGGTGATGCAGGAATGACATAAGGGAGAAAATATCAGAAAAGCCCAAAATCTGCAGAACTAAAGCTCATCACCAACCTGAGATTGACAACTTTACATGATGTAACCTATGAAATCGTAAATGGAGAAATCATAGTAACAATAAAGTAACCTATGTAACAATAAATTCAAATTCATCCTGGGAGTGGTAATGGGAGAAATCATAGTGAACAACAGGAAACATGCAGAGTTGCTTACAAACAAATAGATGAAAAAACACATACAAAAAACCTAGATAATAATCATGAACAAGCTTAATATTGAATTATGAACTGTAAAGGAACTTAAAAAATGTGACATTACGAACCTGGTCAAGCACACAATCAAAAATATCCTAGACATGACCCTGGTTGACAACGTGTATTGCTCATGATGCAAGAGGATTTGTACCTGCACTGCCAAGTCAATCAAAATCCATCATTATCTATACAATAAATACAAGTAATTCATGTAGTATTTTTTACTCTAAGATGCATTCTTATGATAATGTTAGAACATATATTGAAAATGTCAAAACATACCTAAATAAGCTCCTCTTCATTTCAAGAAAAATTTATTGGAGTCACATGAACTTGGAACAAGCCTCCCACGATCTGAAAGAGTAGCAACTAAGTCAACAGTGACTTTTTTGTTGCTATGTTGGATCGAGGGAGGTTTGCTCCAAGATTAAATCACTCCAATAAATTATTCTCTACTAAACAGGGCCAACCATGTGAAGGTGGAAGCTCTTATGGCCCCTCCCCCCCCTCCCTCACGTCACTCTCGATTCCCCAATACCCAATCTATATTTAATTTTTTACTTTCATGAGCATAAAAAAAAAAAATCAATAACTAATAAAAAAAAAATTCAACAAAAATTACGCAAGGAAACATTGAAATTAGTGCTTGACATAAAAATAGTATGATAAATGAGTTTTTTATATAACGCAAAAAACGTTCCAAGTATGGTATCGTTTGTCTTATAATAATACAATATTTTACATTATCAAATTTTCTTTTTATTCTTCCTATTTCTAAAGCTCCTAATTACATCATCAATATCATCATGCTTTGCTCCTATTTCGTGCCTTTCGACCCGCACTGCTGACCTAGTTGCATAGTCATGATGTCTGGTCTCATCCAATGACGAGGCATCGCCTACAAAAATAGATAATATTAAATTTTAATTGTCAGTTTTTAAATATCATTGAACTAGTTCGGTAATATTAATAAAAAAAAATTGCAATGAGATTATTTACCTGGTGCACTAGTTGTCGCCGTTGGGACTGTTGCCCTGTCTTCCTCTCTAGTGGTAAGATCCTCAAGGGAAACATTCTCTGTCATTTAAACAAAAAATGTTATAAGGACAACCATCAAGGTATAATTAGAAAAAATCATAAGTGGAAATTAATTACCGTCACGGCCCTCACTGATAGTAGCATTGTCGGCCTGGTCCCCACTACAATGATCAGGTTGCACGTGAGGAACATCTACATCTCACTCTACAACTGGGTTATTTTCCTCGTCGGCAGTGTTGCTCCCCTGATTTAAACAAATTTGTTACACATTAAATTTATGGACGAAAACAAACATATTGAAAGCTTAATGTTTTACCTTATCAAGCATTCTCGATCTTGGGACCTGCCCCAAGCTTCTGCGACGTTCAACTACGGCTTGATAGCTGAAATGGAAAGAGATATTTTTATCTTCCTCTGTAGTTTCTATTCCAAAGTCATCACCCTACATTACATATGATTGTGTATTTTTAATCATATTTGATAGGATTACAAAAATGTTGGAAGGCGATACAATTAATTATAAGATGTTTAGCTACTTACAATTCTTGCGACTAATTTCAAGTAGCCGCCCTAGCCTAGCTTGTGATGGCCCTTTTTTTCAATCCTAGCTTTGGTTGCCTTCGAGGTGTCAGGAAACCTATCATCAAAAGATTGAAGTCAGATATGACATAACACACTTTTATTTTAGACATAGAGAAAATTAAAGCTATTGAATTAAAGTTGTAATTTACCTTGTGGGTCCGGTTGGCATTTTTCCTTCTTTCTTTGCCCTTTTATCTTTTTCGTCATGGATGAGTGCTCTCCACTCACTCTCTAGAACTGTGAGAGGATGCTCGTATCTAGGGTTAAATTGCAATTGTGTCCTATATATGTCCCTGGTATATTTCAAATATTTTTCGGCTACCCGAGCCACTGCTATTCTGTCAAATGTGTCGACCCCAAAAAGGGCTTCTAGATAATCTAGAAGTTCTTTTTTCAGGTTGGAATTCTGGTAATTCCACCTTGTACGTATGGTTGGGCCAAAAATTACCAACGCATGGCTCTCCAAAAACCTGTAGAACTCATTGTTTCCTACACAAAAAAAGATATTATCATTAATTTAAAAATAAAAATCATGATAAAATATGTTTTAGATAGAGTACATGAAATAGTTAAAATATTAAAATTTTCTTGGGAGTTGTACGTGCTTTATAGGGACACCTTCATCGTTCACCAACAACGTGCCATTAATGTTCCCCGTGGAGCTGACACATGTAGCTCCAGGAAACACAATAATGTAGTTGGACATATCAGCCTCATCACTACCAACACGTTCAGCGTTTGGCTGGGTATCTGCTTGGGCACGGTGTGTTTCTTGGCTGGCACCTAAAGGAGTAGAAGGTGTACGAGAGGGTTTTTGGGCAATATCTTACCCTTGTGTCCCACTACCACCAACACCGGGTTCAGAAAGTGTCAGAAAACGCTACATACAAAAGAACTTTTTGTTATTTTAGTCAAAATTAAAAATCAAACTATCACAATTCATCTCATGCAGAACAAAAAAAATATCCTTTTGAATTTTTATTATTACCTGATCTGTTTCTAGCTGGTTCATAAGTTGGTTTATCCTCTCTTCTGTTTCAGGTGTTTGAGGCCCGTCTATAAAAGTATCAAATTTTGACCTTACTTTTCATGTCTTTTTTCGCAACAAGAGCAATGGAGATAGGGATGAAGAAAGATCTTCCTCATAGAGGGAATCATCAAGCGTACCATGGCCAGGTGTCTGCATATTTGAACAAAATTAATATTATTTCAATTATGTAAATAACTAAAATACCTAAAGATAGAGCAATGCTGGCACTTTACATGTTCTTCTGTTGGCCTCTTTCTGCGATCATCCCATCTTGGGGTTGTTCCTGTACTGCCCTGATCAGTCTACCACATTGCAATAAAATTATAAATGTAAAAACTTGAAAACAATATCTAACTTGAAAACACAAAATGAAAACTGAAATAATTTCTAATAAGACACCGGAAGACAGAGTTAGAGTTTCAAATATGTCTTGCATTGAATTCAATCCTGGAAACATGTCATTGCACATTAAGACACCCAAACAAGAGACGAGTTGACAATGAGACTAAAATGGGTTATTTGTAGTGAAATTTTAAAATCTAAAAAGGTATATTAATTATCGAAACAAATCAGCTTCATAATTTTAGTATTATTGAGTCTACAGTGTATAAATCACAAAAAAATTGAAACAAAACACTAGAAAAGCAACAGATTGAAATGTGTATATACTCCAACAGAACTCACATTAATAGGCTCTCATTATGGAGCACAAGACCACCTCTGTGTAAGATGATGGAAAGGCCTAAGGAAGATTTACTATTGGAAAAAATAGTCTGGTGGCTAAAGATATACACTGCCTATTCCATGCCTCTTTAGATTCTTGCTACCAAAGCACACCTTGAGCAATGAGAACACTATTTTTAAGAGTCTGGTCACAAGGAGCAAGGTATAATTACCATAGAAACACCCTACCAGTTTTAGAGAAACCAAAGCTTACAGGTTGAATTACAAGGATATTGAAGACCAAAATGTAAGGATGATGATAATTTTGCTATAAAATATTTCAAAGTGTGGGTTTTCATTGCTTATGGTTGGGTGATTTTCTTACCAAGTTCGTGCAGCACAGACATGTATGCCCCGCCTATCAAGATGGTGGGAAAAAGGAGTGACATCAAATATGGTAGAAGTTCATTCAGCCCAGGAATTGATTGATTCTCTTCTAATTGCTGGAGACAAGCTTGTTGTTTTAGATTTATACGCTCTTGGTTGTGATGCATGTAGATCTGTCCATCCTAAGGTATGTCAGAGGATTGAATCATTAACCAGTTTGTAATATTGTTCTATCAAAACGTTAATTTTTGAAGTAACTATTTTAGCTGTTCCTGGTGAAACATGCCTTTTGATGTATTCCATTCAAACAGCTTTCGAATGGGTTTCTCCTCTCTTTCCTGGAGATAATGTTCTCTGAAATATATTGTTTGAGCTGAAAATTTCTACGTCTCCTTAACCAGCCCCATGTTCTCACCATGGTTGTGCTCCTTTCAGTTTTTCTTTTATGGTCTATTATGGTTTTTCTTAGGGGGTCTGAGAGACTTGGGGTACTCGTTAGATCGTCCTATTATTCTATTAAAAGAGTCTCTGCATCTATCCAACTGTGATCTGAATTCGCGCTGCAAACCTTCTTAAAGAGTGTGTCCGCCTCACAAATTGTGAACCTTGTAGATATGAGTTATGGAAATTTTCTGAAAATCTCTAAACAAGTCCCTGATCCTTTGGTTCCAATTGGAAAGGGTGAGATTGCATCTTTGATGAGAAACTAGATTATCCTTGTAAGCAAATTGATTCTCCTTTTAACAGTGTGATAACCACTAGGCATATTGATCATATAGATATCTTCTTGTTACAAATGTTTACCATGAGTTTTATGATGAACTTATATGGTATCTCTCACTCAATGTTGCAATATAACTAAATTTATTGGCCCAGACAAAAATACTGGATCGATTTCATCATAACAACTATAATTCTACATTTTTCAATTACATGATTCTTACCTAACATGTGCTTTTCTAAGCTTCAGGTCATGCTCTCTTTGGCAGTCACATAAATACTTGTATTTAATAAAATTTTTGCAACATGAATTTTGAGTTCGTACTCAATGGTGCTAACCATTATCATTGCAAATAAATATTATAGTAGTTCTGTCACTCTTTTCTTTATGCTCATATGTATGAGATGACATGGGTATATTACCTTATTTGTTCTCTAATGGAATTTGTATGCAGGGTGCAGAGATTCCCTGCACAAAGATGTTTGGCACATTTTCATTAGCAGTGGGAGCCACGGTATGTGAAATTTCTTTACTTGAGCTGTCGGTATTAGATTTGGAACTAAATATTCAGAAAATAATGACTCCAAATGTGCTTTTATAGGTTAGAATGGAATATTGGGCTCGCTGGGCTCACCGAGCTCTCTGGCATGCTTCGCTGTGGCATATGCATGCGGTATAACTACAATTTACAGAAAGATGGACCAAGAATTACTTTTAAAAAAAAACAATCCAGTTGTAACATAGCAAATATGTTTTTCACTATGCAATCCCCTTATGTTCCATTGATTACAGGACTGTTGAGATGTTAGTTTTAGATTGTAATTGACAATCCATTTTCTTTGGGCAGTCTCATCACAGGCCAAGGGAGGGACCTTTTGAGTTGAATGATGTGTTTTCCATTATCAACGTTGGTCTTACCATTGCATTACTGGCTTATGGATTCTTTAACAAAGGCTTTGTGCCAGGCCTTTGTTTTGGTGCTATAAGTATTGGCCTCTATTTTGACTGTTGCTACCATTTAAATTCACAGAAGTACTAAATTGACAGTATTCTTTAAAGAATGATGTGATTATTGTAAATTTAAACCAAGTTTGATTTAATAGCTATGTCAACGTGATTTTCAACAGCAGTATGTTAGTCACTCTATTATCAACCTACCGTGCATTTTGAAAAATTCCTCAAGGGCTTGGTATCACCATTTTTGGGATGGCATATATGTTTGTCCACGATGGTCTTGTTCATCACCGCTTTCCTGTTGGGTCTATTGCTGATGTTCCATATCTTCTTAAGGTAGCAGCTGGACATCAGGTTTGTTCCTAATTTCCTTATCATAGCTGTATAGATCACTTCATTTATTTGTGAGTTAGACATAGATTTATTTCCAGTAAGTAGCGGATCTCATACAGATTTTTTTAAATTCCACTGCAGCTTCATCATCCAGACAAGTTTAATGGTGTACCATATGGTATTTTCCTTGGACCAAAAGTGAGTTTTCTTCTTCCCTTATAAATTTTTGTATCTTTGTATTTCAAATGTGTTTAGAGTTATTCATGCATGGTATTAGGTGAAGATATATTGATAGTTTATTGATTTTTGAGTTTCAGAGGAACTGGAAGAGGTTGGAGGCCATTAAGAGCTAGAGAAATTGTATAATAGTAAAATAAAGGGCCTCCAAAAGCTTCAGTGAAGGCTCTAACTTTCCTACTTGTGTTATTTGGCACAAATTTTCCCATTTTATATCTACGCTCATAGGCAACTCCATTTTCCTTGAGAGCTAAATTTGTATACACTATGAGATTAATCTTTGGCATGCAAATTAGTACTTGAGACAAGAGTCTTAAAAGAAATAGGGGATTTTATTTTGTCAATGGGGATACTTAACATAAGGGTAGGTTAGAGAAATCCTAATCATCTAGCTCATGTAGATGAGAAAAATCCCCTACATGTATACTACATTAAAAATATTTTTTAGCAGATCACATAATGGTCCAGTCCCTATTTGCAGGGTTTGTAAACTTTGGTTGAACAAGTAATAACCAGTTCTGAAATAATGCCAGTGTATTACTAATGAGGGTTTTGTTGTAAAGAACCTTTTTAAAACCAAATCACACATCAGAAGAAAACGTTGCAGCCTGTTTGGAAAGGACTTTTGGCTATTTATGTATCAGAAACAAGGGTAGCAGATCAAACCATTCATTATGCTTGGTTTTTGAAACTAGCAATAAGTTCAGAAATTATATTCATCATGAAATCAAGTCATTGATATTGAAGATGACAGATGAGAATTAGATTGATGAGATATTTATGTCCATACTCGGTTTCATGAAGACCTAAAAAATTGCTTTTATTCTGGATATTGGCATGTATGGTTCACATGTTAGAATTTTTACCCCAAAATTTTGAAAAGGTGCTTTTGAGGGACCATAGATGATCTTGGGCAGATGGTACTATAGAGTTCTCTTTATCTAATCGAAACTATGTTCACCCTTTCATGTGGTTACTCCTCCTCCAAGCAACTCTTTCTTTTATGTGGTTCCCTAGCACCTCCCGATGCAATTTATAGTGTATGTTATACTTTGAATCTAGTACAGATTTCAGGATTTTTCATAATTGCAGACTCGAATTAGCTAGAAATTTTCAAACTTCTTATCTTGAATACCTATACATTTTTTTTTGCAGATCTGGAGACTTCATACCAAAATTGCAAACCTTAGGCTGAGCTCAATTTTGGGGTAGTTCAGAAAAATTATAAAATTTTCTCTTGCAAAATAGAGGATCTCAGTCACAACAGGAAGCTGGTCTTGAAGAAGTATTTGAGCAGGAAATTTGGTCTCTTATTGAGTTCTTTTATTTGCAGACCTCAAACCTCAAATTTTTACATATTTTGGGCTAGTTTTTGTATACATTGCGTCAAGGAGTTTGGATTTGTGCACTGTTTGGAGATCCTCTTAATAGATTTATTGTTTTTAGTAGCCTTACCTTCAACAAGAAGAAGACCTTATTTGGAAGAAGACATTGGGCTTGGTTGAAAATAGAGTTTGGTTCTTCTTGAAGCAGACTTCAACTCATATTTATTAAAAATATTCCTTGTATTATTGCTAATCTGTGGATAAAAACATTATTAAAGGATTGATAAAACAAAGGAGCAAGTAACCCTTGTTGAAGACCTTATTGAATATATTGTTGGAGCAACTTCTAGTAAACTTGTTGTGAAGACCTTGAGGACATTTTTGGAATAACATTGTTGACGCTGATGGTATAGCATTTTTGGAGATGATCTTGAAGGGCCTTGAAGTGAATCTTTTGGAGCAACTATTGAAAAATCCTTAGAGCATTTAAGTAAGGCACTTTCTATCTTCCATCACCTTTTTCCTTTCAATATCCTTTAAATGATTTTTTTGATATTTAATGTTTGAATAACGTTATAATTCCTTGATTATATGTGTTTGGGGACTTTCCCTTTGAAATTACCCAAAAATACCCTGGCAATTTTATCTTCAGGATGCATGTCTGACCCTACTTTTCAATATTTTGATTGATAGTAGTAAACATAGAGGGGGCTCTTGACTTGGTTTGGTTGGGCCATTAGATCCCTAACATCTACTAGGGATAACCCCCCTTGAGTTGGAGGAGAGCTAGCCCGAAGTGAAAAGAGGTTGGTGAGGTGACAATGGGGCTATTGAATTACACATGTTATCACAATTTAGCTTTAGGACTTTATCTTGATAAGTGCGAGATTTTTCTATATCAATTCTCAAATTGTTTACAACACTATTGTTAAGAACTAATAAGAAGTGATGTTGAGGGGTTTTTGGGTATAAGAAAAAATACCATTTAAAAACAAGGGTTCTCAGTCCTTGGCATTCCTTCACCTGGGCCTAGGGGCACACAAGAATAATTTCACACTAAACCATGAAAAATTAAAAGTAGCTTAACAAATCCATAAATTAATAATAATCATAATTCCTAATTTCATATTGTATGATATAATGCAAATTATTCAAACATGAAACAATGAAGACATGCAATGTCTGAATTTCAAGATTCATGAACCAATACAAGAAGTTAGAAACTACAACTTTGATTCAATACTCTGTGTCCTAACTCTAGGAAGGAATCTAGTTTGTAGTACAAAAAATGCATCGTGTATTATCAATTCTTAATTGACAACAACTAAAGGTCATCTACCTCATCAATTACTTCCCATTTTGTGTTTTTATGTTATATTCCTTATAAAAGTGTCAAATTTCTCTCAAAGTAAGCAACCACTGAATAAAATAAAAAAATAGTTGAAATATGATTGAGAAATGGTCATTTATTTCTTGAAAGGATCTTCACGTTCTCTTTGGTTGTTTTTCATCTCAAGAAACAAGAAATGACCTAAGAAAATATTGTGATGTAATATAAGAAACAACATGGTGCAATGGCCATTTTCAAAACCAAATGATGTCCATTGAGGACATGGCCTTTATTTGGTTCCTGTTTCATAGGAGTTTCGGGTAGAAATGGAACTTTGTTGTACCATTTCCAGTAGTAAAAATGGAAAACCTTATTTTTCCATGGGAAATAATTTACCTTTCCTTTTTCAAGATAATCTAAATCACAAAAAATATGAACTATACTACACACATTCTTGGATAATGTGAAAGTGGAAAAGGAATACCCTACACAAGTGATGCACACATGTACACTTGAACACTAATAGATTTTTGTAGTTGAAAAAATTATGCAATGCTTGTTTTCATTTAAATGTAGGGTTTTTAAGGCAGGGAGAAATAATGGCTGCCAATTTAATAAGTGTTTCTTTGGGAAAAAATTAAATCTTGTATTGGGTGATGAAGATAATAGAGGGTATGGAATCTTGATTCTTGACATTGTGTTTAACTTGAATAACTCAAATGATTATAAATATCATTGGATGAGTTATTTTTTCAAGTATGTCACTCAAAACTCTTATGTCAAAGCATTGTATGATGGCTAGCATTTTCTTGTTTCCCTTTCTTCAGTTCAATGTAAAAAGTATATTAATATATTGGAGCACGAATGATAACTACAATTGTTTGCTCTGCAGTATATCCAACCCCAAGATTATGAAAATATTTCTTAAGTGGAGCTATTGGTTATTGATGAAGCAGCTGAAATTCCATTGCCTGTTGTAAAGGCTCTACTCGGGCCATATTTAGTGTTTATTTGCTCTACTGTAAATGGGTAATAATTATAAATGAGCCAACCACAACCACAGATTTTGAAACCATTCGGTTTCCATGGATAGTGATGATGATATTAACCCTATATATCAGTGACCTATATCTATATGAGAATGATCTCAACATTGACCTTGATATGGTTGTATGGATGTGACCTTTGGTATGTCATCAGAAAATCCCCAAATATCAAAAAATCCCCAAATCTGGAGAACTAAAGCTCATCACTTTCGATCTAGAGTACTACCCTTGTGATAAAGTTGATGAATTTCGATCTCCCATTCTCTACCACTTTGCACTTCACCTTCAATATAGATCAAACCAAGGGCAATTCGTTACTGGGTGTTGAGATGGATGAGTTTGTCGAACTAAAATCCATAGCTTAAACTTCATGAAATTGGTGGAGTCAAATTCATGCAAGCACAAACACATCTTACACATCCTCTTTGAAACTCATCTGAAAGAACATTGGAAGACATCTAGAGAGAACCCTATATCCTAACACAATCCAATGGAATTGACCAAAAAAACCCAAATAGGGTCAACCCTACTATAGGAGGAAGTGCCTGCAGTAAGAACTTACCATTTTGCAAGAGATGAGGGCGAATGCGCGCGTGATATCAGATGTTAATGTAGTTTTTAATAAAATAATTTTTATGTAGCGCGCATTTTATTTTTTCATTTCAAATCATTTTTATTTACATTTGATTTTTTCATTTCTAATACAAGTGACAAACAAATTTCTACAAGAGGTTGAAATTTTTACAAGAATGGCCATGAAAGACTAATTAAAATGGCTTAAAATGCAAGTGGATCTTCAAAATAAATGTAATTGAAGGTTCTCCCCACTAAATTTTTGCAAAATTGCTTACATTATTTAAGTTATCTAGGATATTTTTTTGTATTACACAATCTAAATTAAATAATGAAATAGTTGGGTAGTCTTATTGTTTCAAATTAGGACACAATTTTCAAATGGGGATGAAGTTTCATGTGATGATTAACTGACAATATTATCCCTTCCTATCCTTGAAAAACTATACAAGGTTCCCTGCTGCCACATGAAACCCTAACTCATGTAGCAGCATAGGACCAGTCCTCCATTTTTCCCATCATAAGGCATTTTGCACATATTTGACGACTAGAATTTGCAGATTCCTGTTTTCCGTGACGTGCTAGGAAGGATAGAAGACTTAATTTTGACGTTTGAAATTTTTTCAAAAACATTCTTATGCCCTTTAATTTCCACTGACCAATAATTTTTCAACACTATTCCTCTTCGCAATTTCAAGGCTATACTCAAAAAGTAAGGAAAGTTACTTTTTTGGCTCACTCAAAATTAAAAGTTTAATAAAGGAATTACCACTTATCATTATTGATATTTTAAAATTAGAATCAATTTATTTTTCCCCTTCCTATTACAGAAAGTTCACAAATCCTTTATTTTACATAAAACACCAAAGAAAGAATAAAGCTAGTTGCCCTGCAAACTTCCAAGGTTGTGATTAGTGAAGAAGTGAAAAAGTATGGCTATAGGACTAAAAAATTAGAATGCCAATCTGCCCCAACATGAAGTAGTGCTAATATATCTGGTGGCTTGGCTTGATGGTCAAATAGTGAATTACACAAGCACAAAATAAAAGCTTTAGGCATCTAGTTCCTTACACTCGCACTCTCAAGGCATTCAGACTTAGGCCGAGCTCAATATTGGCTCCGAGGAAACTAGATTGGCTCATTAACCTGCCATATTTTAATTTCATAAGGTATGTTCAAAGTTTGAACTTCTAGGGTAATTTATTATTGTGAAATCATAGTTCTAAATTATCTCTTATTCTGTGAGCAATGTAATCTATTAATTGTAAGCAGATTCATTAAAAAAATTCAAACTGATTTTAGCATGAATGATGAAAATTTATATATTAATTGGTTTTTAAGAGTATTTGTATTATGTAGGAGCACTGGAAAGAAATATCAAGACTTCATTTTCTATTTTCCTTATTTTATTGGGCCGAACCGGAGAAAATTGAATATGAATAGTGAGTTAATTGTAAGATCAATGGGCCAAGACCATACATCAACATTGACCAAAATGGGGAAGTATAAAAGTATGGATATTCATGCAAGTATAGTTATTAATGTAAGATCAAAGTTAACTCTTAACTTCACTAAAGAAATAGAAGGAAAATATCTAGCATCAACTAAAACTCACGTGAAAAAGTAGATGAAAAATGTACAATCATCCAATGGAGAGGTAATATATAATTATCCAGTAAGATTCTTGGCTATGCCTTGAGACTAAAATAATTCTCAATATTTTTGAATAATTATCCATTGGAATTTAGTAGGAAAACCATAGTAAATAATTGTCCAATGGCCATGCAAAAATATATAAAAAATAATATTTGTTGGTTGTTTTTCAATAGGTGGACCATGATGGGACCACTGAGAAGGTGGGGGTGTTTTTTTAATCATGGATGTGAGGTTTAGTAGATTGATAGTCAAGTTACCTTTCCCTATAAATTTTCTCGATCAAGTTATTCATTCATTGAACTTTGATTCATTCCTACTGTTTTGATACACAATCCAATCCAATTGAGTCTTGAGTCTTCATTGAGAATGGCATTCATGGGTTGTCAAGAAAGAGTTTATCATGCACATGCACTATTCTTTTCTTGGTATCTTTGTAACTATGTTCAGCCTGAGTTCTATATTTTTAAATTATCATAATAGTTCGTGATTATTAGGCTTTTATTTTGTCTTTTAAGAATTTTAATTTAATTATTATTAATCATTAAATTTAAAAAAAATAGTTATTATAGTTATTAAACTTTCAATAGAATTATTAAACTTTCAATGGTACATCAACTTTCATACATGAGAAAATAGATACTTACAAATGGTACATCATGGCCTGATTAATTTCACTCAGCAATTTCAAATGGTATAACATTTAGTCAATAGTAATCATTAATTTCTGCACACAGAGACTAATTTCTCTGGAAGCCTAAGATTTCTTTGGCTTGTTATTCTTATAACTACATAGACATAATTAATAGAGAGATTGAGGACAAAAAAAAAATCTAGTGCTTAGTCTCCACTACTCAACATAATTTTGTGAGAAATAATACATAGACTGGTTTCTCTGAGTGCCTTAGCATTCTTTGGCTCATTATTTTAATCACAACAACAATAAAAAATGCACTGAGGATATGTTCTTAGTCCGATTATGCAATTTTTATAAGACATATTGTGCAATATTAATAATAGACATAAATTTATTGCAATTTAGGGAAAGCTCGTTCATGTTTTTTTCTTTATATTGGAAGGTTACTTTATTTTTGAAGTAATTTTTAGTAGATGATAGCATATATTGAGGAAATATTAGTTTGACAAGAATCAGTTATTTCTCTTGAAACTTTAGGTATTAAAAGTCCATGACAAAGATATATCACACTCAAAAATCCAAAGAAAATGGAAGAGCGTCCAATTTTTTTAATCAAACTTTTATTGATGAAGGGTTAATTTATTACGAGAACGTCATTAATGAAGAGAAAAATTTTAAATGTAACATTTATTGACTGGAAAAATAATGACCAAAACGTCAAAAAAAATTGTGTGTCGGGTAAAGAGAAATCCAAATTCCAACCCTGTTTGCCACCTATTGGTGAGTGGAGGTTATTCACTTTTCATTTACAGCTTACCAGGTTACTCATGTTACCAATATTTTCACATGGCTCACTTTTAGGTGACTACTTATTGTACTTCTTCTTTATAAATAACAATTGGTAGATAATTGTATTATTTGAAATCTATAACAAATCCAGGCAACAAAATTACAACATATAGAAAATTATGCAAAAAATTCACCAGGGCACTAATGTGTGGATACCCTATCATTTCTTAGATCCTCATAACTTACCAACACCTACTATATTGGTATACACATAATATGGCATTTACCTGAAGTATTTCATATGTATATAGAAGTAAATAAGTTGTATGACAATTGTTATGGCAGATATAAGATGTGTATTATAGTTTATATTTCAATTTTTTCTTAAGTAGCATGCATGTGCGGTTCATATAGTGACTACAATTACCAAATATATTTCAGTGAAGATGTGAAGATGATCTCTCATTAGGTCCTAATTACTTCAAGCATCATTAATTAGCTTTCCAAATGAATAAAACATGTTAACAAATTAGTAAAAACTAGGAAAACAAATCATGCTTTAAAAAAATATGGCACAATGAGTCACACTCTGAGATTTATTTAATTACTCATCAAGTGTCACTACAACATATATATGATCACCATTACCATAGAAATGGGACATGTGACCATAATTTTGGTTTCGCCAATGACATTCCACATCATGAGCATTGTTTAGGGTTGATTGTGTTGATTTTTTTAAACAAATCATTTATACATTTTATGGAAATTATAGACACAATTTATAATCATATTACAAGAACATGATGTATGGATATTCCTTATCATTTCCTAGATACTCACAACTTACCAACATCTAATAGATTGATATAGACATCATATTGAATTTACCCCTAGAATGCCACATGTATCCTAAAACAAATTAGTTGTATGGCAATTGTTATGGTGCATATATGATGTGTATTACAGTTTATCTTATAATTTTGTTGAACTAGCATACAACAATTTACATAGTGATATGAGAACCACTCTCTAGAGTATACATCGATTTTGTACACATGGATTTTTAGTTGCTCTTTAATATATATCATTGGTGATGATCACATGATTATATAATGAACCATTAAGTTGAACTATGAAATTATTCCTCACAACACACACACACACATATTGATGAATTAATAATTTTTCTCATATAATTTTTTTAATCTATTTTGAATATATATATATATATATAAGAAGAACAAGAGAGAATTCCTTACCATATCTTCATAAAACATATAATATCAAGAAAATTAATCTATTGAAATTTCATTTCCAAACATATTCATGGAGTAAAATGAAGATTAAAAGGAGATATTCATGGATTTACCTAAAACATCACTTCATAAGAATAGAAAGAATCTCCTTGGTTGTACAAAAGAATAGATCCACAACCCATTAGAGAAGTAGAATAGATATATTTTAATTCATTTCATTTATGTTGTTTCTTTATTTGTGTTAAGATTTATTTCTTATGGGTGGTCTGCACCTTTCACTTATATTTCATAGCATACAATTAACATTTAACCATTGAATTACATAGTGACCAAATCAAATCAGAGTATTGTTACAAGACAACTTAACAAAGAGTAATAGCATATAAGTGTCGATATTACGACACCCCCCAAAGTGTCGCTATTGCGACGGCTACCTCCAAACGTTGCAATTGCGACACTTAGACATTGTGTTGCAATAGCGACGTTTGGAGGCAGCCATCGCAATAGCGATGCTTTGGGGCATAGTGTCGCAATTGTGACGTCTTCCTCCAAACGTTGCAATTGCGACACTTTGTCTAAGTGTTGGTATTGCGACACTTTTCTCTAAACTTCGGTATAGCGATGGTTTCGGGCGGGATTTGAATAAGTTGAAAAAAATTGGGGAAATTTTCGACATTTGGTCAAAAGTGTCGGAATTTCCGCCAAATGTACTAGTGAATAGGCAACAAAAGGTGAAGAATGGTAGGAAAAACCCTCCTATTTATAACAGAATATTGGGTCATTCTAGATCTTGGTGCATGATTAAAATAATATTAACCAAATCTAGATCCACCTTTTATGGAATATTTTATTATATTTGTTGGAGGGAAAAGGAATTTGACTTGGGTCAAATCCCTTTATTTGTAAATAATAAATAAATAAATGATTTATTTATTATTTTAAGGAAGTGGTTGAATGATAATTAAATAAATAATGATTTATTTAATTATTTATAAATGATTTAGTCATATTTAACAAGGAATATTATTTAAATAAGATTTAAATAATTATTTGTAGAAAATAAGAAGATAAATAAGGATTTATCTAATTAATTTCCTTGTTTTGGGTTAAATATGACTAGGAATAATAATTAAATTATTGTTTAATTAATTATTCCCTGAGGAAAACCAAACAAATATAGATTTGTTTAATATTTCCCCTTGGGGTTTCCTGTTTAGACCATAAAAAACCTAATAAATGTGTTTTATTAAGTTATTTCACATAGTGAAAGCAATTTTACTTAGGTTAAAATTGGTCTTACATGGTGTACTTGGGTCCATCTAATAATAATAGGTTAGATGACCAAAAAATGGTGTAACAAGAATGTTAGAAAAACTCTTCTCTTTGTCCTCTGTGTAATATTTCTTCAGTCTTATTCTTTTTTCTTCTAATAGATATATCTCATAGGCAGAGCCAGATATCTTGATTTGATATCACTGTAATATCCCAAAATGGGAACTATTAGCAAGGCATGACTGGAAAACACATTTTCCAGGAATGGATGCTACAGGATTTGAAACTAGCACTTGGATCCCTTATATATGAGTATCTAAGTCCTAAATCCAAGAGTATATAAAAATAAAATCCTTCTAGGTGGGCCAAACATGCCTCCCACACCTAGTATGGCTTGATAAATGTCCAATGAGGGACTGCAAAATTGTATAAAAATAGTAATGGATATGCAACATTAAATAAACTCATAGGATAGGTTAAAAAAACATAGCCATCAATCCAAGCTACAGCAGAAAACTGTACTTCATTTTATGAGCCAAAATTTGGGGGAAAACAACAATTTATGCCCTAAAAAGGTTAATTTCATAGATTAGATTAAAAATAAGGGAAAGTGATGGTGGTATATCATAGCTTAGGTCATGTGGGACTCACATACCAAATTTCAGCAAAAAAAAAAGACTCTAGCTATGTTAAACAGGTCTCTTACTCTTGGTATGGCTTAAAAATGCCCAATCCCCATGACTTAATTACTGCAGAAATTACTGAAGCATAGGAAGCGTGATTTTCTGAAGGTGATGGATTCAATATGGTATGGAAATCATTAAATAATATCTATATCATGGTTCATACAATGTACAATAGATAAACAGAAGAATTACATTAAGAAACCCTCAAGATTGAGGTGCTGCAACAACAAAATGGGACTGCAAAGCCTGACAGCATTATTTTATTGATGCTATAGCTGATATGTATTACAAATAATATCTAGAGTAGATATGTACACAAAAGTATAGATCCAATACAAATCTGTGTACTAGATGGGCTCCTTAATACACTCCCCTTGGGGATCTGAGAAAATCATGATTTGCAGTGAGTAGATCCGAGATCTAAGTTGTAGTCCTAAAGTAATATTTAGGAATTCTGCAGTAAATAGAACCAGATTCAAATCAGATCTAAAATGAACATGGATTGGATGGCCAATCCATGGATCACCACTGTGCAAGGAGAGCCCCTTAACAGCAGAGATCACTCCTCCAAAACGTTGCTCAAACACCCTGCAACTTCCCTCTTGTATATAACGCAGTTATGGGAGAGAAAATGCATTTTTAGCTTTAGTACTAAATAGGCCTAATTCCTAGATCTGAAAGTGTAGCTCTAATGATCCAATACACTCTTCCAGGAGGTTAAAAGACACACTCACTGAGAAGAGGCACTAGATTTGCCTAGATTTGAGTAGATCTAACTTCCACTGCTGCAGCTTACAAAAACAATCAAACCCTCAACAGGATCTGAATTTTGTTTGGAAGATGAAGCTTGGCCCAAAGCCTGATAGTGGACAATATAGAACAAGTCTCCTCCAAGAGTTGCTCAAGGAAGGAGGTGGGATTCCCGACCAGGAACACCCAAGTGCTAAACAACACTATTCTCAGCTAAAAATCTAGAGAATAAGGAATGTCTAAACAGACAACACCTTGAGAAATATCTAATAATCAAACCTCTTCTTAGTGTCCTCCTCCTCCTTTTATAATTTGGAAATATTGTCAAACCCTAAACCACCTTGATGATTTAGCCTCATTCACATGAGTGACCTCCAACATGAATTGCGTGGCCCCTTTAGGATATACATTGCATGTAGACAATGCTATGTATTTGGTCCTATTTACCCAGTCAATTGGCCCAGCCTCATTCGCACTTAAGTGTGTTTATGAAAGTAGCTCATATTTAGCTTGTTTCACATTGAGCATTGATTTATTTTGATGTTTAGGAGTTATTATTGGTCCTCCTTTACAATTTTATTCATAAGCATGAAAAAAAAGACAAAATTAAATATTCCTATTAGCTTGGGCTAATTAGGAATATTACAGGGACCTTCCCGTGTAAGCATTGATAAAAGAGATGCTTATGAAGGCACAGGTCTTCGATGAATTTTGATCAAAGTGCAATGGTTGTAAGGTATGATACCATCTTGACATGAAAGCTTGTGCTATATTCGAATGTCAGGAGGATTGATGAAATCTATGGGCAATAATGTCTCCCACACTTCCACCTGAGGATGCACCTTTTATGGCGAGGGGCGATCCAAGGTACCGCTTCCTTTTTGGAAAATAGGTTTGAAGTCAACAAAAAGGAATCCCGAGGAAAACGAGAGGGTCAATGATTCAGGTGATTAGGATGCTGGAGGTGATGGGTTTAACATAGGCATGATGGTGAGGGATGACTGAAAACTAATGATGGGGATTCAGTGGCCCAAGGTTTGAGTATAAAGAGCAGCTTGGCGAAATTCATAACTATTTCTGATGGCGAAATCCCTATAGTTAGTAGGACTTCCAGGGTGGGTATAAACTAGTTATGAATGTCATGGTGGATTTTGTGTGAGGGTGTGATACTCCAACCAAGGGTGACCTGGTGTTAGGTCCCTGTAATTTGTTAGATTGGTGATAACAAATGAACAAGGGTAACATCAGACCAGTCTTTGGAGTCCTAGGAACTAGCCTTCTCGGACTCAAAGAGAGCTCTCTCTATTTTGTGCAAAGGATGTCAACTTGTTTTCTTTTAGTGTTTGATTTTAGGCTAATTTTTAAGTTTAGGGTTTGTTTTTTTGTTTTGGTTGGGTAGATGATTAAGTAGAATAGATGGAGTGAGGAAATATTCAATTCATTGGGCTATGGAGTCTATAAAAAGTCTTGGAAAGTTCAACAATGAATCAGGGTGTATCACAAGGAAAATATAACACAGTCAAATGGATTTTCAAGGTTTGTGTGAGATGAAATGAACATAAAGTTTGTGAACAAAGTAGGGAAAATTGCAGTTAAGAATCCTTTGTAAAATATTTTAAAAATAAGGGCCTTCAACACTATTTAGCATAAAGAAGTAGTCATAAGACATGGCAAAACAATAACTCTTTGATTAAACTTAAGCAAATAAGCATCTAAGACAAACAATACAATGAAATATAAAAGACAAGAAACTTATTTAACTTCTAGTGATTTCACCTTCAAGGTTAGAAAACATTTAATATAGACATATAACATATATCAAAGAAGAGGGAAATCCTAAACATCATTTATCATAGCCATAAATATCTCCAAAGCAATATTTCAAGAATGGACAAAGGGTATGATCGAAACATAGCCTCTTTGGCAAAGCCTAATTAGTGATACTCCAAAGAAAGATCTTAAGAACAATGTTTTAGTGACATCAAACAAGAAGGGCTAACCATAAAACATCTTTGATATCTACTGTATTGAATCATTCACAAGATAAAAAAGCTTGGGTGGGTCTAGAGAGCAACTAAGAATTCTCTAAACTAACCTAGCAGAGGAAAACATAGAGGCAGTGAAGAACAAACATAACTAAGGTGCCTTTGAAAAAAATTTCTTAGTCTAAAACCTTTGTTATATTGCAATATAGAAGGATGTAACAACATGATACATAAGAAAAAAATAACTGAATAGAAGCACATCACCATTAACCATGCTCAGGGATCCTGCAAGCAAGCCTTCTCCATCATCAATCAAAACAAGCCATCCACAAATTCCACAACAAAAATTTCTCTTCAATCTCCAAAAAAATATGTATTTCTCCCAAGAGTCATCAAATTCCAACCTTTTACAGTAAGGCCCTCATGCTCTATTTATCTAGAAAAGGAGGGAAAAAACCCTAAATAGGGTTTGAAAATGTAAAAAACACCCATAAATGTCATTTATGTCTAAGAGACCATGCAAGGCCCAAGACACAAAATATCTCATGAAATAAATGCAAAAATAACTCTTAGCACCTAAATTTGGAATGATTTGCCCCAAAAAACACTAAAATATCATGTTGCCATAAATGAGTGTCTTTTTTTTAATTTTTCACATTAAAGGCACAATAGTGAGGTCTGAAGGCGTAGCGCATGCATAGGAAAAATGGGTCCACTTGCAACTGCGTTTTGATGACTTTCCATATGTTAGAATTTTCTCTGTAATGGCTTGTTGGAAAGCCTATGTAGTCTAATTTGAAAAAATTCCCTTAGGTTTCTGATTGGGCTCCATTAACCTATCCAAAAATTAAATCTCCCAAGGCTTCTCAAGGCGCACCACCAGTGCTGAAAACTAGGCAGAAAGGTGAAAAATGAGGTGTTTTTGGGCCTTTTGAGGGACCGAAAATGGTCCAGATGCTCTAAATTTTGGTGAGAATGCTGTAATTGAGCTAAGGATTCTAAAAATGCAAATTTTTCTTCCTGATGATGCCTGAGGTGAAAGCGTAGTGCCAAGGGTGTTGCGCCTTTAGGCCTTAAATTTAGCAAGAAACCAAAAATTATCAAAAAGTTCCCAAATTGGTAGATATC
This sequence comes from Pinus albicaulis, assembly GCA_034641835.2. Lineage (NCBI taxonomy): Eukaryota > Viridiplantae > Streptophyta > Pinopsida > Pinales > Pinaceae > Pinus > Pinus albicaulis. The sequence goes on along the minus strand of CM076582.1, from coordinate 266,912,894 downwards.
TTCCTTATGGGGTTTAGGAGGCCTATAGAAAAATTTTAGCCATGATTCCAAGGTTTGTTTGGTATTTTTCCTCCTTGAGTGATTTTATTTCGGCAAGGGCTCCTTTGAGCTTGGCCCTTGCAAATTGATTTTGCAATGCATAGTGCTTGGTCATTTTCTTTTGGAGGTTAAGGTCCCTCTTTGTCTTTTCTAGCTACTTGTTTTCATTATTATAATACTCAATGTTATACATTTCCATGCCAAGGCATCTCTCTAGACCCCTAATTTCTACATCTTTTCTTTGGAGCAATATGCTAGTGGCCTTCCCTATATTTTCTTTCTCACTGTCAAGGTCAATGATGTCAAATTCTTGTTCAAGCTCATGATTGCCTTTCTTACGTTTCTTCACCTTTTCTTTGCCTTTATCCAGTGGCTTAGTGGATGTGGAAGGCATGACCCCTTTCCTTTTAGAGGCAACAAACACATGCCTTTCTCCTCTTTGATATGTCAATGGAAGAGGTTTGATTGTGATCATTTTGGTGTCTTCATCATGGCTGCCATCATTTGTTTCCATGTCTTCCTCTTCATTACCTTGACTGCTACTTACCTCCTTATCTTCAACGTTAGCCTCACTTTTTTCCTCTTCACTGATTTCTTTGTTGTTATTATCTTTATTTTTGTACTCGCCTTATCTATTTATTTGTGCCTTATCAGTAATTGTTCCACTGTCCTTTGTTTCCATGTTTTCTGCCTCATTTACACTCTCCATGCTGAACTCATTGCTCTTTCCTTTATTATCTTTATCTCTATCATGAGCCTCAATGCTCCTTTTAACTATTGTCATTATGCTTTTCTTATTCAGTTACCTTTGTACTAACATCTTTACTTCCTTCTGCATTGCTGTTTACCTTATCACACTCTATCTTATTGATGTATGCCTCTTCATTCCACTGATGTCAAACTGATAGGAAAGAGGGCATGTGATGTCACTCTATTTTGAAAAATACCCTAGGAAATGCACAAAAACCCCTTTATTATGCTTAGAAGAACCTTGGTAGTGATTTGCAGTTGATAAAAGGTGATTTGGAGAGTTTTTAGGGCTTAGAAGGCTTTCTGGCCAAAGGTGCAGCACCTGCCTGAGATGTCGGGTCAGCCTACACGTGGATTTGGGTGAGCTAGAGCAAAGGCGTAGTGCTTGCCTGGTGAGTTAGGGTGTCAGGTTGGGCTTGAACATGCAGCGCCTGCACATGTTTCGAGCATGTTGAGATGCCCTGCCTAACGCATTGCATTTGCTGGAATGCCTCTGCATGGGCTTGTCGGGCTTCTTGGGCGAACGTACAGCATGCCTTTGAACTCATAGCGCGTGTCTCTGAACGTGCAACATAGTGCAATTTTGCACAGGGAATTCCACTGAACGCGCATCGGCTGATCTTGAACGCGTAGCATCGACCTGAACAGGCAGCGCTGTGTGGACTTGCCCAAATTTTGACTGAAATTCACAATTTTCTCTCTTAGATGCTCTGATTATCTTTGCAAGTGCACGATAAGTTATGTGAAGGAAAAAATGATCCTTTATAGCCTAGGAAAATAAATCAAACTTTGAGAACCCACTTTTCTAATGTTCTTTCACTCCTTTCCTTTAACTGATATCCCCTTGACCCTTTTTTGTTGTAGGTGGCTAAAAAAAATTTAAATGGCCCTTTCCTTTTGCTCCTTGAGTTTGAAATATTCACTTTATGTTTTGAAGGGCTACACATATTAATATTTTTAAAATTTTCCTGTGCTTTTCATCAAAACATTCAATCTGCCTTTCTTACCTTTTTCTTTCTAATCATTTTTTCTCTGCTTGCTCTGCAGGTTGCCGATATGGTAAACTTGACATCCTTCTGTAATGCTAGGGGCTTTAATGAGTTTTATTTTGAAACCATAAAGACTAAAAACTATTTTTCCACTGCCAAGGGTTTTAAACAATGCCTTTCACCTCCTTAGGCCACTTCTGATTTGCAGGTGCCTAAATTTATAATTCAAAATTTGTCCACTGATACTCTTTACCTCCTTTCTCTGCAGATTTTTTTTGAGTGAAAAGACTTACTTTCTTTGTCTTGTCTATGTCCTTGAAAATTTATCACTTAGTAGGTATTGTGAAAACTCTGAAGTGGCTCTTCCCTTTATCTTTGAAGCCCATGAACTTTATTTTTGACAACTTCAGAAAATTACACAGTGGTAGCATTTCCAAAAATTCTTTGTTCTTACCTTGGAGCTCATACCATGTTTTTCTATCTTTGACCATGGATTTTAACTAACTAAAATGAGATATTTACCTTACTTCCACTAATACTCTTCATAGGTGAAAAGAATGAGTTTCAAGCAATGGTTTCAAGTATGAAATTTAGGGTTTTCTCCTTAGGGTTTGATTCCATTCATTTAAATAATGACAAAATTCTTGAAGGATGGGTGGATAAATTGTACTTAGCACTAAATATGTTTGGAGGATCCTAAAAAATATTTTGGAAGCTTTTGAGGTGATTTGAGTTGTTAGAGGGCTTAGAAGCTTTTCCTATCCAAAGGCGCAGTGCCAGTTTCTGAAGGCACAACGCTTGTTTCTTAAAGTGTAACGTCTTTTTGTAGAGAGAATTTGGAGGCCTTCCCAGTGTCCAAATTGGGCCCATGATAGTGCGTTAGAAAGAGTATCATGTCGAAGTTCCAAAGATACCTTTTTTTCCCTGATTGGAGTTGATTTTAGCTGTCAAAAGTGGATTCTCCCAAGACTGGTCAAAAAGTGTTGAATGATGGTGCAGAAAAGCAGAGTGCTGGTAAAATTGGGATGCCTTACTCAACTGAAAATTGAGATCCTCATAGCTCATTGGAAATATATTCTAGTATAGTTGTCATTTGGCTTATCAAGAAAGTCATTTGGACACTCCAGCTATGAGAAAAATTGGTTTTCCCAAGGTCACTCTAGAAGTGCAGCAATTCTCCCATGACACCTGTATTTCTGACATTGCTCCCAAACAATGATACCTGTGTAAGATATGAAGGAATTTTTTATTCTTGGACCTATGATGGACAAAAACCTCTCTCTCATTTTCCAAATTCATCTCTATTTGGTGAGAAGCATAATTTGAAGCAAAACTGGCCCTATGAGTGACAAATGGCTTGACTCTTAGAATGAATTCTTGGAAAATGATGGAGGCATGATGTTTATGAGTTGGTATGAATTTATTCTTACTAATATCACCTATGCCTCTTTTCCATAGCAAACCCTAGCTTAGTTGGAAGGGAAAATTAGGGTTTGGTGTAGGCAAACCAGGAGATTTAGGACTGCTTTGTAGAGGGAGGGGAATGAAGGGGTTAAGGGTTGTCTAACATGGAAAATTTTAGGGGCTAATATTCGTAGGTAGGCTAATTTTCCATGATTTTTACAAAAAAACGATTCGCCAATTTCCATTTTTTTGTAAAAAGGATTAGCCCAAATTTTATAATATAAAATTATTTTACCTTAAAAATAGCCAACATTATATAGAGACTATATATAAAATCATTAGAAATTTGTATAATTTTACAAACATATCGAAAAAAATTTATAGTTCACATATTAGGGACTAGTGAAATTCGCCAACGTTTTAAACTTCAAGATAATTTCCCATCCTTAAAATTATCCCTGTTGTCTAAATTCTTGGGGAAATTTTGGGTGATAGGAATAGGTGTTAAAGAGTAGTGGAAAGTGGAATTTCAAGGATTGAGTGAGGGGAAGGGGTCCAAAAGGGAAAAACACAGGCCAAGTCTCGAAAAGTGTCAAATTGTAGCAATAGGCTAGGTTTTGTAGAAAAATGATAATTTTGAGGGATAATAGTGATGGGAAGTGTTTATGAAGATATATTAAGGATAGGGGAAGGTGTAAGAACATCAAGATACAAGCCTTGTTGATGATTTAATCATGGAAGTCATGAAACCAAGAAAAATGCCCTAAAAACCCTAGTCATCTACAAGAACAAAGGTAGGTAAAAGCACATAAGAAGTCTTTTAGGAGTAGCAGAGTGAACATGGAATGGAAAAATGGTAGAATAGTGAAAAAATTTCTCTAAGGATAATGAAGGAAGTGAGATTTTTAAAACTCAAAATGTTCATGGAATTTTGTTTTTAGAAATCTAGGACCAATATATAGTCATCTATAGATAGTAAGAATTATGGATGAATAACACCAAGGACTACTGCCATGGGGGAAAAATGAATGAGTGGGTGGTGGACATAGTGCGTCATTTGCAGTCTTTTTACACTTACAAAAATAATAAATAATGATGTTTGTTTTGTACAAAACATAGAGACATGTGCCCCAAAACATGAAAGTGTTCGCTCAGTGATGACGTGAGAAAGGTGTTTTGCTGAGGGTCGGGACCCCATTGATTAGTTTCATGTGTGGGGTTGATTAAGCAGATGAAAAAGTATCTCAGATGGGATTATGTGGATGGAGGTATGGTAGGCCAAATATGAGGTGTGGTAGTGTGCTTTCAATATTCTTGCACAACCTGGTCATCCAGGAAAGGGGTTTTATTTCGTATCGTAAAACTTGACCTCATGCATGGTGGACAAATGGGTATGAGGTGCTTCCCTAACTATAGAGATATGGCCATGGAGTTACTTTTGTTGTGATAAATGGTCTACTTTGGGTGACGAGTGCCATGGAGGGGAGGCTATACCGACCAACAAGGATGTTTATCATGTGTAGGGTGAGGTGTTGATAAAAAAGGTCGGATATGTGGAACCTGTGGTTGATTTCTGATGGAGAAATGATATCAGGATATGCAGAGTTTTCTGGGACTATATAATGTTGGTGGTAGAATGATACCTGCTCTCAAACTTTTGTTGGATGGAGTTGTGGACAGTTTGCGTGTTTTCCTGCTGTTGGGGTTCCCATGTTTTGGCCAGGTTGACAAGACAAAAAGATGAGACAACATAGAACCACTTTCAGACCTTAGGATCTATCCCTCCTAGGTCCAGAGAGGGATCTCTCTATGATAGTCAAAGGTTTTATGTCTTTGAAGCTCAGATGTTAAGGTTTTAGGCTAGTTATAGGCTCAGGGTTTGTTAGTTTGATTGTTTATGTTTGGTTGTTGGGAATCAGGAAAGAAGGGTCCAATATAAGACAAGGATGGGCAAAGAGGAGACTAGGCAAAGATATATAACTCAGGGAACATCAAGGCCATTGGGCAATGGAGTCAAGAAAGGGTTTACTTGCGTTCAATGTGCAAGCTTTCAGTTGGGCTAGTTATCTAGAGCATTTGGATCTTAAAAGATGATTGATGGAATGGGACATTTAGGACTGAAAATGAGTAAGAGGGAAAGAAGGAAAGACAACCAAATTTCTGTCTATAGATCAGGTCAGAGGTCATTTAACTCTAGACATGCTTGGACGTACTCAGAGATAGCTCTCAAAGGGGGACAAAGGGGCTGCTTGTAGATCGTACCAGAGGTCATTTAACTCCGGGTCTGCTTTAGCAACTCCAAGGAAAAACAAGGATAAGTTTAACAGAAGGGATCTTAGACAGGTTTAATGAGATGGAAAGATCCTAGTGAGGCAAAGATAGGGTTATATACCTCCCAGTGTTCTCAACTCATCCATAAATCCTAACAAGAACATCTAAACATAGATTTCATTAATTCATACATCAGAGAGCAGGCAAAAACATCCACTACACTGGTTAAATCAATTGAAATCAATATTCAGATACACATATAAGCAGAAAACATAAAAGGCTAGGAGAGCAGCAACATAAGGTACCTATCAAGGGTAAATCTTATGCCAAACTTCTGATGCAAGCTAGTAGAAATGGAATGAAATGAACTCAGACACAGAGATAGGAAAACATCACCAGCTTCTTTAGATCAGTATCCAAAGAAATGTTCTTGTCATATGAAAAACAACACCAATCAGGTACATCATTGCCCACAGCTTGAACATTCAGTCTGAATACATCAAATCTCAGCCTATCTTACAATATTACACAGAGAACTTGTCTCAAGAGGAAAGTACTTGCATTTCTCTAATATCCAATCAACAACCAACCCCCTTACAATGTCTCTTTCTGAGGTTTATAGTTGAAGGAAAACAGGAGGGGTAGATGAAAAACTAAATGCTTTATTAACCCCTTGAAACGAAAGAGGGCCGAAGCCCATTCTATTTGACTACTGAGTATTTAATCTCTGTCACCTCTTTGGGCAGAAGTGATCTTCTCTGGATATGATTTTGATATCCTTCGACTGCCGTGCTGTACTTGTGGTAAATAAACAAAAGACGAAAGAACTACCGAAAAGTCTGCTTCATAAATGTTTTAATTGCTTTGAATTGTTGTTAGGGTGGGAATTCCTTCGGGGACATTGCGCATAATAAAAGATGTATGGGCACCCTGTACTTTGATGAAGAAACACATTCTTCTGATGAATAAACCCTGATATTACCTTTTATTGTGCATAGGACCTTTTGATTGATCCTTGGGGTCTTCAATATGAAGCTTTTCCTTCTAAACCACTGACTCAAGGCTTAAGTTTTTTCATTGACGTGCTCCAATCTCTTTCCTTACATTAAAACACCCTGCTGCCCCATCTCTGTCCCTGCTCGTGCATTTTGAGCTTTAATGGCACTGGGAGGTTTTCCACTGATTTTAACCCCCGTTTCTTTTAATGAACATCTAGTCTTTACCTTCCTGGGTCATTTTTCATAAATTCCGCCACTGTAGCCGATCTTTCTTCAACCTCCCTATCCTTGAAATAGAAATGTACATCACGGTGGCCATTAACCTTTGATAACCCTGAAAAAATGAAAATGGATTAAGAAAACAGACATGGGGGTGACGGACGCGACGGGGACGACGGGAACGACTGTACAGAACCATGCCATGGTGGAATAATGGTGAATGGTGGTGGGAGGATGCAACGCAAAGTGGAAATCGAGACAGATGGCGAACTGTAGCAATAGACATTTTTAAACCAAATAACCTTAAAAATCTTGACTTTGGACATTATATGCAACGGAGCGAATGGGTGCATTGTGGGCACATGTGGAGATGATGTGGCGAGACCGGGAGCAATGGAAAAGTCAACGACGGGGGGATGAACCTGGACCGTCAATCCTGAGGGAAATCAACGATAGACAATGTGGCAGGGGACGATGACGGTGGGCCAGGGCACAGCGGTTGGAAGTTAAACAGCGCGTGGCTTCGAGGAGCGAAGACTGTCGGATGAGGCGCTCAGGATCAGACAGCCTGCGTGGATTTCACTGCGAGGTTTGAATCGAACAATAACATGCGGGGGATGGGCGGTTTTGGAATCGTACAAGAGACAGGTGGCAGATGATGAGTGGAATCGCTGGGCATTGGAGAAAAACCGCCCATTGCACATAAGCGGTGCATAATAAACCGACTGTTTTTGGGTGAGTGTGCTGGTAGGGACCACCGAGAAAAGCATGCTCCGCACCGTTGATCTGTCGGGGAACGAACGACTCAGATGAAGTCACTGGCGATGAATGGTTTCAATGGTATTTTCTGTGGGGGTGGCAATCGTCGTTCGTTTTGTTTGGATCAACGGTTAAGACTGCGCCCAACGAAACTTTGTGATAGGCGCCTTTGGGTTTGTCAGGTGGTTTTGGTGCGGGTTTTATGGAGGAAACAGGTGTGGGGGCTTACGCCGAAGGGGCTAGGGCTCAATATACAAAATGTATGATTTTGGCACATTTTTAATGCATTTTAGGGCCACCAAAGGCTAACGAAAGGGGAACAATGGGGGAATTTGGCTAGACAAAGGGTGTAGGGATTTTTAGAGGGTATTTAGGGGGTTAATAGGGAAAATAAGAAGAGGAAAAGAGGGACTTTGTCAAAGGGGAAAGGAGGTAAAAAAGTGGTGTTTTGCAGGAATATGAGGGGCAATGCAGGCCTTGGGGAAAGGAAAGAGTAGAGGGGAATTGTATAAGGAAAAGCACAGAGAGACCTCAAGGATGATGTGTCTTCAGGGGAGATGCATTCCTTGGAGGTCTCCAAAATGACATATCCCCAAGCTTGATTGTCAAGAATTTCATAGGGAGGCTAACAGTGTGGCTCCACATGGGGATGGCTTCTTCTTGAAGGATTCAAGAAACCAGAAATAATATTTGAAGCAGGCCAGATGCCTATTGCTTGGCATATCCCTCTCTTTGATCAGCTGCCACAATATGAATATGTTACATCAGCAAAAACATTTCTCCCAATCCAAATACCTACCCAAACTACAATCCTAGCATTTTTTCTCCTATCAGGGTGCACTTGAGCTAGCAGACCCTTTACAGGATTTATTTTCAAAACAAAAATAACCTATTCTAAATCTACCCTTATTGCTCCATGAGACAAGATTAAATAGTTGGCCTCATATGTTTCTCTACCTAATCTACTACCTGTTGGGATTAAACTGTCCAATAGGTTTCTTCTCCTACATTCTAAAACAGGAAATTGAAAAACAGCCAAGCTAGGATTAGACTGTCTGACTTGCTGTGGAGTGAAACAAAACTTTGAAGGTTTGAAATTTGCACTTTTGAAGTATCCTTCTCTGTTTGTGACTTAGATATTGAGCATATTAGAGTCACCCTTTCTTCTTCATTATAAGCTCTGGTTTTAGGCATGTTAGAGCTGATTCTTCCCTTTCCTTTGCTGGTCCAGATTTTGAGCATGTTAGGACCATCTGTCTTTCTTTCTTTGGCTCAGGTTTTGATCATGTTAGAGCCAATATTTGCACTTTCCAGAGGTCCATGTTTTGAGAATTTTTGAACCTCTACCTTCTCTATATATATATATATTTTATTTTATTTTTTGGAAACATTTTCTTTATTTTCTTGAAAGTAAAACTGCAATGGTATGTACAATGGAAATGGAACTGCAAATGAAAATTAGCAGAAATAGTGTTTGAGCATACTGCCATTGACAGGACCCCCAAACAGATCTATACCATCAAGTTCTTGTAAGAAAAATGCATTAGGACCCACAGTGGCCTGGATGACAAATGCACCTTGCCACAAGCTGTCAAACTTTCCATGTTTACCTTTGTCCTCTCTCCTTGAATCCCATTTCAGAACCTTGTCACCAACTTTGAAATCAATAGCTTTGGTTCTTTTGTCAAATAGCCTTTTAATATTTTGCTGAACCCTGATAGCCTTGCCATATACTTGCTCCCTTATTTGCTGAAGATGGATTGTTTCATCTATCCTCCTTATCATGTTGTCCTCTTCTGATTGGATCTCCTGGACAAGTTTGATTACTGGAACTCCAAGGCTGGTAGGAAATACTGCTTCTGTTCCATAAACCAGCTGGAATGGTGATATTCCAATAGATTTCTTTGTGGTGAGCCTGTCAGCCCACAAAGCATGTACCAAACTCTTGTGCCATGACCTTTTGTTCTCTTCCAGTAGCTTCTTGATTATTGTAACCAGGCTTTTATTTGATGATTAATCCAAGCCATTACCCTGGGGGTAATAGGCAGTTGAATGACCCAGTGCTATTTCGTACCTGTGACAGAAATCAACCATTTTCTTGGATCCGAAGGTAGCAGCATTGTCAGTGACTATTTTCCTTGGACAGCCAAACCGAGATAGGATGAAGTCTTCTAGGAACCTAATGATGACAGAATCAGTGGCCTTCCTAGTGGGTATGGCTTCTATCCATTTAGTGAAGTAATCTAAGGTAGTCAGGATCCACTTGTGTTTCCCAGAAGAGGCTGGATGAATTTCCCCTATAAGGTTGAGACCCCATTGTAAAAAGGGACCTTCAACAATGATGGGTTGTAGGGGGAGGGGGAGGAGCTTTCTTCTGCCTTCAAAGATCTGACATTTGTGGCAGGTAAGGATCATCTTATGGACATCATTAAAGAGTGTAGGCTAATAGTAACCAGCTCTGAGTATTTTATTTGCAGTGGCTTTCCAACTCAAGTGGCCTCCACACTCTCTAGCATGGAATTCTTGTTTAATTATTTCAACTTCAGGTTAAGGCAAACATTTCAACAATATGCCATTTGGATTTTTCCAGTATAGATTCTCGTTCAAAATGCAGTAGTTTCTAGCTTTGAGTTTTATGAATATGGCCTTAATTTTGGACAGTTCTGGAGGGGCATTGAGATTGGTGAGCACGTAAAGGATATCGGAATACCAAGGAGAGTTCTGAAACTTCTTCTCCACAGTGGGGTCGGGCAATCCTTCTTGCTCGTCTAAGGCATTCATCATGTTAATATCCAAGGCCTGCAGATTTGATTCAGCCATTAGCTTGGCTAAGCCCTGCCCTTTGATCATCTTAGTGGGTTTTATTTCAAGGTAATATTCTAAGATTGTAGCAATCCATTTGCCCCTTTTCCCATCAGGGTCTTGGGACAAGATATCCTTGACCACTATATTTGGCACATACGCAATGGTGTGACAATGCAGAATGTACACCCTAAAGTCTTTTAAGGCCTTAATCAGGGCATAGGCCTTCTTTTCCATAATGTTGTACTTTAGGGGTGCATCCCTTAACGCTTTACTGAAGAAAGCTATAGGCTGTTCATTACCTTCTGAATTCTTTTGCAGCAAGACTACAACTATTGTGTGTTCAGAGGCAAAGGAAAAGATCAGAAAATCTTTTGAGAAGTCCGGGTTGATAAGTACCAGGGCCTATGTGAGTGCAAGTTTTACTGACTCAAAAGATTTCTTGGCTTCAACATTCCATTTGATTCCTGCACCCTTCTTTAACATATCAGTCATTTTTCTAAGGTGCTCAGCTAGATTGGGAATGAATCTCCTAAGGAAATTGATCTTCCCGATGAAGGACTGTAGCTCTTTGATGTTTGTCGGGTGCGTGATTTGAAGTATCCCCTCAACTCTCTATGGGTCTATCATAATCCCTTTCTCAGATATAACATGGCCAAGAAGCTTGCCTTCTTGCAGCCCAAAAACAGTTTTCTTAGGGTTTAGAGACGGACCGTACCTTCTACATTTTTCAAAAAATTTCCTCAGATTTTTCAAGTGTTCTTCTTCAATTTTAGAAAAGACAGTCAAGCCATCCAAGTATATAACTATGAAGTGTCCTATCTCATCTGAGAAAGCTATATTCATCACTCTCTAGAAGGTGGCACCAACATTCATCAATCCAAAAGGCATCTTCACATACATAAACGTGCCCCATGGGGTGGTAAATGTTGTTTTGAGTTGATCTTCTGGGAGTACCAACACTTGGTTATATCCTGAAAAACCATCCAACAGGGAAATCCTTTTAGAGCCCACTACCCTCTATAAGATATGTTCCATTCTAGGCAGGGGGTAGTTGTCTTTCAGGGAGGCTCTGTTGAGGTTTCTGAAGTCTATGCATAATCTAATCTCCCATGTTTTCTTCCTCACAGCCACTAAGTTTGACACCCAATCAGAAAACCTTATAGAAACTATTATGCCTGCATCATACATCTTTTTTATCTCTTTCTCTACTGTAGGAAATTGTTTCGGATTGATCCTACAGAGTTTTTGTTTGAAAGGCTTCCGATTTTCCTTCAAGGGTATCTTGTGTTGTATGATGTTGGTGTCGTAGGCCTTTAAGTCTTCATAGCTCCATGCAAACACATCAATGAATTCTTTAAACAGCTCAATGTATTTCTTCTTCATGTCTGTAGGTAAAGACTTAGCCAGTTTGATCATTTTGGGTTTATCTTCAGTGCCTATGTTGCGTTCTTCCACATCTGAATTTGCATGTTCTATAGTGGGATTTTTCGCCACATCATCAAAGTAAAATAGGTCCTCTAAGGGTGCTAGGCCTCTGGGTATATTCCTGTCTTTGGCCTGTAGCACCTCTACCTCTTCAGTATCTGCATTTTCACATTTTCTGGTTGGATTTCCAGTTTCTTCAGAAAAGGTGTTTATTTCTATGTTAGAGGGTGTTTCTTGTTCATCTAGGGAATCCTCACTTGGGAAGCCGTCATAAGATTTTGAGTCTGAATCAAAAAATTCAAACTCATTTCTGCCCACCAGGAAGTCTTCAATCTGTTTGTCTCCTTCAAAGACCTGCCAATATTTTCGTTGTCTAGCACTGCAGGTCTAAACTTGGTTTGAATGATGATTTGTTGGTCGGGGGGAGTCTTAGGATATGAACTGGCTAGACAAGCCAATCCATTTGCAATGACATTTTGACTCCTGGGAACAAACACTAATTCATATTCCATGAAATTTTTCAATATATCCATGGAATCGTTCCTATATGCTCTTAATCGAGGATGTTTTGCTGCGTATTCACCATTCACTTGTTTGACAACTAACTCAGCATCTCCTAGCACAGTTACCCTACGGGCTCCTAATTTTTTCAACAGATTTAAGCCTAGGATAAAAGCCTCATACTCTGCAATGTTATTCGTACATTTGAAATGAAGACTTACAACATGGCTCTCAACGTGTTCATTTTTTGTGTTACGTAACCACACCCCTGCTCCAGCAATTTTCCTAGTACAAGACCCATCGAAATTCATTTCCCACAAGGGTTCGCCATTAGGCTGCATTGGGGTATCTATACTAGATAGTGGGTTGTCTTGTTCTTCACGTGGTGTATTAGTTTGAGGGGTGTGACTAATAGGCTGACTGCATGGTGTTTCTGGCTCATTCTGAGTTTCGTTTTCATTATCTCGCCCATGGTTTTCTCCGTCGTATTCTTCTAGGGTGGCCATTATGCTAAAGTCCATGGGCTCTGTGTTTTTGCTTGGATCTCTGCGTTGTGATTCTGGCTCTCCTAAGGATTGGTCATTATAAAGAATGAAAGAATCCAGGTCTGTGTGCACAGAGTATAATGGTGAATTTTCAGGCTTCTTGGGGCTACTAACTAGGAATTTCATCTGGGACTCTCTATACAGTCTTCTAAGTTGGCCAAAGATAGGGATAGTGGCATATGAGCCGTCCATCTCCATTGTTCCTTGCAACTTGGCTCCCCATGATCTTGATAATAACATGCCATACTTGGGTGGTACATCTTTCACCACCACATCCATGACCATACATTTAGCACGAATCTAGGTCAAGCTCACACATAAATCTTTGATTAGGCCTAGGCATTTTACTCTGCTAGAGTCAAACGAATATAGGTCTTTGTAAGGTCGTGTTATCTCTAGGCCTAGCTTTTCCATTACTACCTTAGGCATTAGATTGTGTGATGCTCCAGAGTCATGCATGGCATTATGAAGAATCTTGTCATGAATGTTGAGACTGATATAGAAAGGTGGAACTACCCCTTCCTAAAACTTTCCCTCAATATTTGGACCAAACAAGAGGGCAGGTTGATCATCATTCAAATTCACAGTGTCGTTGTTTTCCCCTAGGTTTAATGCTTTCAAAATTTGGCCTTTATATACATTCTGAGTGGCCAGCTCAGAGAGTGGGACAGAGATTTTGATTTTCGCAATCTCATTTTCCAAATTGAAAGTGGACTGGTTCTTGGAAATGCTTGACTCTGTTTTATTTGCTACTGCCTTAGTGGTCGAGTCAGTTTGTGATTTCTCATTATGTACAAGGTCAGGAATTGTTTTATCAGGAGCACTAACTACAGTGCTAGTGCTGCTGGTTGGTTGGCTTTGTTTCCCAGTGTCTTGGTTGTCTTTTTCTTTGTTTTTCTCAGAACTTTCAGCTGTTGTTTTTCTATTTTCAGTAGTCACTTTAGAAGGATTTTCAGGCCTTTTCTTGATGGTAACCTCAGGAGCTTTGGGTTTGCAACTGTCTTGGTTCCTTTGCTCCTAAGTTCATATTGTTCTCTGACCTGCATCATGGCATTTTCAAATCCTAACCTGTAATCTTCAGTTTCGAACCACTCCTCCTCCCAGTATGAAGGTGAGGGCTGATCTTCCCCTGAATCATAGTTAAGGTCTGAGTCTTCTGTTTCAAACATGTTTATTGTATTCCCTTCAGACTCCTCTATGATTCCCTCATCTTCAACTAAAATTTTTTCCTGGAATGGGGGAATCACTTGTTGGTCTGACTCGTTTGGAGTGGCATTGTTGTTCCTTCTAAAGTTTTGGTTCTGGTTTTGATTTCTGCTTTGGATATTGACAGTGAAAACCATTCTCTTCATCATTTTTTGTAGCTCTTCCATATTTTTAGACAATTTGTCGTAATTTGGATCAGATGTGGAGGCTAAATTGTCATCCCTATATGTTACCCTCCTCTCGGCTCTCTGTCTTGCTTTTTTCTCAATCAAATTGGCTTCTATGTTTACAGCTCCTTTTTGCATGTCTTCCAATGTGGTGTATTCTTTGTCCCTAATTTCATAGGCCATGTCAGCATCAAACCACTCAGGGTGATTTGCTAGGGCCATGCCTTGTGGAGGTTTCATATGTGGGGGAGGGCATTGTAAATGCTGTTAAATCTTGTTGTGTAATCATGGACACTCTCTCCCACGTTTCTTTTAAGGCTCATGTATTCAGCTAGGAGTTGGCGAGGGTTTGCCCTAGTTTCCCATTTGTCGACGAAAGTCCGGTATAGAGCAGGGAGATCTTGGATACTACCCGCAGGTAGGTTTTTAAACCACTTCTTCACCTCACCTCCCAAGCTTTGGGCAAAGATTCTCATTTTGATTGTTTCATCATCAATTTCCATGTAGTCAAAACAATCCTCCATTTTATCTACATGTTGCTGAGCTGTGATGGATTCTTTAGCAGGGAAGTGTGGGATTTTTTATTGATAATGATTGGGTAAGGGTAGCAAGGGCTAAGGTAAGACCAGAGGTGCATACCAAGCTGCCATGATGATATTATGATGAGGTAAAGGATTGATTTGAGCAGCTGGTATATGGATGACAGGGATATTAGGACCAACAGAGGTCTGTTGAGCAGATCTAGGGTGAGAGAGCCCCAAGTTTTGAATGAAGTGGATATCAGGTGATGTGGATGGAGGGGTTCCTCTGTCCCTGGTATGTCGACCACCATGAGACGGTGTATTGTGAAGCTCAAGGTTTGGCTAGCCTAGATGAATGAATGACCTAGCTCTTGGTAAAATGTTTGGAGGGTCTAGGTCAGGGAGAAAACGTGATAGAGATGTTAGGTCCTCTGGTGCAGAATTAGATCTATGGATGTGGCTGGAAATAGTTGGTCTTTTCGGTGCAGGAGCTCCCTTAAGGATACTCTCTGGATTATCAACTATTTTAGGTGGGTCAGGATTAGGATAAGCTCTTGTGTGAATGGTTCTAAAAGCTAGAATGTTGTTTCTTAGCCAAACAGCTTAACCCTACTTCTTACTTCTATTGTGGTTAATGTTGTTTCAAAGGCTCGTCTCCCAGTGGAGTCTAATGTGAAACCAAGACAATCAGCAGGCCTACTGATCACCAGTGGAGTATTTTTGTTTAGGAATTATGGAGTCGCCAGGTGGAGGGTTTTTGGGTATGTCTAAGGGGTTACAATGTCCACCTCAGTGCTCAGGCACTATCACCTTTCAGGAATCTCCTCAAAAACAACAAACTCCAACCAGAGATTGACTGGGAGGACATTTACCAGATATGTCACCTCTGAAGAGGGTGAGATCCAGAGGCTTCTTGGCCCTTTCTAGGCTCTGTCTAAGAGTATGATGGACACTCAAAAATGGAGTTTGATTCAATAAAGGGGTGACTTACTGCCAACCTAACCAGAGATAAAGGCTTTCTGAGGTTTTGAGATATGTTTGAGGTGAAATGCACTCATTCCCCAGTGGAGTCGCCATTATGTTGGGGTTCCCGTGTTTTGGCCAGGTTGACAAGACCAAAATATGAGACAACATAGAACCACTTTCAGACCTTAGGATCTAGCCCTCCTAGGTCCAGAGAGGGATCTCTCTATGATAGTCAAAGGTTTTATGTCTTTGAAGCTCAGATGTTAAGGTTTTAGGCTAGTTATAGGCTCAGGGTTTGTTATTTTGATTGTTTATGTTTGGTTGTTGGGAATCAGGAAAGAAGGGTCCAATATAAGACAAGTATGGGCAAAGAGGAGACTAGGAAAAGATAGATAACTGAGGGAACATCAAGGCCATTGGGCAATGGATTCAAGAATGGGTTTACTTGTGTTCAATGTGCAAGCTTTCAGTTGGGCTAGTTATCTAGAGAATTTGGATCTTAAAAGATGATTGATGGAATGGGACATTTAGGACTGAAAATGAGTAAGAGGGAAAGAAGGAAAGACAACCAAATTTTTGTCTATAGATCAGGTCAGAGGTCATTTAACTCCAGACCTGCTTGGACGTACTCAGAGACAGCTCTCAAAGGGGGACAAAGGGGCTGCTTGTAAATCGGACCAGAGGTCATTTAACTCCAGGTCTGCTTTAGAAACTCCAAGGAAAAACAAGGATAAGCTTAACAGAAGGGATCTTAGACAAGTTTAATGAGATGGAAAGATCCTAGTGAGGCAGAGACAGGGTTCGAGACCTCCCAGTGTTCTCAACTCATCCATAAATCCTAACAAGAACATCTAAACATAGATTTCATTAATTCATACATCAGAGAGCAGGAAAAAACATCCATTACACTGGTTAAATCAATTGAAATCAATATTCAGATACACATATAAGCAAAAAACATAAAAGGCTGGGAGATCAGCAACATAAGGTACCTATCAAGGGTAAATATTATGCCAAAATTCTGATTCGAGCCAGTAGAAATGGAATGAAATGAACTCAAACACAAAGATAGGAAAAAATCACCAGCTGCTTTAGATCAGTATCCAAAAAAATGTGCTTGTCATATTAAAAACAACACCAATCAGGTACATCATTGCCCACAGCTTGAACATTCAGTCTGAATACATCAAATCTCAGCCTATCTTACAATATTACACAGAGAACTTGTCTCAAGAGGAAAATGCTTGCATTTCTCTGATATCAAATCAACAACCAACCCCCTTACAATGTCTCTTTCTGAGGTTTATAGCTGAAGGAAAACAGGAGGGGTAGATGAAAAACTAAATGCTGTATTAACCCCTTGAAACTAAAGAGGGCCGAAGCCCATTCTGTTTGACTACTGAGTATTTAATCTCTGTCACCTCTTTGGGAAGAAGTGATCTTCTCTGGATATGAATTTGATATCCTTCGGCTGCCATGCTGTACTTGTGGTAAATAAAAAAAATACGAAAGAACTACTGAAAAGTCTGCTTCATAAATGTTTTAATTGCTTTGAACTGTTGTTAGGGTGGGAATTCCTTCGGGGACATTGCGCATAATAAAAGTTGTATGGGCGCCCTGTACTTTGACAAAGAAACACATTCTGCTGATGAATAAACCCTGATATTACCTTTTACTGTGCATAGGACCTTTTGATTGATCCTCGGGGTCTTCAATCTGAAGATTTTCCTTCTAAACCACTGATTCAAGGCTCAAGTTTTTTCATTGACGTGCTCCAATATCTTTCCTTACATTAAAACACCCTGCTGCCCCATCTCTATCCCTGCTCGTGCATTTTGAGCTTTAATGGCGCTGGGAGGTTTTCCACTGAGTTTAACCCCCATTTCTTTTAATGAACGTCTATTCTTTACCTTCTCGGGTCATTTTTCATAAATTCCACCACTGTAGCCGATCTTTCTTCAACCTCCCTGTCCTTGAAACAGAGATGTACATCATGGCGGCCATTAACCTTTGATAACCCTGCAAAAACGAAAACAGATTAATAAAACAGACATGGGGGTGACGGACGCGACGGGGACGATGGGAACGACTGTACAAAACCATGCCATGGTGGAATAATGGTGAATGGTGGTGGGAGGATGCAGCGTGAAGTGGAAATCGAGACATATGGCGGACTGCAACAATAGACATTTTTAAACGAAATAATGTTAAAAATCTCGACTTTGGACGTTATATGCAATGGAGCGAATGGGTGCACGGTGGGCACACATGGAGATGACGTGGAGGGACCGAGAGCAATGGAAAAGTCAACGACGGGTGGACGAACCTGGACCGTCGATCCTGAGGGAAATCAATGATAGACAATGCGGCGGGGGAGGATGATGGTGGGCCAGGGCACAGTGGTTGGAAGTTAAACAGCGCGTCGCTTTGAGGATCGAAGACCGTCGGATGAGGCGCTCAGGATCGGATGGCCTGTGTGGATTTCGCTGCGAGGTTTGGACCGAACGATAACGCGCGGGGGATGGGCGGTTTCGGAATCATACAAGAGACAGGTGGCAGATGATGAGTGGAATCACTGGGCATTGGAGAAAAACCGCCCATTGCGCATAAGCAGTGCGAAATAAATCGGCTGTTTTTGGGTGAGTGCGCTGGCAGGGACCACCGAGAAAAGCATGCTCCGCACCGTTGATCTGACGGGGAATGAACGGCTCAGATGAGGTCGCTGGCGATGAATGGTTTCAATGGTATTTTCCATGGGGGTGGCGATCGCCGTTCATTTTGTTTGGATCAACGGTTAAGACTGCGCCCAACGAAACTTTGTGATAGGCGCCTTTGGGTTTGTTAGGTGGTTCTGGCGCGGGCTTTATGGAGGAAACAGGTGCGGGGGCTTACGCCAAAGGGGCTAGGGCTCAATATACAAAATGTATGATTTTGGCACATTTTTAATGCATTTTAGGGCCACCAAAGGCTAACGATAGGGGAACAATGGGGGAATTTGGCCAGA